>CM014093.1:24582503-25171918 GCA_004119915.2 Collichthys lucidus
CTTGCTTAGACAGCATCTACACAAAGTCTGCCAGCATTAGATAACATAAAAAACTGCTCACACCATATATGTTATATCTCTTTTAAAAGTTACACAGTCTCACTTTAAAATACAATTTTAAATATAAAGTCAAATAACTTACATGTCATATTCACATCCGTCTACTCCACAAATCAAGTTTAACTCAAATTAAATCATTTAAAAATAAGTTTCCTCTGTCCAGCGTAATTATGCAACCCTGTAAACATAGAAACCTCCATCCTAACCACCCCCATCCCAAAAACACAAACTCACACACACACACATTTTACTCAGCCTGCACGCTGACTGCATGTAAATACGATGTTTTGCTGCAAGAAATGAGGCATCAGTGCACAGATAAATGGCAACTTATTGGCACCGTGATATTTTACAACAAGTATGAATCCTTTTTCGACCATTTTCTCAAACCCACTACGACACAGTCGCACCGCTCATACTGAAGACATTATTTCTGTGTTGCCATTTCAGTGTAATGATTGTTATGTGTAAAAAATTAATCTGTTAGATTCTATATCTCAAGTTTAAAATATTATATTTAAAAGTATACTGCCTTCATGTTTTCCAGTACTTGTTTGCATGAACATCTGTGTATGTGTTTATGCGCATAATGTATCAGCATAGAAATTAGTGCATATATATATATAATATATTGTACTGCCTCACACAAAAGCACCCTACACTGCTCTAGCCATCCAATCCACCCTTTTACAAGCTCTACACTGGATTCAACCCCCTTTTTTGTTTTATTTTGACATTTTTAAATTAATATACAGCATATATGCACATTCTAATCACAAAACACCAGTATTAAACCATGCAAATTCTCATCATGACCAATTAAAATCAGTAAAATATGAGAGGTATCTTTGGTTTAGCCTAAGATGTAATAGAATCTGGTGCAAGTGTCCAGTAAAGAGTGTGTTATTATCCTGTCTGTGACGCCTAAAATCAGTTTCATCACTTCTGTCATTTGTCATCCCACAATGCTATACTGATATTCTATTATTTCATAAAGTCAAGCCATAGACGTTTTGTAGTGAATATAAGATATTTTTCTTTACGCACTGCTTTTTATATATATATATATATATATATTGTATTTTATATTCACAGTTTGTTGTTGTTAATTCTGTTGATCCTCTTGTGTGTGGAGAGGTCTGTCTAGGCAGCGGATGACTGTGTCTATCCCTCCAGGTATCTGGAAAACTATGATGGCTCCTTTGAATACAACTCCACTGCATGCAGGGAGCTCAGACAAGAGATTATGGACGTCAAAGTCCTGACAATGTGAGTGATCATCATGACACGGTAGCAACACCTGGTGGTGGACAACCTTGTTCAGAATAACGTCTTTTTATCCCCTTAAGGTGATTCTCGAGCACCCGTCAGGTACGTGGAGAGGAAACTCACCACCGGATTTACGATATATGAATATACTTTATTTTATTTCGACAACAGCAGCCAGCTGATATCACTGACTTGTCCAACAGCAGTCAGCCCAGCTCGGCGTCTGGCTTTCAGCCTTTTATTTCACCGAGCACCAACCCAGATTTACTCCTGTCTTGCTCGCTCACTCTCTCTTTTTCTCTTCGGTCGGTTCCTTTGCTCTATTTTCCAAATAGAGGCTGCTGATTCCCGATCAACCTAATCCTAGCTCAGGTTCTGGCACGACACAGGCTCTACTCTCTGTCTTCTCATGGGTGGATGTACCCGGAGCACAAAGTTACATAGTGTAGCATTAAAATGATTTAAAATCTGATATTTTTATGTTATAAACGTTACAGAGTGATGCTTTAACTTCATGAAAAGTCACAGAAGTCCTTAGGATTGCTCCTCTGGGGATCATGAATGTCTGGACAAAATTTAATGTGACTTCATCTGATAGTAGCTTGAGTTGTTTCAAGCCAGATCAGACCAACAGACCCTAAATCCGTGCTGCTAGTGTGTCTAAAAATACACCATCAGAACCGATAACCACCATAATGCATAATTTAATAGTAAGCATTATAGTTTCGAGATTACAGGACAAGTTGCCCTCTGCAAATCCTCACAATACACAAAAAGAACAAGTGAGGGAGAGAGAGGCTTTTTATCGCTGATTTCTACAGCCAGAAGTTAGTACTCTCATCTTTTACTGTCAGTTGAACGGCAGCATGCTATAAAAAAAACACATTTATAATATTACGTAGTATTTAGCCAGATTCATTACACTCTTTGATGAGTCAGGTGTTGCTAATGGCGAGTTCAGCGGCACATTTCCTCTATGAATGTGAACATTGTCCGGTGACCTTTTAATCCGTGTCCCCCAGGCTGCCAAACATTAATGTCGAACGCATTCTTTGAGCTTGATGGAGGATCACAAGCCGCTCTGGCTGAGGCAGAGAGAAAAAAAAGCTGCTGTCGCTCTGCCAGACGGCAGTAATGGTGCCATCCTTCCTCCCAAGAGCAAATCACATCTCCCAATCATCTCAAAGGAAATGTCAGTTCAAGGACAGCTATTTACAGACCTGCTTGATGAAGCCACTGCCTTAGTATTACCACAGCTTAACTTCAGTGGCATCAGCAGACCCAGCACAGATTAATCACTGCAATTTTCTTTCTGTCCCGTTTGTTTTTTGTCTTTTGGTGTAATCTTTATGATGTTTCTTCAATTTACTACCCTTGTAGAAACATGGCTAGTCGGAAAATACATGGCCATGGGTATCCTTCCTCATTCCACAAGTCTCTCTGCCTGTCTGCCAGGGTGAAAACCTCAGATCTGTTTGAGAGATGGAGAAACCTGCAGGTGTGCAGATGGGAGCAGAACAAGGAGGAGACCAGCAACTTTAAGTAAGCACCACTCAGACTCGGACAGAGGAAATGCACGACTTCTTAACCCTGTTTTCACACTGCACAAAGCTCCTTTTTATTGACATAAAGCATATTACTTCTGTTTACTTCTGTTCCTGTTAAAACATGGTGTAAAATACAGTAGATATTTATACTCTCAGTGTCTGTGATTGGTGTTGGCAGACCTTTTCGTGCAGGACGGCTCCTTAAATTTGTCTAATTGACCCTAAATATAAGAATCAGAACCACTTTGTGTACACACACATGATTTGGTTACACATTGCTCTCAGTATTCGTAAAGATATAGACAGTTACAGTCACAAAAAAGGAGCTACACAGATAAACAAACATAAAAAAATATATAAATATCTATATTTATGTGTGAAAATATATGTAAACTAACATTTGTAGACAGCTAAACAGTAGCGCAAAGGATGCTGAAATAAATATGGTTCATATACGGAAGGTTGTTTTATGTACATGAGGTAAAGTATATACAGTATATATACTCTCTCTCTCTCTCTCTCTCTCTCTCTCTCTCTCTCTCTATATATATATATATATATATATATATATATATATATATATATATATATATATATATATATATATATATTCTTTATATATATATTCCTTATATATTCTTTATATACTGTATATATATATATATATACTGTATGTATGTGTGTGTGTGTATATATGTATATATATATATATATATATTTCTTTATTTTATTTTATGTTTTATATTGGGCTGCTCCGGGACCAGGGGAAACCAATTTCGTTTCATCCATGTTTACATGTGTGATTATATGTTAATCATGATATTTACATATTGAATATAAGAAATGTCACTAATATTTTTCACATTTCTTTGTCTGTAAATGACTCACTGCCAAACAAAAGGAAGATACATTAGTTTATTTAGAACATATTGAACATAAAATGATACAATAGCATCTTTTATGATTAAATTTCTGCATTTTTTTTGGCGTTATCAAACGTATAAGCCCAGTTTGTGGCAAAGGGAAGTGTCTAGGTTTAAATAAATGTGTCGTTTACACATAAACTAACCCCGTCCTCTCCCTGTGTCCTCCTGAAGGATGTCTCTGTCTCGCTGCTGTAACGCTCCTTCCTTTCTGTTCACCACCAAGAGGAACACTCCTGCAGGGACCAAGCTGAGGTACGAGGTGGACACCAGTGGTATCCTCCCTATCACCACTGAGGTCTTCAAAATGTTCCCAGATGTAAGTTTTTTTTTAATTCTACCTTTGGTCTGATGTTATTAAACCACGGTGACAAGATGAATTTGGTGAATGAATTTAACGACGTATGTCTGCTTCATCCAGGATATGCCGTATTCCAAATCACAGTACAAGAAGTGTGCTGTCATTGGAAACGGCGGCATCATCAAGAACAGCAAATGTGGAAAGGAAATTGACTCGGCAGATTTTGTGTTTAGGTATTACAGGATACAATCCTTCTGTTTGTTGTATGAGAGCTGCACAATGACAATTAACACTTTGTTATGCTCACTTTTACAAGTGTCAGTGTCACATAAATATAAATTTAGCATTTCAAACAGAGCATGCAGTCACATAAGAAATAAATCTTGTAACGTTAGGCTACACTTACACACTTGTTGCTGGTCCTGTCAAGCTTTCTGTTCTCGCACACAGCACAAAGTTTATAATGAACTGTGGCAGACTTGAAACTCTTCTTGAGTACAAATATGTGTAAACAAAAACAGGATGTTTATTTATAGTTAACAGCTGGAAGAAGAAATCTGTATCTGGGTTACCTGGCTGACTTTTTAATGTTTTTCATAAAAAATGGGACCAGCTAAGAATCCTGCATAACTTTAAGCCTTAATATAACCTGAACAGGTGAGTTGTATATAAATTCACCCTCAGTACAGTTGTCATGAACGGGGAAATTAGCTACAGAGACCAAAACTGTTTTTTGTACCAGGCTTTAAACATGTTTATTTCTGCTGTGAAATATGGGGACTTATGGAGACTGACTCACTTCTGGAGCCAGCCTCAAGTGGACGTTCGTGAAACTGCAGTTTTTGGCACTTTTAGGTTGCTGCAGAGAAACTCAAAGCTTGACAGGCCTTACCAAGTTAAATTAAACTTTGATTTGAGGCGGTTTATTAAAGTTTGTGATTAATTGTGCAGCTCTACATTACGTCTCACCAACATGCTTAGTTTGAAGTCCAATTACAGTTGAACTCCTTCATCAGCATTATCTTTCCCGTAGGTGCAACATACCACCCATTAATGAGAAGTACACGGCTGACGTCGGCACTAAAACAGATCTGGTGACAATAAATCCGAGCATTATTACTGAGAGGTACTGTAAATACTGGTGTGAGCGAGAAGTCAGATGTATATTTTTTCCTCTCTCTCAGTCTGTCTACATGTTAAGTCTTCTTCTTCTTTTGCTCTTTGTCATCTCACGTTTCATTTCCCTCTGCAGATTTCAGAAGCTGGAGAAGTGGCGGCGACCGTTTTACGAAGTCCTGCAGAATTACGAGAACTCCTCGGTGGTGCTTCCCGCTTTCTACAACACCCGCAACACCGACGTGTCGTTCAGGGTCAAGTACATGCTGGATGACTTCGACTCCCAGAGAGGCGTGTTCTTCTTCCACCCTCAGTATCTCCTCAACGTTCAGCGTTTCTGGGCCGTGCAGGGCGTCCGGGCCAAGCGGCTCAGCAGCGGCCTGATGCTCGTCACCGCCGCCTTAGAGATGTGCGAGGAAGTCCACCTCTACGGCTTCTGGGCGTTTCCCATGAACCCCTCGGGCATCTTCATCACTCACCATTACTACGACAACGTCAAGCCAAGGCCGGGCTTCCACGCCATGCCCCACGAGATCTTCAACTTCATCCACATGCATACTCGTGGGATCATCCACGTACACACGGGGCAGTGCACGTGATTCCTCCCCCTCCCCTTAACCTCTTGGAAGCTCAACACTTTTAATTTGTCTGATTTTATTTCAGTCACTGAGACAGTTTGCCATTTCCTCCCTATTTAAAAAGACAGTTGGCCCTTGGAGACGAGGGTTGCTTGCTTTAATTGCCAACATACTTCTCTTTTTAACCTTAAGTTGTTTCTTTAGCCAATCGGATCACTATGGTTACCCCTGACTCTTAACCATAGGATGCTTGTTTTTAATGTGAACAGTGGTCTTCATAGTGATGTCGTTTCTGTGAGGTTTTCTAGTGGCTCTGCTGTACAGAGGTGTTGTTTTCTACTCAACGTTGCACAGGTATTTAACGCTGAAATGGGCCGCAGTGGGTGTCTTTCCGTGCCACCTCATCCTTCCCCTCCCTTCTGTCTCTCTCTCTCTTTTCTCTCTTCTCTCTCTTTTCTCTCGGACACTGTGGGTGTGGCAGCTTTTAATGTTTGTGTAAAAACAAAGAAGAACCTTGATATTAAGCTAACAACACGATGATTAAAAAAAGAGAAAAAGAGAAAAAAAACGTAACATCCAGTTGTCTACTTTTTGTAATCTATTTCCTATTCACTGGGATTCACCGGGTGAATATTTTAAAAAGAGAAGCAGCGATGGAGCGGCCTGTTTTTAGCGGCCTACCATGTCCCATTTAAAGAAAAAGTTCCTCCGACATTTCTGGGTGAAGACGTAAGAAGAGGGATAAATATTTTACACCACCTCAGCCAAAATTAGACTTTCAAGGCCAGTCCAATTTGTAAAGCGACAAACATACTGTAGCTCTGTTGAGCCACCCAGTCATCCATGTCTTAAGCCATGCTGCCTTATGAGATATCAACCCCCGCCCTGCCCTGAATAGGATATGCAATGCACCCAATGTGTTTTGCTTATCGACAAACACATCGACATGAACTAAATCTTAGTTTGTCTCTTGAATCAAAGGACGTTTAAGACTCTGTAGAAATCCACGTTGCAGTTACTCCCTGTAAAACTCTTCATTCATAATCATGTAACGCTCTGCATGAACTTGGCTCTATAACTCGGCTTTGTGTGTGCCTGCTTCGATGAATCACTGAAATATGTTTACACTTCTAAGCCTCTACGGACGTTCACAGTGCTCTTTCGGAGACGTATACGAACCTTTTCGCAGAATGTGAATTGTATAATAGTCCGATTCAGTTCCTCGTTCGATTAAAGATGCACGGATGAAGACGGTTGCTGCCCCTTTTTTTGTAAAGTGCTACAACACTTTTTATCACTACTGTATTATTTCACCTTCCCCCTTTTGAACTGTGAACATTCGGTTTGCATTCATGCACCGGAAAAAGCTACGTGAGCTGTTTTATTTCTCTTAAAGTTTTAAGAGACTGTACATGAATATTTTGCCACTCCTCTGCTTGGACGGACGTCATCGCTATATAAGATTTTAAACATGCTCTTTTATTTCACCGTCTCTTGTGCACGAGAGACGCGAGTTCAACAAATGTTAACACCAAAAATCTCTTCTCTAAATTGTTGTACAGATACAACTGACTCTGAGAATGGAAAATAAAGGGAACCGGTCTGTGTAGCACTGAGTGGAGGTAATATCTATAACACAGTGCTTCTTAACTGACCCTGGATCATTCTTTATACTGGTATTGTGTTTGTAAATAAACTTGTTTGGATTTTCTCACTTTATGGATTCATTGTTCTTGACATTGCAATACTTGAGTGTACCCATTAATATATTAAAATAATAATAATAACTTGCAGCTTTTAAAAAACAGAGTTTACAGAGCAGCTGACCCAAGAGGAGGCCACACAGGTTAGGTCAAAAGTTAAAAAATGTCAAACATAGCAGTCTCATTGTGTGCTTTACATACTGATGCTCTTTGATGGCCACAGACTCACACGCGATGCTAATTTAACTGTCCCATCCCAGACCAGTTAACCTGCGGTTTGTCTCCTGCAATTAGCCCGTTAAGCAAAGCTTCTGTCAACACCTTAATTATTAAAGCAGCAGCCGGTGTCGGTGTCCTCTCACTGACTGACTCAGCGCACGACGGCTGGGAGCGTTGCAGATCATATCTGACTTGTGCTGTAACCGTTGAGGTCTTCAAATTCCACCTCGTCGGCAAGCACGAGGATGATGAGTTAACGCCAGTGAAGGAGTTTAACTTTTATGATGATAGTTATAACCGTTCTCGACTAGGCATGCTCATACCTCATGGACATGCTGATAGATTGTGGAGTACTTTTGAAAAATCATTTGTTTTTATGATGATTTGATTAGCAATTCATAGAAATATATCCAAGTTGAGTCAGCGCAAAAGTTTAAAACGTGATCGAAACATGAGAGGTTGCATTAAATCTTCATTTTTGTTCCTTGGAAAGAAATGAGACAAGCAAAAGCAAATGTATTAATTTATTTTATTTAATTTTGTAATTTTATTGGGATTTTACTTTTTTTTTCACCTCAAGCTAAATAACCGTCAGATAACATAATAATTAATCTATAGAATAACAGAATATGTTTTTGCAATATTATTACCTGTAATTTTATCACTTTTGGTCAATTATTTTAACTATGTGAATCTAACTTTAATAAAAGTTAACATCTCTAAAAAAAAAAGATCAGTAATTATGATAAAAACTGTATTTTTACACGTTAACAATGCTTTACAGATGTTATACACTGAAAACATCCATAATTATACAAGATATTTGTCAATTAGCAAACAGACTTTTACTAATTTTACTGTTAATTGTTACCAACTGTATCTAATTTTAGAAATGTATTTACAGCATTAAACTTCAATTTAAATATCGTTTTGAAAAAAAGGAACAAAAGTTTCTTTTTTTTTAAAATTATTATTATTATTATTATTAACAGTTACAGTTTACGATAAAAATTCACAGGCTATTCTTGTAATTTTACTATTTTTCATGTGTTTAAAAATACAGTAAAAATCTGTAAAAATAAACATTTCCATTACATAATTTCTTTACAGTGAAGAAATGGATATAACTCATGGATATATGGCTGAAATTTCAACTGTATCCTCTTATTGTTTTACAGCCTGTTTTGTATAAGATTACATTTTACAACATGAATACTATAAATGTAATAAGTTTAGAATACCGTGTCCGGGTTTTTTTACGGTCACGGGAATGACTCCTGAGCGAGTGCACTGGGTCAAAGGAGGTTTGACTCTCTGCTGTCATCCGTGCGTTGGGTAATCTGATGTTGAAAGATCAATATGACCAAAGTCTACCCTTCCCCCTGATGCCGACATTATCAGGTGTCAGGTGGCAGCAATAAGGCTAATGGGATGATTTGGCTCGTGGTCAAGTGCAGATGTGGATGCCAGCAAGCAAAAAATTTGCATAAAGTAATTTGTGCTAAGTTGAAACAGCCTTGATGAAGTCAAGACGTTAAGACGTTTTAATGTTGCTATACAGGTGAAAATAGGACTATAACAGTCATTTTAAAAACTATATGAAACATTATTTATTCATTTCAGTGAGCAGGTTTAAGCATTTTATGTGTTACTGAACTATAGTGTTCTTCAGATGAATCGTGTCTGTATAAAAGCATAACTGTGCAGACGAATACTTAAAATCATCAGAGTGCAAATTTATTTAAATACAGTTGCTTTTCCAGACAGTATTGCATCATCATTAGTTTTTAAATTAATTTATAAGACACCTTTCTCTTTAAGAGATCCTTGATTACATGACATATTTACTGGATATTTCATATATTACTAACAGTGCAGACCAACTGATGAACTCTACAATAACTGCAGGGTGTTTTTGTAAACGTGAATTAATTTTATATATTGCATCAGCAATTAGTTTTCCTAGGCTTCTTTTTTTGAAAAATTAATTGTTTCCTCCTCATTGTTTATTGAGCTCTTTGGCTTATTCAACATTTTCTAATGCATAATGAGGATATTTATCAGTGGGTGGAAGCTCTGTGAATACAGCTTGTTGGGTTTTTAATAGTTTATGTCTTAAATAATAATCTAAACTTTAAAAAGAACAGTTTTCTTCACTGCAAGAATGTAATATTGAGATGTCAGCCTACTGTAAAGAGAAATCGCTGCGGCACAGGTTTTTCCGCTCATTTGAGTCGGGGTGTCCACGAGTGAAACTGAGGCTGTCCAGGTGGATTCATGGACTAAACTCTGATAGTCTATCTGTTGTGTTCTGGGTTTTGTTTAATTTCACGTACCCAGCTTCTAAATCTGTGTCAGGTTCACAAATCTAGGCTGTAAAATAGAGACAATAGAAGAAGTTTAATTTGCTTTATGTCCAATGAAGTTTGAGAGGGAGAAGAGAAGGCATTCAAGAGACGTGGAGTGAGGGAGCGCCGGCATCGATGAAGCTGCTTAATCAACGAGATAAAAACGTATTTCCTGATTGTTCCACAGCGGTTATGTTTAGCATAAATGGACACAGCCCCTTTCACCTCCCCACACCGTGAGAGAACCTGATCCTGGTCAGGTCGGGACCTCCAGGTTGGGAACCTAGTGATGTAAGGTTTCCCCTAGTTCCCCCCCCTAGTCTTTATGCTAAGCTAAGCTGGCTGTAGCTTCATATCTTCATCTATAAATAAACATATTTTTCAAAATGTCTGAAAACAGTTAGGAAACAAATAAATCATTGCTGCGTAGAAATTAATGCATCCATAGTAAATCATAGCCAATTATTCTCCAATTATTTTTCCACTCAGGACTTGCTTTAAACACATTGTTATATCAGAATAAACAAAGAGGAGTTGTGAGAGGGAGTGTGTGTGTGTGTGTGTGTGTGTGTGTGTGTGTGTGTGTGTGTGTGTGTGTGTTTATCTGTCTGTCTGTCTGTGTGTGTTTATCTGTCTGTCTGTCTGTGTGTGTGTGTGACAACAGGTAAAAGCGAGACGCCCCCGGCCCGTAAAGCGATCCTAACACCATGAATAATGGAGAGTGCCGTGGCAGAGAGGATAAGTTCTCTGAGCAAGGCTCCTTTTTCACAGGGCTTTCTCCCATGGGTCACGTGAGTGCTGAGGTGACAGTAATTTTTCATGAGTGGTGTGTGTTGGTTGTATGGCCATATATTGCCCAGGTGTGTTAGGAGATGTCCAAGCAGCCATTGCTCCCTTTTGCGTGTCCTGAGTTTGAGTATACCTGCAATCGCACGCACCCAGGCCGGCCCTGAACGTCCCGATCCCTGAACCTCTCTGCAGCCAAGGGTCAAATGAGTTGTCTTACACGATTAGAAACTCAAGGCAGCACTTACGAAACTAAAAGCCAGGGAAGTGGATGAATAAAAGATGCCATCGAAACAGAGAAAATCCACAGCTGCAGAAGAAACCGAAGAGGTCGATGACGAAGTGGAGGAAAGGGAGCCAAAGTTAAAAGAGAGGCGCAATGGAGTGACCCGTGGGGACACCACAAAGGGAGAGAAGAGTCGGAAGAAAGACGAGAGCGCTGAGAGCTCCGAGAACCAGGAGGCCCCAGAGAAAGAGAAGAAGACAAAAGAGAGTGAAAAGGTAAAAGAGAAAAAGAGGAAAAAGAAACCGGATTATGATGCCGAAACCGATGCAGTGATTGAAAATGAAGCAGAGGAGGCCGAGCAGAACAATAATGACCCCAAGACCAATTCCAAGAAGGAGAAATCAGAGAAGCTCAAAGAGGAAGTGACCGAGGGAGCGAAGGAGGAGAAGAAGAAAAAGAAGAAGAAATCCTCCACAGAGAGTCCAGAGGGAGAGGAGGGGATGGGATCCAAGGATAAGTCAAAAGATGGCAAGAAGAAGAAGAAGTCTCACAATGACGACGATGAGGAGCCCCTGACTGAGGAAGAGGAGGAGGACTCGAAGAAAAAGAAAAAGAAGAAGGGGAAGAAGGGATCTGCGGACAGCGATGACGATAAGAAGAAAAAGGGGAAAAAATCCAAAAACAAACAGGTCGACTATGCAGTGATCTACCAGAAAGAGCTGCTGGAATACAACACGGACGAATCTGATGGATATGATGACGAGTACTACAAAAAAAAAGGTAAGAGCAGACGGAGACGCCTCACCTGTTGTATTTTAGTCTTATCTATTGGAGCGGCCCGACCGGTCAAGTCTTGAGTACAGGTTTTCATCCCGTTCCCTTCAGCTCTGAGCTGGAGCACCCCCGGGGGAATCCCTCTGTGATTGTTCTTGGGTGAAAGCTCAGTTATGTTCCACATGAATGGAGCCAAACAGAAGCTCTGGGGCAGACAGGTGCTGGGTGCCGTCCCAGTCTCAGGGACTGGGAGAACCACCAGGGCCAGAGGCAGGGCCCCGAGCCAGAAGTTTCTTTTGTGGTTTGGGCGGATGAGTTCGACTGTCGTCCAATAAAAGACAGAAATGGTTGTATGAGTTGAATAAATGGATACTGGCGTCGCTCGTAGCTTTTTCCGACGAACCATTTTGAAGCTGAAAATGTGTGGCCACCGCCATTTTGGCAGTCCTGCCTCTTCCCGGCTAATCTAAAAATCAGCAGACGTGGATCATTGGCAGACCTGAGGCAGACCGAATGACAGCTGGGTGCTCAAGCCAATGCCACCTGAAATGGCATCTGTCAATGAAAGCAGCCATGCTGTTAGTTATCACCCTCAGTACAGTTGTCATGAGACCAAAACAGTTTTTGTACCAGCATGTTTCTGCTGTGAAGTTGGAGATTGACTCAAGTGGATGTTTGAGGAGCTGCAGTTTTTGGCACTTGTGCATTGGTTTTATTTCACAGCCATGAAGGCTGCTGCTTTTTTGCAACCAAAAACTTTTACTAAAAGCTACTAAACAAACCTTTGAGTTCATTATTTTGTTCCACTACCGTTCCCAAGGTCAAGAACGAATCTCCGTTCTCGTGCCCATTAACGGGTCTGTGTCTCCAAGAAATTATACTACTTGAATTACATTCTCCGACGTATATGGAAAAAGTCACAAAATGTTCACCGTTAAACTGGTTTTATTTAATCGAATTAATCTATTTTTCTAATAAAATCCACTCATAGCAACTAAGACATGATATTAGGGTTTTTTTAACGGTTGTGTTTTTGTTACAGTTATGGGAGAGATCATGGTCTAATATTAAAAAAAATCAAGACTGGTTGACCAAAAACCACAATCTTTCCTTTGTCTTAATCAAAGTGCTTTTGTTGTCTGCAACCCGACCACAAACTGGACTCAGAAACAAATGAATATATTCAGTATAAATGCAATTTGTAGGAGACAGGGTTGCCCTTAAGGAACGCGTGAAAACATCTCAAAGTGCTGAAAATGTGACATAAACTGACTGATTACTTTTAGCTCCTGATCTCACTGAGTTCATTATTCAGTATCATTAGCAGTGATACACGTCTGTGTGCATGTCTTTTTACCTTTACCTCGCTCTCTCTGACACTCCGAGGAGTTTATCATGGCTCAGTTTTACCAGGTCACTGTCTGTCTGATTTTATCAGGCGTCTCTCTTTCTCTTCAGTCCGGTTTTAATAGCTCTGCTCACTGTTAATTACGTATCCATGTCCCTCCCGGATCGACTTTAAATTGCTCTTTACCAGATCTCTGCCTCTTCTTTCCTCTTCCCCCTGGTTCTGCCTCTGCTTCCTCTGCCCGTCACCTTCATTGACTTCCTCTGCTCTCTGTTTCTTTATGCATTCATTGATGCCATTTAAAACTATATACACACAGTATATTTACCCCTTCAGTTCACCCTAACTTTTTTTATAACATTTATCCAGAGTAGTCTACAGAGAACCGAGCCTACCAGTCCAGATCTCCTCAGACTGGACACCACTTAATGTTACATAACCGCAGGAGAGAGGAGTATACAGTAATACAGCAGGACTCTAGAGTTACCACTGCATAGGTGTAGCTATTGAGGCACAGGCAACAGCCAGTCGCCGACTAATCCCCTGCTGAAGATTTAATGTTGTTACTGTAACTCAAACTTAAACAGGTTTGCAGGTGTGACTTTTAAAGACCACTCCAACAACGACAACAACAAAAACAAAGCAGATACAGATTCCTGTTCTGATGAGTCATTATCATCTTAGGATTCACAGCTGTGACTCACACACGTTGAATAGATGTTTAGAAGTAAAGAATAGCCTCAAACAAAGAGTTATATCACTGAGGTCGTACCATCGATAAATATAAACTATAAATATGGATGTCCATGACGTCACCAACAGGTTTCTAAAGAGCTGGAGTGAAGTGGGTGAGTGTGTGGTGGCTCTGGCATGCTGTGGGCTTAGGTGGGCTGAATAAAGCCTCTAATGGCACCTACCTGTCCATCAAAGTGGCCACGCTCTTAATCCTGCATAACTTTAAGCCTAATATAATGTGAACAGATGAGTTGTATATAAATTCACCCTCAGTACAGTTGTCATGAACGGGGAAATTAGCTACAGAGACCAAAACTGTTTTTTGTACCAGGCTGTAAACATGTTTATTTCATTTTAATATGGAGACTTATGAAGAAAGACATGTCCTGTAGCCAGCCTCAAGTGGACGTTTGAGGAAACTGCAGCTTTTTGACACTACACTACATGAGCAAAATGCTAACTCTAATACTAGATGTTAAGCAAGTGACAAACTGAACGTTGAACCTGAAAAGTCCAGTAGTCTCATAGTTCATCCTGAAGTGGACATGAATGTCTGTACCAAATTTTAATAATTGTTAAGACATGTCACTTAATGTCATGGTGGCACAAGAGGAAAAAGTCAGGGAGTCGCCAAAGTCAGTAATCCTCTGCGCACCATCAACGATTTTACCAAATGGTACCCCCATATTCGGACACAGATCGGAAACGACATGTGGAAATAAGAAGTTTATTGACTGGTTGCATTGCACAGGTGTGTATTTCCAGCGAGGGCGGAGACACACGGTCGGCCTTGTGGTCTGCTCGTTATCCGCCTGCACACACAAACAACAAACACAGTCACGGACTAAGTACATCAAGCGTGACGATTTTTTAAAACAAACGGTAAAAGCGCAAATGTTTATGGTTGGTTATTATTTATGTAAATATGCAAAAACACCTGTTAGTGCTTTGACCTCATCAGAATTGTTTGTTGGTGAGTTGCAGAGTATTGGAAAGAGATTGGAGGGTGTTTGATTGGATTGGAAATATTATTTTTGTCATTTTCAGTTGACACCAAATTTCACTGCACTACATCCAGTAGTCAGATATTTCAGTTTGGACTAACAGACCAACTTATCAATCCCTATAGTCATGCATGGCCCAAAAATGTAAACGGACAGTGATCTGATGTGCACTCTTCTCTCTCCCTCCTCCACACAAACACCTTAAATGACACAAACTGAGGCAGATTTCAGAGTCTGCTGACTCCTCGTCCCGTTTACCTTCCCATCAGCCCGGCGGCTTTTGTCAAACGAAGGGACACATTTGTGAAATGTGAGAGAGGCTTGGCTCGGCGCATCACACCAGACATGGATTCTCTGCAAGATTCGCCGCATTGAATTCCCTGGCAGCGGTGCATGGAAGGAAACATAATGCCGCCTCATGTTTATAGATTATTGGACACTGTCTGAGGATGTGACTTTGTGTTTGTCCTTTTGCTCAAGTTTTTGCTCTTTGAATTATTAAGACCTCATGCTCTCAGTATTTCAGCATTGTGATGTTAATTAAACCCCCCGAGCACACGCTGCACACATCTTTCCTCTTCTGTCTCCTCTCTCTTTCAGTGTATGAAGTGGTCACTATCACCGGTGAAGTAAAGGGAGCCGGCACAGATGCTAATGTGTTTGTTACCCTTTTTGGAGAGTTGGGCGTCACGCCTAAGGTTCACCTGGCGAGCAAGTGAGTTTATGTTGATGTAACTGAATTAAATTTGATAAATATGTCGTCTCTAAATTAAGTCTCACTCTGCTCTCGTTTGTTTGCACTTACTACATCAGGTTTAATGTTTAATTGCACCTTTGAATCAGCTTCAGTCAGTTTCACACTTTTTCATTGTCAGCTGTTAACTTTTAATCTGTTCTATCCCTCTCTGACCCTTCAGCACAGAAAAGAGGTATTTTCTAATCAGTCTCCTAAAGGATGGCTATGAATCTGTCCTTGTGTTGGGTTGTATTGTGCCTATAACACTGTATGAGAGATCCTTCCTGCTCAACACGAACCCGAAATCAATTTGCAAACTATTTTTAACTTTAATCAGAGAGGCGGCAGACACGTTCATCACAAAGGTTTAGTTGTTGGGGTGCAGGAATCTCTCTCCTATACAGTCGTATAAAGTTTCGGACACAGAATATCTGGAGTAAGGAGGAACTATGTGACATGGCCGGTCTTCTTTTCCATTCAGAGGCAAATGAAAGAAGACCACGATGTCATTTCTGCGGATGATCAAATGACTCTCAGGGGATCTTATCAGCGGCAGGCTTCCTTTATCTCTGCACACATTGATTGACAGATAGGATTACCTGTGCAGTGTATAGGATATACCGACTTATTGTAAGCCACACGAGACCATGTTACCCACACCTTGTGGTGGTCTCATTCATCCAACCTCAGACGGCATCAACATGCTATGTATTCAGTATCTCCATGCTGTGTGGCTGTAGTGATGCCCAGCCGATGAAATACTAGACATGGCCGTTGATGAGTCGCTTTTGTTGTGTATAATAAACATAATGCATATTAAGGAGTTTCACCTTACTCCAATATATAAATAAGTCCTTCCTGTATTATGTAATGATCAATTAAATCTTGAAAGCATGATACAGGTAAGGAAGAGCTGCCATGTGTCTGAGAATATTTGCCCGGTCGAGGCAGATTGAGAAAAATATGCAACTTTTTGGAAATTCACTGTGATTGTAACAAATTTAAATTGCATGAATTCCAAAGTGTGCATTGGGTTTGCTTTGTCACGTAATCAATGTCTCCCCCCGTCATTCTCTTACAGGTGATTTTTTTTTTGTTACACCGAGACAGGGAACAAACAAGCGCCTGTGTTCATCCGTGCTGGAGCGCATTTCGTCCTTGGCAGTTGTTTTACAGCATATGACACCGTGCACCTTAATTATGGGAGCCTTGGCATTGTCCGTGGGTTGAATATTGTAGGGAGAGAGGAGAACAGATGGGGATGTGGGTCAGAGACAAAGGCGGGCATTCTCTGTTAATGAAAAAGAGGGTGTCTGATTCGCTGTGGTTGGGCTCCGCTGAGCTCACAGGCCCCAGTTTGTCGTGGCCGTGAGGGGTAGAAGTGCTCGAAGAGGAGGAGGAGGAGGAGGAGGAGGAGGAAGAAGCGTTGAAGTGGCCAAACCTCAGGAGGTCTAAGATTATATCACTGCCACAAGACCACCAGGGTACCATAAGCTGGATCAGTCAAGAGATGCAATTTACTGAGTTCACTTCAGTCCGTCTGCTTTTCTTCAACCCCCCTGTAATCTCCCTCTATCTGACAGAGCATCTTTCTCTCTCATACACACACACACACACACACGCACACACACACACACACACACACACACACACACACACACACACACACACACACAAACACACTCAGTTGATCTTTCCTGACATTTGCCATGTTTCCTCAATTTGCAGAAGCCGAACTGCATTCGAGAAGAACAAAACCGACGTTTTCCGCATCAAAACGTACAACGTGGGGCCTCTGAAGAAGATCAGGTACCGTGCCAACAAATCTGACTGTGTAATACCTCGCATATGAATTTATATGCTATGATGCCTCTTTTGGCGTTTGCACGGCTGCAGCGACAGATCACTGACAACATCACAGTTCATAGTTACCTCTCGCAGGATAACAGCGGCTTACAGAGGAGATCGCACAGGAACGTTTCTCACTTATTTAAGCCCCATCTGTTGTTGGAGTTAGAGTCTTGCTCCAGAGGAGGATGAGTTACATCACAGAGACAGACGATGAACAGTAAATGGAGGCAGCAGGATACATTTAAAAGTCAGCGAGATGCTGCAACTATTCTGCAGTAATCCTCAAACAAAATAAGTTTATAGGAACCTGTAGCACTTTATATGCCGATCCGTCCACATTTGACATAAACTGAGTGACTGAGCACCACAGGTGTCTGGGTTATTGTGTGAGAGCAGGCCAGCAGCTGCTAGTGCTACAGTTTTGGAGCAGAGGTGACTGTTTTTACAGCTGTTTTGAGATTTCATCGGCGTGTCGCCTGATCAGCTAGTAGTTTTTCTTTAAATTCAAACCAGAACTGATGCATAGATTATTCAGATTCTGGAGATGAAATGTGTATAATTATAGTTTGCACTGCATTTCTTCAAGTTAGTCCTGGATCACAAGATGGTTTAAATCGTGCAGGGGACCCCTGAATGTCAGTCTCCATCCTTTCCTCTTTCTCCCAAATTAAGGCATTAAATTCCCCCTAGAGGGATGCCAGTAGCTCACCTGGTAGACTGTTCACCCCATGTACCAAGGCTAAGTCCTTACTGCAGCAGCCCAGGTTTATTTCCAAGCTGCGGCCCTTTGCTGCATGTCTCTCCTCTTTCCTGTCTATCTACAGCTATAGGTGCAAAAGCCCCAAAATATAAACTGATTAAATATCGATAGAGACAATATTTACTGTCTACTGATGTCCTGGTGGCCTATAAACAGGTTTGAATCTAGCCTGGGAGTGTTTGTTTACTTGGACGCAGCTTGCAGCTACATTTCATTGTGTTATTCTATCACATCCTCTCTGAACCGTCTGAATCTTTCCATTGTTCTTGGTATTTTTCCACTGCAGAAATCACAGTGGCATAGGTGCATGATGTGATGATGTGGCAAGCTGACTTGTGATTACCTGCAGGGTGAATTCATCTCACACACTATGACGGGTTTGACTCCGCAGGATCGAGCACGACAACACAGGCATGAACCCCGGGTGGTTCTTGGACCGGGTTGTGGTGACCGACATGAACCGTCCCCACCTGCGCTACTATTTCGCCTGCAACAACTGGCTGAGTCAGGAGGTGGGTGACAAGCTGTTTGTCCGGGACCTGCTGGCCAGCAAGAACCCCCTGGATATCCCAAAATGTAGGTCACTCGAGGACAAAGCACTCATTATGCAAAACAGACACAAAGGTTCATAAAGGTTGAAAGGAAAATAACAATCCACAGCTCAAAACTATTCAGACAGCCCAAGAGCATTTATGTCCGCATTGAATAAGTTGAGCCAAGCAGCAAGCTATATTTTTTAAGAAACTTTGACAGTGTTAGTACCATATGTCTGGAGAGTTGTACACAAAATGAATATTCATAGTTTCCACAGCATTAGCTCCAGTAGTCCTCGGCTGTTTCATAATTCAGCCTGTGAAAACAAGACACACACTTTAGGAGGAACTCTAGTAGTCTAAATGTTAAAGGTGCTGACTTTGGACCACGAGATCCCTGTTTGAATCCTGCAGCGGACCCTCCTGACCTTCCTGTCATTTATCTACAGTTGACTTGGTTGTAAAGTCCGTTCACGACTAAACAGACAGTTCAAGAGCTCTGATAGATAGATAGAGTTGCGGGAGTATCTGACTGAATATGCTCTGCTGCTTGAAGTGTTAGTTTATGGAGCATCCTTTTCTCAACAACCAGCTCCAGGGCCTCCAGAGCAGTCCCCAGCACAGAGCCACCCTTCTTGATCAGTTTAAGTTTTTTAATGTCGCTGGCTTTGATGCTGCCGCCCCAAAAGTCTGCAATCTGCAATTGCATTTGCACTTACCAACTGGTAGAACATGTGCAACATCCTGCCGCACACATTAAAAGACATGAGCTTTCTCAAGAAGTGCAGTCTAGGGGGTGTCGTTTAGCACAGTCGGTAGAACTCAGGGTTTAAATCCGACCTGCGGCCCATTGCTGCATGTCGTTCCCCATGTACCTGTCATTCTTCATCTGTCTTTGTCAAAAATAAAATAAAAAAACTAATCCTTCACCCTGGATGCAATATACTACAATACTTACAGATACTACAATACTTACAGATAGGGATGGGAATTGATAAGATTTTTACGATTACGATTCCATTATCGATTCTGCTTAACGATTCGATTCTTTATCGATTCTGCTTAACGATTCGATTCCTTATCGATTCTGCTTAACGATTCGATTCCTTATCGATTCTTTTATCGATTCTGCTTAACGATTCGATTCTTTATCGATTCTGCTTAACGATTCGATTCCTTATCGATTCTGCTTAACGATTCGATTCTTTATCGATTCTTTTATCGATTCTGCTTAACGATTCGATTCTTTATCGATTCTTTTATCGATTCTGCTTAACGATTCGATTCCTTATCGATTCTGCTTAACGATTCGATTCCTTATCGATTCTTTTAACGATTCTGCTTAACGATTCGATTCTTTATTGATTCTGCTTAACGATTCGATTCTTTTATCGATTCTGCTTAACAATTCGATTCCTTATCGATTCTGCTTAACGATTCGATTCTTTATCGATTCTGCTTAACGATTCGATTCTTTATCGATTCTTTTATCGATTCTCATTTGGGAAAAAAAGGAGAACAAACAGTTTGATCAGCATCAACTTTGTTTAGTTAGAAGTATCACGACCTTACAAAACCTAAAACAGCGAGGTCAAAAGAGGCCCACGGCCTAGTAACGATGCGTAACTGTGGCAAATACACAAGAATGTGTAACATTTTTCTGACACATTTTTCTAATAGAAATTAAAATTTACCTTCCGTAGTAACCGCAGAGCCTGGCTGCTGCCGCTGCTGCTGGGTTGAGATTCATCTCCAGTCCGAAGCGTGTCAAAAACACGACATTCATTTCAAAATATTGCACGTTGTGTACGCAAATGTTTCTGCGTGTTCGTCGTGTTCCCTCCCGACGCTGTTATCTCCACTTTGCAATGATTGCAAGCCGCCCTGTCGCCGTCTTTTTTGGTAAAATGCAGCCAAACTTTGGAGCGTTTGAACCGAGTGGGTGCCATTGTTTACTACTAATTGGACCTCACGTGCGAAACTTGCGTGAGATACATGGCGTAATTAGTCGTGCTTTCTGGAATCGATAAGAGAATCAAGTTAGATAAACTGCCAAACGATTCCATGGAATTGAAACACACGGAACCGGTTCTCAACAAGAACCTGTTCTCGATTCCCATCCCTAGTTACAGAGGTACTGACTTGTTCCTATTTTTAAAAAATGTATGTCCTTATTAAATAAGTTGAGCCAAGTAGCAAGCTATAATTTTTTACAAACTTTGACAGTGTTAGTACCATATGTCTGGAGAGTTGTACACAAAATGAATATTCATAGTTCCCACAGCATTAGCTCCAGTAGTCCTCGGCTGTTTCATAATTCAGCCTGTGAAAACAAAACACACACTTTAGGAGAAACTAAAATGTAAATGTTAAAAGTGCTGACTTTGGACCACAAGAATCCTGCAGGGGATTAGCAATCACATTACGACCGCAAATGTGAAACTACAGAAATAATTTATAGCTAGAAATGTAGGAAAATTCGAGGCGGTCGCAGTGATAACAATGTTGAAGCTGTCAGATATATAGTTTTGGCGTGACACACAAATATGCGGCAGCAACTCCCATCCTCAGCCTCATATACTCCCTTAAAGCACCTGAAAAAGCACTGACCTGTCTGTCATTTCTCTCAGCTGACCTGGCAGACAGTCCAAGAGCCTGAATATTTATGTCACTGATCACTAAAGTTAGATAGGTGCAGTTTTGTTAATTGCTAATTTAAAAATGTATGTCCGCACAGAATAAGTTTAATGGCTATAATTCTTTGGACGCTTGACAGTGTTGCTGCCGTGTGCCCGGCTGGTTGCACACAAAGGTGTCTGATCGCCTACAGATCTTCCTACTGTGACAGCTTGTAACTGAATTCCATCAGAGTGTAATCCTCAGGTGAAGCAGCCCAGGTGTCATCCATTGCAATGTGATCTAACATCTTAATACCTGCAGTCAATCAAGCAGAGATGAGCGGAGCTGCAACACACACACACACACACACACACACACACACACACACACACACACACACACACACACACACACACACACACACACACGGTGTTATGAATATTTAACTTGGAAACCATCTCAATGTGGATTAGCGAGGAACCTCCATATAATTCTGATTCATCTAATTCATCCAAGCAGAAATTTAGTCATAATTAATCGACATTGACTACACTGTTAATCGTTCTGCCGTATTGTTTATTGATTCTGTATTCTTGACTATTTTTTTGTTTTTGTTTTGCAGATAATAAATACATTGTGACTGTTTACACCCCCGACGTAAAGGGATGTGGGACTGATGCTGACGTCTTCCTGAACATCTTTGGAGAACACGGTGACACGGGTAGGGTCTATTTTTCACTACTGATTATTCTCTGTCACTTGTCCATGAATTGATTAACCACTTATTCTACAATATTTGATTTGATTTGATTTGATTTGATTTGATTTGATTTGATTTGATTTAGCACATAGTTAATTACATTATCCATAAAAGATGGATATCTCAGATCATATTGAAAAATCTTTTGTTTATTTTGTCAGAGACAGAGAGAGGCGGTCAGTCCTCACATTTGTGATGCTTCTGTTGATCAAATAATAAATTGTCAACTAATAATTTCAATGCTAGATATCGATGACTCTTATTTACAACCAACAGCCACATGACAAACACTCCTGTATTTTTATTGCTACTGTAGCGACTGCAGCTATGTCCTCACTGTGATTTCAATTCTTATGAAAGCGGAGAGACGACTGGACAGTGACAAAGACAACTTCGAGCGTAACTCAGCAGACAAGTTCACGGTAGATGCTCCAAACCTGGGAGGTCTGAGAAAAATCACCATCGGCCACAACAACAAAGGCTCATCGGCCGGATGGCTTCTAGACAAGGCATGTATGAACTACACGTGCATATATACAGTAATATCTACAGATGTGCACACGTGTAACATAAGAAAACACTCACTGTGTCTCTCCAGGTTACAATCGAAGACATAGGAAATAAAGAAATGTATGAGTTCCCAGTGAATCGCTGGTTGTCCATGGATGAATCTGATGGGAAAATACAGAGAGATGTGTTGGTTGGATCGGTGCAGCCAATGGGTGAGAACAAAACAAATGTCGTGATATTTTAATCTATGCTGTGAGGAAATATAATGTAGAAATAGTCTGCACATATTGTACAAACAGTGTTGGTTACAGGTCTAAGATATCTTTACAAAATTCAACATTTAGGAGGAAACGTCATGTCAGTAACTTTGTATTCATAGCTAGGCAGGCAGCCTAACATCAGCACTGATTTCCAGTAGACCTTTGGCTCATGTTATGCTGTGTTTGTTACATTATACATGTGCAAAACACTGAAACCTCATATGAATAAGAACCACCACTTTGGATGGACATGATCTCCAGGGGCTCAGACGGCACTCAAGTTGAAACTCTACCATGCAAAGAGGAAACAGTATTTAAGCCAGGATCAGAAATGCTGCCGCCTCCCAAGCTCCTTTAAGATGGACTGAGGCAAAGTAGAAAACTGTCCTGTGGTCCGACGAGTCACATTTTTAAATTCTGTTTGGAAATCATGGACAGGAGAGGGAACATCAGTGCACAGTTCAAAAGCTAACATCTGCGATGGTATGGGGGTGCATTAGTGCACATGGCACATTTGCGAAGGCACTATTAATACTGAATGATTTTTCTATTTGGAGCAACATATGCTGCCAAGTAGACAGCATCTTTTCCTGAGACGGCCTTGCTTCTTTAAGCAGGATGATGTCTATCCGCATTCTGCACGTATTCCAACAGCATGGCCACGTAGTAAATGATCTGTCTACAGTCCTACAGACTTGTTATCGATTGAAAATGTGTGGTGCATGACGTGAAGGTAAAATACGACAAAGGAGACCTCAGACTGCTGAGCAGCCGAAATCAGTCCACTTTCAAGATAACAGCAAAGAGCGTTGTTAAGAGAAAAGAGGTGATTTATACAGTGCTCCAACACACAGGATGGTGCAAAGACGGGAGTCTAACTACCGTTAGCTGCCTCTGCTTCGTGGTACCAGTTGTGGTGATGATAAATAACAAGGAGTAATGTACAGAGTGCTCAAATCACAGCTAACAGTGTCAAACCCCAGCTCGTGTTCTGCCTCTGTGGCCACTGGAAGTCATTCATTCCTTCTTCATCTACTTAGGAGTCATATACCATATACGAGTGATGACTGGAGATATCAGGGGTGCAGGCACCGACTCTAAGATCCACCTGGTCATGCACGGCTCCAAGGGTATAAAGAACAGTGGCAAGCTCTTCCTGGAGGGCGGTCTTTTCGAGCGCGCTCTCATCGACATTTTCAGCGTGGAGATCTTTGAACTGATCGGCCCGATCAGCAGGGTCACCATCGGGCACGACAACGCCGCCGTTGGCGCCGGATGGTACTGTGAGAAGGTACTACACTTTGTGTTTGTAGGAGCAGAGTGATTCTCAAAGTGTCGTTCACCCACCGAGCACTTATTTCCCTATTCTAGGTGGTGATATACTGTCCGTTCACGGGCCTTGAGCAGACATTTCCGTGCGCCAGGTGGCTGGATGAGGATGAAGGGGATGGACTGATTGAGAGGGAGCTGTGCGAGATGGTGTCACTGAGGCAGATGAGGACGAAGAGTGGGTGGCTTTGTTCAACTCTGGACAATGACATTTTAAAAACTAGACTACTTCATCATCAAATCTACTCTTCTTCCCCTCCAGAGTACCCATGGTCCCTGTGGATTTGGACATCAGATGTGAAGGGAGCGGGGACAGATGCTCAGGTGTTTGTGCAGGTCTACGGAGAGAAGGGCGTGTCCGATGAGTTCAAATTGGAAAACAAGTCTGATAGTTTCGAACAGGCCCAGCTTGATAAATTCCTGGTAAGCCTCTACCATTTGCTAAACTGAGCACATGACACTTTCCATCGAGGTTCTCACACTGATCCATGTTCCTGTTATTTTGCATTTTTTTGCGATCACTGTAGATTGAAATGCCAGACATAGGACGGGTGCGGAAACTACGCATCTGGCACGAGAAGAGAAATCCATTTTCTGGCTGGCATTTGGGGAGGGTGAGATCCATTACTCTGTCCAGTGGTGTAAACTTCAGTTTAATATTTTGCACCTCTTGAATGATAAATGCCAAGCATAAGGTGGTAGGTGCATGGAGTTTATGGGCTTTCTTAATGTGCACCTTTGATTTTGTGCAGCAGTGCAAAATGCAAAAGGCCCAGTGGAGGAGAATATAGATCAGTGGATGTCCACCAGTGATGTCACTGGTCTCATAGCTCTGAAACAGCTGTGCCAATCACAAGTGCGGCTCAGCAAGTGGAAAACAGAAGTTCAGGAAATGTCTGGAGCGTCCTGAACACACATCGCCACAAAGCTGCACTAAATCTTGCACCTGGTGAAGAGAGTCTATGTATAAATGAGGCTACAATCCAAAAAAAACAAGCATTTTATTATCACCTTTCAGAAAAAAACCCTGGCATTTCCTTTGGTGCATACTAAACAAAGTAATAACCCAGTCTATCTGACTGTGAAATGTGTGTTAATGTCACTGCTGCAGTCTTCGTTTTTCTGAAGGTTAGATCACGAACTGGAGACGTGCATGTCATGACACATTAGACATGAACTTTCTGCAGGTCACTTTGCTTAAGACCGTGAACATGGAGAAATATTCTTTCCAATGTGGCCGCTGGCTGGACGTCAATGAAGATGACAACGAGATCATCAGAGAGCTTCCGGCTACCGGGGCACTCATCGATGAGCCGCTTCCCCGTAAGAAACACGCAAACTCAGTTGTTCCTAAATACATCCATGTTTGCATGTAAAGTACCTTTACTGAATATGTGTTCCCTTTTTTTAGTGATAAAGTATCTTGCCACCATCTGCACCGGCGAGGTCAGTGGCAGTGGCACCGACGCCACCGTCTACCTCAATATAATCGGTGACCTGGGTGACACAGGAAACCGTGACATGATTATCAGCAGAAACAATGTCAACAAATTTGAAAGTGGCAACGTGAGTTCATCTTTAACGCTCAATAAACGCTGAAAATCAATAATAAATGTTGTTGTTGGGAAATGCACTGCGATCACCTGTAACCAGTTTTGTCTTTCGTCGTCCTTCAGCACGATGAGTTTATCATCGAGGCTGTGACTGTCGGCAAGATACAAAGAGTGCGCATCGGCCATGATGGCCGCGGTGGAGGCTGCGGTTGGTACCTCGACAAGGTGATGGTCAGGGAGGAGGGCCAGCCGGAGAGTACGGCCATCGTGTTCCCCTGTGACAGGCAAGGCAATAACACTGAACACGATCAAACATATCAATCTAAATCTTTGCAAGAAGGCATGTCCTAAAATGTCAGATTATTTAGTCAAAGGATAAAAAGTGTGTTTGTTTTATGCTCCAATAGTTACATATCATTTTCTTCTTAATTCTTTAGCCCATAATCCACCAAAACACCAACCGGCTGGACAAAATTGTCCAAGCAGCCGTAAAAGCCTTCTAAATTGGCCACGCTTAAATTCACTAGTTCTCCGGTGGCATGTGTTTAAGTAGTTAGGCAAGCTGATAGATAAGTTTCCACTACAAATAGGCACTAAATGAACACGGGCCAGCCAACTCTCTCCTCCAGTAACTGGAGATGGAGACAAACCGCAAGGCTGAGGTGCAAAGTTACGCCTGGAAAGAGGCTCTCCCTGTCCGTCTGCCTTTGGTTCAGTGCAGAACGATGTTGTTTTACTGTTTTTCATTGCCTGTACTCGTTGTGATCTGACTTATTATGATTATATTCTTTTTTTCAGATGAATCGCAATAATTTCGAGGCTAACGATGATCTAATTTCTGAAATATTATCTAATAATTTCCATTTGTACACTGTGTGAATCAATATGAATTTAATGTATTAATTAAACCATTAATTGAAGATATACTACACTGTATAAAGATATGAAAACTGAGGATTGTGTGTACAATATAGTGGTACTATACCAGCAGTCATGGCTGATGGCATTTTCACAGACTGCAGTGCTATGAGATTATGAGTGGTGAGGTCTGATGGCGGATGGTAAAAAAGTCTTGGGTCTGCTGGTGCGTGCAGCCATGTAATGTCTGCCAGAAGGTAACAAGAAGAACAGTGTGTGAGCTGGTGGCTGTTGAAAGATGTCTGAGTTTGTTGCCAGTGATCCTTCGGATGTTTAGTGATTTCAAATGGGAATATTTCATAAAAACATGGCAAACGTACAGTAATTATTACAAATTCATAGCTCCAGTTAATGTTTTTTAATGTTTTTCTCCCCTGTTCCTTGTGTGACCCAAAGATTTTCCATGTTTTGACTTTTTTGTCAAACACAGTTTCTTGAATTTGAAATATTATTTCCACATGTATACATTTCCAGGTTTTTGAGGAGGGTTGATCTCTTTGTGTTTTTCTTCAGGTGGTTGGATCGTAACGAGGACGATGGACAGATTTTCCGCGAGTTGGTTCCAGATGGAGACGGCCTGCGTCTCTACAGTGAGAACATTTGAAACTAAGCAAACACACACACACACACAAAAAAGATGATACATCTTTTATATATATAAATACATTTATGTGCTGTCCATCCTCAGACGTCAGCTACCATATCGCAATAGTGACAGGCAACATTAACGGAGCCAGCTCAGACTCCAGGGTGTTTGTCAAGCTGTACGGGGAGAAGTGTGATACTACCAAGACGACACTGGCAGTGACCGAGAATGACCTCAGGAACTACTTTGAGACTGGACGCACAGACATCTTCATCTTAGACACCTATGACGTTGGAAAGGCAAGCTCTTCAGACACGTGTCACAGATCATTTATCTTTTAAGACTTTATCTTCTTATTCCCTTCGTGCCTACAGATCAACCGCCTCCTGATCGGTCACCATAACGAGGGCCTGCGGGCTGGATGGTTTCTGGACAGTGTGCGGATCTCTGTACCGGTTCATGGGCTGCAGTACATGTTCCCGAGCCACCGCTGGCTCAGCCAACACGACTCTGATGGCAGGGTGGAGGTTGAGATCTATCCCAGTGAGATCTTGGAAATCGAAAAATGTAAATAGCAATAACATTTAAAAAAAAGTAGCGTAGAGTCATTTTAAACGCGGTAACAGTGATTGGGATGCCTCTTCTCTAACAGTGATCAACTATGAAGTAGCAGTGGTGACAGGGAACGTTCTGTCAGCTGGCACCGATGCAAATGTCTTCTGTCAGATGTACGGAGATGAAGGGAAAACTGAAATCCTCCGTCTCGTGACTCGTTCCGACAACTATGAACGTGGCAGCACTGAGATCATCAGGGTCTGTATGAAGCCTTATGTAAGAGATTCAACTCCCCCGCCACCTTTTGACCTCTTGTTTTATACCTGCAACCCCAGATCGAGGCTCATGACGTTGGTAAGATCTACAAGATACGTATCTTCCACGACGGGAGGGGTATCGGAAGCGGCTGGTTCCTGGAGACGGTGAGCATCAAGCGGCTGATGATGACTATGGTGAAGACTGAGGTGAAGAAGGAGGAGAAGGAGACCAAGAAAGACAAGAAGAAGGACAAGAAGAAGAAGAAGAAAGAAGAGGAGGTGGAGATAATCGAAGAGCTGAAGGAAGTGGTGGTGACATACACTTTTCCTTGTAGCCGCTGGCTGGCCAGGGATGAGGAGGATGGAGAGATTGTGGTGGAGCTGCTGACTGAGGAGGAGGAAGAGCTGGAGAGTAAGCATGTGTTTTAATTGTGACACTTTGAATGAAACTTCCTGTCTCATGCACCTCTTCCTCTCTGTGTTCTCCTCTCAGTGAACACCTATGAGGTCCATGTGTTCACCGGGACTATGTTCGGGGCGGGGACTGATGCCAACGTTTACGTCAACATCTATGGAGAGATCGGAGACACGGGGGAGCGGCGGCTCAGGAAGTCAAACAACCTGAACAAATTTGAGAAAGGCCAAGTAAGCTCATGTCTACTTGTGCTCATTTCTATCTCAACATTTCTGTTTTAAAAGAATAGTCATGACTTTTTGGTCTTTAATGCAAACTGTTTTTTGTACGAGGTTGTAAACATGTTTATTTCTGCTGTGAAGTTGGACATATGAACATGGGGACTTATGAAATACTTCTGGAGCCAGCCTCAATTAGACGTTTGAGGAACTGCAGTTTTGGCAATCCTGCATTGGCTTCACCTTCCAGCCGTGGGGATTATGCTTGGTCCTCACCTACTTTTAATACAGTTTTGAGTGTTGGAGCCCAGATATTTAATATTTATTAATTCATGGAGCTCTCTAGTAGTGCTCCTGATTGTGCACCTTTGACATTGAGTCAACTACAGTCAAATTAAACCATGAAACACATTACAGCATCTTCTCATCGAAAGCCTGCACGAGAATTAGGTTCCAGGCGTCTTTCTTCCACTGTTCATAATGTATTGCGGATGTATTTGTTCGACCTGCTGTGTTGTACATGGTCACGATCGTTATCTCTGATACCGTTTCCTCGATAAGCCTCTTTTGTCGGACAAATGTTTGTTAAATACAGACCAGATAAATAAGTAATGAGGTTCTCATGGACTGCTAACCCTAGACCTGTGACATTTCTTGACCCTTTGGCGCTGGCTTGTTCACGTGTGACACAGGAGGACGTTTTCACCATCTCGGCGGTCGACCTGGGGACCTTGAAGAAACTGAGGATCCGACATGACAACAGCCAGGCCGGCGCCGGCTGGTTTTTAGACAGAGTGGAAATTATAGACAGCAAAGAAGACACCACGTAAGAGCAGAGCACAGTGACTGCACTGCGTACACAAATGATTTGAATAAATTGACTTATTTATATAGACACCAAGTCAATGCAACAGGTTTCACACAACATCATCAGCACTCTTGGCACATAAACTGTTTGTAGAGCTCCACTGTGTGGTGTGAAATGGTACTCTTGTCTGTGGAGCTTTAGAAAGAAGCTAAACAAACATGCTCACATATCTGCATAAAATATAAGATATATACATTATGTTTTAGGTACTTTTTCCCTTGTAAACGTTGGCTGGCTGTCGATGAGGATGATAAACAGCTCGCCAGGGAGCTGGTTCCTGTGGACGAGGCCTTCATGAGGAAAGAGGATGATGATGAAGAGTCTGAAACCACACTTGGACTGGAACAAAAATGTTAGAGCACAACGCAACATTGCCAAATAATCAAAGCGACCTCTGATTGATAATAATAATTTATTCTGTTTTCTCTTTATCGCAGCCATGTCAACAACATACAACGTTAGGATAAGAACCGGTGACAAAGACTATGCAGGAACTGATGCTAATGTCTTTATGACGCTGTTCGGCACCAAGGATGACACAGGTAACACTTCATACCTCACCTATATCTGCGTGCATGTGTACTTGAATCATTAAACCACTCTGTGATGTTGCATATCTGCAGGGAAAATTAGCCTGAAGGGTTCGAAGACTCATAAGAATAAGTTTGAGCAGGGTATGATCGATGAGTTCACGGTGGAAGCTGTGGACATTGGACCACTGAAGAAAGTGCGCATCGGTCACGACAACCATGGTACAGTAGGACAGACTCCTGCAGAGTGAATGATGCAAAATGAGTCACAAGACATGTGTGATCACGACAATTTGTGTCAATGCTTCAGGTGGAGCATCAGGCTGGTTCGTCGACTGGGTGGAGATCGATGCCCCGTCTCTTGGACAGAAGCTGCGCTTCCCCTGCGGCCGCTGGTTGGATAAAGGAGAGGATGACGGAGCCATCGTCCGAGACCTTTTCGCTAATCCTCTCCAGACGGAGCTGTACACACCATGTAAATCACACTGCATGACAGTCAACGCCACACTTATTTGTCATGTGTTCCTCATGATTTCTTTTTATTTTTCAGTTGTTCCTTATGAGATTAAAATCTTCACGAGCGACCTGTTTGGAGCTGGCACAGATGCAGATGTCTTCATCACCCTGTACGGGCGAGATGCAGTGTGCACCCAGCAGAAGTTTCTGTGTTTCACCAAGAGGGAGAGGAGCATGTACTTTGAGAGGGGAGCTGAAGACATGTTTATCGTGGAGGTGCAATAACACATTTCTGACTCATAAATAGATAAATAAGCAGAATAAATACAGCAGCAGTGTATTTCTGCATACATTGTTAATTTAGCGATGCTTTCTGTGCAGCTAGAAGATGTGGGTGAGGTAATGGAGAAGATCCGTATCGGCCATGACAACCGCGGGATCAACCCAGGCTGGCACCTGGACAGGGTGGAGATCAGGCGCCTGCTCGGGAAGGGAAAGGTACTGCCTGCAGGGGTGGAGGAGGATTACTCAGATAGATGACTCAAGTGGCAATACTGCAAAATAAAAACACTCAGTAAACTTGCAATTCCTCCCCAAGTAAGCGTGTAGTAGCATTTTATGTTTGTAGTAGATCAAGGTGGAATTAACTAACTTTATATACTGCTGGGTGCTTTAATCTTTAACAATACATCACATTTTACAAGATATATATTTTGTAAATCTGTTAAGTAACAAGAAAATACAGCTCTGTCAAATAAATGCAGTGAAGTACACAGTAAAATCATCTCTGTGTTGTAGTGGAGTAAAAGTACAAGTACCTCAAAATTGTACTGGATAGGTGATTTGTTAAACCAGCACTACTTTTACCTAAATGCTAAATAATCATGTCAAATATTTAATGTAGAGTACTTTCAGTCAGGGTTCCCACGGGTGCTTGAATTCCTTGAAAATGCTTGAATTTCAATTCAGTGTTTTCAAGGTTGTGAAAATGCTTGAATTTTTTGTGAAGTGCTTGAAAATGCTTGAAATTTGTGTGATGTCTATCTCAATAAACCAAGAGAAAACAAAAATGTTTCCTAAGCGGCTACGCGCTTGATCCGATGCCTTTACATGCAGAACTCAGTTATCATACTCGCTTGGTGTTCTGCAGAGAAATAACAGGAGACTACTATCGACACCTGTTGGTCACTGTTATTGCGCTATGGTAGTTACACAATACACCGCTCACAAGCTGAGAATACAAGCCAATTCACAATTAGTTAAAAATCAAAACAGTCAATCTACCACCATATGAAATAATGCTAATTAGACCCATATTATTATGCCATACAGTGGCACCGCTGCGCTTCCCATGACCATCATGGCAAACACAACTAGTAGGCTACCTATTTAAAGGTGCTGGAAAAATGGAAAAACTGGTGCTTGAAGGTGCTTGAAAAGTGCTTGAATTTGTTCATGAAAAAGGTGTGGGAACCCTGTTTCAGTGTATCTGTCTTTACTCCTTGTAACACATGACACGCTGTTTTTGGTCAGTAGGTGGAGATGTTCTCTTCACAGATAGACGAGGGCAATCCAGCATTGTCACACACTGAGCCGAGACTCAGACAAGAAACTGTGTTCAATGATTTTCCTCTAAGACACACTTCCCTTCCTCTCATTCTCTTTTCCTCCGTAGGGTTCAGAGACGACCATCTTCCCATGTGAGCGCTGGCTCGCCACGTCGGAGGATGATGGGGAAACAGTGAGAGAGCTGGTACCCTCTGACATTATCACTGAGAAACTTTCACGAGACGGAAGCCTGAAAGTGACTGAAATCGAAGTGGAAGATGCCCTGGAGAGTATGTTAGACACACAGACAAACAACACATTTATACTCGCAGACATGCAGGATTTGTTTTTCCTCACCTTTCTGCAAATTAGTTTAGAAACCAGAGTCCCTGAGTCTCTGTTATAACAGAGGCATCAAACAGCGATGGAAAATTGCTTTCTTTTCACTCTGTGTGCTGCAATTTGCGTCAAACCGATTCCCTGTGTGCTTGTCTGTGATCATCCTCCCTTCTACAGCTCACACATACCAAGTGTCAGTGATGACAGGCGACGTGTACGGAGCCGGCACAGACGCCAACGTCTTCCTCACAATTTACGGGGACCAGGGGGACACTGGAGAGAGGAAACTGAGCAAGTCTGAGACGAACAGCAACAAATTTGAACGGGGATCTGTAAGATTTGTATTTTTCACTTTGGCAAAGCGAATCATACAAAAAAAAAAGTACAAACTACATAATCAATGGTGACATTTTATTTTCCCCCAGGAGGATAAATTCACTTTGGAGGCGGTTGACCTCGGAATAGTTTTCAAGATTAAAATTCGCCATGATAACAGTATGATAAGTCCTGACTGGTACTTGGACCAGGTGGAGGTGTATGACGAGGATACGGAGGAGGTCTTTCTCTTCTTATGTGAACGTTGGCTGTCCACGAAGAAGGAGGACCAGCGCATTGAGAGAGTCTTCTATGTCAAGGTAGCATGAAAGGCATCTGTCCATCGTAAAACACAGTAGTAAAAAGGAGAATAAAATATAAAATGCAACCACTTAAAGGGTCAGTTCACCCTTATGGTCTTAGATTTTCTGTTTGCTTCCCAAAAACAATGAAGGAGAATATAAAAAATTATATTTAAACATGTCACAGCCACACCAGCAGCTCTGTGACGATGCACTAAAGCCAGTCAGAGTTCTAACATTTGTTAATTACAGCTAGTATTAGCTGTGGCTGAAAGAAAAGTCATTAGTTTTGCAGGTCACAAACCAATGTGTTGAATAAATGAAAACATTTTGATGTGCCAGTGGCACAAGATGAAAAAATCAGAGGAGTCATTAAAATTTATCCTCCGGGCATCATGAGTGCTAAATCTGCATCCGCTGTTCAATGAAAAACATGTCAGTCCAAAAATTTTCAGGAGGATCTCAGAAACTAGCTTAGAAAATAAACCTTAAACATATAATGAGACACACCATAAATTAAAATCTTAAAATACATGCATCTATATGTAGCCACAAGTCAGTGTTTACACCAGAAAAAGAAGGGGACCAAGGATTGATCTCTGGGGAACACCGACCATGCTTCAACATACATGTTGCACGTTTTCTTTAGGTCTTAGCGTGTATCTGTGATGGTGTTTGTCTACATGTGTGTGTGTTGTGTTCTTTCAGGGTTATGAAGGAGTTCGAGAGGGCCTAAAAGGTAAAAAGAACTCAGCCCTGACGGTGAAGAGCGTCGACAGTAACATGAACAAGAAGAGCAAAAAGAAGGAGGAAGAAGAAGCCGAGCTGCCGAGTAAGAAAAGTCAAGAATCTCTATGATTCATCCTCCTGCTCTGTGAATGTTTGTCATTAATATTCTAACACATGCGTCTTTACATAATCTGGTGCTCTCATGAATGAATAAGTGTTGTGCTCTTCCTGTGCAGTCATACCATACCATATCACCATCTGCACCGGGCTGGACCGCGATGCTGCCACTACCAGCAGGGCTTATGTGATCATAATCGGGGTCAATCAAACCCAGACAGAGAGGTTGTGGCTGGACCTGCCGGATGAGAAGCAGGGCTTTCAGGCCGGCACTCTCGAGATCTTTGAGTCCTACGGTGTAGACGTGGGGGAGATCAAAACGGTCCAGGTGAGGGAGGGGAGAGGGAAGCTTTTTACAGTTTCACTGAGGATCGTGCACTCTCACACAAATACACCCACGTCGCTCGAAGTGATTGTTTCTCACCCTCCCCTGCAGCTCGGCCATGATGGGGCCACTCCAGAGAGCTGCTGGCTGGTTGATGAGCTGGCTGTTGCTGTGCCAACCAAAGGGGTCAAATATACTTTCGCTTGCAAGTGCTGGCTGGCCAAAGATCGAGGAGATGGTTTGACGTCTATATTTTTAAACATACTGGATGCAGAGGCCATTTCTATTACCCAGAAGGTACGTAAACATAAAGAGATCCACACAAAGCAGTCATATGGCTGAGAACATACATCACAATTACCAATGAAATTACCACAGCAGCCAATTTCTACTGTTAAAAAAATGTATCCAATGATACCAGAGCTCATATAAATCATTAAACATTCATTTTCCAATTAATACCATAAAATCTGGTAATTATCCTGATTTAAATGGGATTTGAGTTCATTAAAAGAAGAAACCTTCCAACCTCTTAACCCAAGGTGCACAAGCACCTCTAAATCCTCATCTGCTGCCAGAGAAAACATTAAATTTAAAACGTCATGACACTAGAATCTTATTTAAATGTGTTGCCACTAGAATTAAAACCATAACTCACAAGATTATTGAGATAGATGGATTTATTAAAGCTAAATTTATTGATGAAGGTATTAAAGATGTGTGATTTTTATTTCAATGAACATTTCCTCATGCTTATCCTTGAGGCTGAAGTTTTTGACACCATTAGACGGGACTATGTTTATGAATTCATACAATAATATATCAAGTAGGATGAAGCATTAAGTAATATTATTATCAGACAGTGTCCCATGCCATCATGATCTATTTATGTTAGCAATAGAAATATAAAAAATGTAACCAGTCGGAGAGTTACTACATTACAATCACACTGATTTACAATTTTGGCAATGGTCCCTCCATAATCAATTTAATTTTATTTATATAGCGCCAAATTATAACAGAAGTTTTCACCGGACACTTTAAATATAGAGCAGCTCTAGACTGTATATATCTATCTTTATAATATTATTTGCGGAGGCTCAAAAGTCGGAAACTTTAAGCAGAATCCAGCACATGTTGGGCAGCACTGAGATCTAGACAAGTAGTGCAAAGACGAGTCTGTACTGCCTGGTTTGTAACTTTCACTAGTGCTGTCTCTGCGCTCAAAGTCCTGACTGATCCTCAGATAAACCGTTCTCATGGAAAAAGTCACGCAGCATTCTCAAGTATCTTAGAGAGAAAGGAAAGGTTGGATAGCAGCCTGTTATTGGCTAAAACCTCAAGAGTGAGATTTTTAAGTAGAGGTTTGATTATAGCATAATAATAAAGCCAGAATAATCATATCCAGTAAAGAAGTGCTAACTAAATCTTCTTTGAGCAGCCTAAAACACTTTCCAAAGACCATCCGTGATATATTTATGGATGTTTACAGCAAACTTTCTTTAAAAATAGGATTATTGTTCATTACCTGCAAGATAAACGTGCATGCCTTGTGATGTTTTAGAGGTAATACTGCTTGTGCAAGATGCATGTTGAGTAAAAACGTCAAACATTTTTACGTCAGGTTATCTACGAGGTGACCGTAAAGACAGGCGATGTGCAGAACGCGGGAACGGACACCCTGATCTACATGTCTGTGTTTGGAATCAACGGCAGCACGGAGGAGATGCTGCTGCAGAAGGATGAGGACAGGTAGCCAAACGTGAACACGGGACGCAACGATAAAAAATAAACAGGCTGTTTTATTATGCTTTAGATGATGAAATTCTGTGTCGTTTGTTTGGTGGATAACAGGTTTGAGCGCGGTCAGGAGGACACTTTCAACATGGAGATTGATGACATTGCCCCACTGAGGAAAATGAGGATTCGTATTGATGGCTCGGGCAGTCGTCCTGACTGGTTTCTGGATCAGGTCAGCTCACCTTTAAAGGGGGACTCCACGGATCTTACACATAAAAGTGTGCTTGGAGTTTATGGGGACTACTACAGCTTATATAAAAAAGTTATGGCCCCAAATGAAAAAGAAAATCTGGAGGTGTGGAGTTAGAAAGACAACCCGACCTCTGTATCCTGCTCCTCATCTCTGCCTTGAGGCAGGTTTGCTTGCATTGTAGGTATGCAGGGACAAGGAAGATATGTTATAGCTCCGGTTCTGCTGTATCCATACTGTTTTTTAACCACCCATAAATGCTAGATCTGCAGAGGAGAACCAAGACACGTTTACATGCAGGAACATTTAAAAAGATTAGGACAAGAGGAAAGATTCGAACATGGTTTAATTCTCCAGAATCAGCTGATCGTGCACGATTACTTCTTCCCGTCTTGTCCAGAGCTAATTGGTTATCAAAAAGAAACTGCACATCTAATCCATAAAACATAGAACCAGAAGCATTAAAAAAGCAGAAACAAAATCAATAGTGCAAATCAGTCGCAGGTTTATGTTTATGTACCCTGACGCCGTATGATGTAGGTCACAGGATCATCAATCTATTGTATCACACAGACAAACAAACACACACATCTATCCCCGCCTGCACGAGAACGGTCAATGATTCACCCGCCCACAAAGACACAGACGCAGCACGGCCCCTGGAGTTCCTGGAGTGAGCATATTGACCCATTTTTGTTCACCGTGCTGTTGTTTATGGCATCGACACACACACACTCGCACAAACACACATTAATGAGCGCTGTGCGTTTCTGTATTCAGCAGAGAGAGGCGGCATGTCATTTAAAATTTCCTCTGTGGGCGCACTGGTGTGTGTATGTGTGTGTGTGTCGAAAATATCAAACATTTTTTAATGCATAATCCAGAAATATAATCGACTGCATTAATATACACATATATATCAGTCGTTTTTCTTTTTGACTGACCCCTGCGAGGACGGCATCACCGCTCACCTCCAAAATTCAGTCTGATGTCTCAGGCCAATTGCTTTGATGAAATAGAACACATTTCCTATGCAAATGTCTTCTCTGGTAAAGGCACCATGCCTGCAGAGTAGCAGAGCAGTCAGGAACAATACCAAGCCCTGTCCGTCCGTGCCTGGGACTCAGCGGCTGCGAACATCTCCTTGATTTGACCCTGCACAGAGCCTTGTGTGTTCAGCATCACAAGCAGATGTGCTGCCTTTATGGATTGCTGGGTCTGTGTATAGAAATGGGCACAACAGTGTGCCGGGCAAACTGCCAGCATAGTAATCTGACCAAATAAATATGCAGAGTGGAGTGTGGCTGACTGAGCTGAGTCTTTGCCTAGTAATGAAATGTTTCCCCAGTACTACTGATCAGACATCTTGAAGAAGCAGAGTAAACAGCACACTAAAGTCCACAACATAATTCATAATATTATTCATATATTCATATATTCTTTTGTGCACACTAACCTGTGGTTCAAACTTAAATATCCCGACAACTGTTTGCCGGATTGACATGGAACCATACATTCATGGTCCCCAGAGGTTGAATCATACTGACTTTGGTGATCCACTGACTTCCTATAGTGACATCTGTGGGTACAGACATTCAATCCCTCATCAGGATGATTTGTAATACCTTCGTTTATCTCTCAAGGGTCTTTAACTCTAGCATCATCAGGTTAAATATCTGCAAAACTAATATTTTCATCTGTCCCAGGCGTACTTTAGTGCATGTGAACATTTGCAAACTGCCACTAAAACAGATAAACATATTAGTTTGATGAAAATGTTCACATGATAACTCACTAAACACACTTGCACTGGCTGGATATTGTTGACATGACTTAAATATCTCATAAAAACTTTATGTGTCATACTTTTTTTATTACACTCTAATTCTCAGGTGATTTTTCTGTGCTTTGACTGAGACACTGGATCGTAAAAAATCAATATCAGGATTCTGAATGACATTTAAAATAGGTGTGATATTACTCCGTGCCATCCAGGTTATCTTGCGTAACCTGACCACTGAGGAGGTGTCTGTGTTCACCTACGAGGACTGGCTGTCCAAGACACTTGGACCCAAGGGAAGCATGATCTGCGAGATGGCTGCTATGGTAGACGAGGAGTTGATGGTGGAGCCCACCACCTATATCGTCCAGGTCAAGACCAGTGACCACGGAGGTAAGTGATAACGCAGCTACAAGTTGCATATGTCAGTGCTTACACCAGAAAAAGAAGGGGGCCGAGGATTGATCTCTGGGGAACGCCTAATGTGTTTCCAATTGGATCAGACCTTGAGGCACAGGCATTCAACAGATGAGGGCATTTCAGATCCATGTTGTAGTCATACCAACATGATCCATCCATCCTTTCATCTCGGGGTCAGCATCAGGTCCAGGGACAGAGGTCAGACATCCTCTTTTATCAGTAACATCCTCCAGCTCTTTCCCAAAGAACTCAAAGGTCAAGATGAGAGACTTCATCTGTCAAGTGTGACCCGTGTTCACCTCGCCGTCACCTCACCGTTGCCTGCACCTGAGGGTAACCTGTTCAAATAGCAAAGTTCAAAGCAGATCATGTCAGATCAGTGAACTCCTCACTCTGTGGCGCCGAATTAACATTACAACCTTGCACCTCTCGAAGGATTTATAATAGATTTATATCTGTAATCTTTCACATCACCATCCAAAGCTCAAGGCTGAGTTAGACGGATATGATATAAATGATGTTTCCTCATCCTCATTCGATGTGTCCTTGTTCGGAGATTTGTTTTTCCAGGAGGAGTGAAGAAAATCCATGTTCTGAGTCTTTTTTAATTTGGCGATATATTTCTTATAATGTTAAATTAAACGATTCTCTAAGGCTACTTTTAAGATGATACAAGTCCTTTTAGATAATTTACGAACAATGTAGAATAATAATCAGGAGGGGGACTCTGGTTATACCTCCTACCTCTTGAGGCAAGATTGATCAGTGCCAATGCTTTCCATACTACACGCTCACGACACAAAACTATGAGAGAGACAGAAACAGCGTTCAAGATCTGAACTATTAAAGGAGCAGTGTGTGGGATTTAGTGGCATCTAGTGGTGTAGTTGCTAATTGCAACCCCTTCGTGCCGCGTGAAGAAGAAACTGTGAAAACATTGCATCCGTATGATGGTTATTGTTACTTTTAAAATGCATTACGATGCACAGATTTATTTTCCGAACCCCCTCTGGCCAGTTTCATGACGTCAATGTTTTTTTTGTTTTTTTTAATATCCTGGTTTGACTCCGACATTATAATGAAAGAAATCCGCTTCTCCTCACCTCTTTTTTTTTTTTTACTTCATGCAGTATTTTCTGTAGCTCAGTAGTGTTGCTGATCAATACGATAGCATGGTGAGAAGTCTGAGCCGACTTCAAAGGACCGTTCTCTGCCCTTGGCAGTTACTGGAAACTAAGATGTAGCCCTGCACCGCCACTGAGGCTCTGGGAGGAATAATGAGACACACACACACACATGCAGACAACATTGCATAGGCATTGCGGTGCATAAGGAAATTGTCTCCTTTGGGATTATTGTGGGGGTGATTTGGATGTATAGTGTGAAGAGGCACTAAATGTCACGTATGCATATAGCGAGGTATGTGAGAAGAAAGGAATCACTTAACAGCAGATGCAATTCTTAAAGCAGCTTCAGAAATATTTCTAATTTTATTTATTGCTCATTAGAACTACAGAGCTGTTAATTAAAATATTGGATTTCCAGCATTGTGCACAGACGTGTAAACTAGGACACTGCAAATATTCTGCAGTGCTCAGCATGAACTAATACACATTGTGTCTAACCCGCTGTAATGAAATAATAAAGGACAGCGGGTTTATAGATGAGCTGTCTGGGTCGGAGAACGTGTCTCATTTTATTCTAAGCATGGCGGGGTCGGTTGTTGTTGCCGATCAAGTTTCCTCGGGGCTTCGCGATCTCAGTATTTATTACAACAAATAATTCAACAAATGCCTGCAAAAGATGAGATGCACCGCAGTTTAGGAGCTCTGCAACAAAGTGGAAGCGCTTTTAAATTTTTAATCACAAAACTCTCCACAGATGTCAGCTGTAGTTAATATTTGTATGAGCTTTGTTCTGTTGAGTCAGAACAAGTTCACCGGATACGATTTGTCCTTGAAATGATAGTTTGAATCAAACAATTTAATTAGAACTGATTTCTTTGGTGGTCGTTGCACTAACTGAGATTTTGAAGCTATGTTCCAGGGGTGACTCTCTCCTGTCTCCTCAGGGGCAGGCACTGATGCCAACGTGTGGCTCATCATATTCGGAGAGAACGGAGACTCTGGGACGCTGGCGTTGAAAGAGTCCACCAAGTCCAACAAGTTCGAGCGCAAGCAGCTGGACACGTTCAGCTTCACGGACATCCTCAGCCTGGGAGATCTCTCCAAAGTACGGGTCTGGCACGACAACACAGGTCAGACATGCAGATACGCGCTCACTCTGCATGATTGAATCTGCACCTTCTGTCTTGTTAACTCGCAAAAATGATGTTTAGTTCACACAACGTAGGAGAAATCTGGCCACTGATCCGTTAGTCAGACATTACAGGAGATGTCTGAGTCATCACTTGTCTGATTTTGTTGAAACCTGGACAGCTGACGTCTTAATGGAGCTGCCGTCCAACACTAACAACCACTACATCACTGTCTGACTTTGAGGAAATCTGAAGAGCTGATGCAGTTTTTTTTTTTTTATTCATTCACCGTCCTGAAAGATTGCTACATCACTCTCAGGTTTATCATTCTTGACAGCATTTTTACTCACTGTCTTGTTTGTTTCCTGACCCTGCATTACACCCAGGTCCTGCTCCAGGATGGCATTTGGAGTATATCGATGTAAAGGATGAACTCTTGGACAAACAATTTCGTTTCCCATGTGATCGCTGGCTTGCCAAGAACGCCGATGACGGACAAATATTGATTGAACTGCCATGTTCTAACAACGCCTACTTAGACCTCGACGAGAAGACGAGTAAGGCCTGAACATAAAACCTGTTGGTTTAGCTACAGCTGTGGTTGCTGTGGCAACAGCAAGTGTAGGTGCATTGTTTTGAAAGAGAAGTCTGCATGAATGATCCTGGTCGGTGCTAACGTTGGTGTTTCCTGTGGTTTCTTCACAGTAAAAGCCACCCTGTTTTTTTTATGTCATGCTTTTAATGTGAAGCAGCAACAGTCAGATGGTCTGTTTGCATTAGCTGTGACTTACTTTCTTCACGGGGTAAAGGCTGACATCATTGCAACGTCTCCAGAATGGCGGACCCCGCCACTCACAATATAAACTACCACGTGGAGAGATAGTTACTGAAAATTAGACAATAAGTTTCATCAAAACTGGGATTGATTTCTTGAAAATCTTTGAATGATCTAATATACGTTCCTACTAAAGCACCTTTATGTTGGTTGTGCATTTTGAGGACAGCTGAGACGGTTTACTTACTTAGCGTCCGTGTTTTCTCTCTCTCTTTTAAAGAGTACGAAATTTCTATCACAACTGGAGAAGCCGAAACCAAAGAAAATGCCTGGATTGTACTTGAGGGGAGGAAGGGTCGATCAAAGGAATTTCTAATGGAGAACCCAAAGAAGAAGAGGTTCTTGCGGTAGGTACTTGCTGCGGGATTAACTCAACGAGCTGTTTGCATGAAAAAGCTTAAAGGAAATGTGCTCTCTCTCTCTCTCTCTCTTATTCTCCCTTTTACACTCATTATGATAATCCTACCAGCACCAAGCACTTGAGACCAGACTAGCAATGCAGTCCACTATCATGACATTACACCATCCTGTAGAAAATTCACTCTGACACAGAACAAATTAGCAGTGGCATGAATTTAAAGTATGTGAGCCAATTGAAGATAATAGCCACTCACTCCATCGGGCTTTATTTTTCTCGCTTTTTAGGGGAAGTGTGGACAGGTTCGAGTTTTCGTCCAAGAACCTCGGCGATATCGCCGGTATCTGCCTGGGCCACACACCCAAGGATGGAAAGAAAGTGAAGGGGGAGGTTTTCTGGCATGTGGAGGAGGTCGTCATCACTGAAAGGGAACTGGAAAACAAGTAAGATATTGGTTACTGCTCAGTGGATCTACACCCATCCACATTCAATGGTAACAAATTATATTGTTCCCTCCACCTGCAGGTACATCTTCACTTGCGACGCCCGCGTCCCTCTCTCTCCAAAGAGGGATGAGTACTTGACCTTCGAGTGCACAAGGACCATCGAGAGCTTCGTGAGTAAAGCTCGAAGCTTGGTGCCCATCAAGTACGAGATCATCGTCATCACGGGCGATCAGAAAGGAGCGGGTACAGATGCCAATGTCTTCATCACTGTCTACGGCACCAATGGTGAGTCAGGCCGTCGGCAGCTGCGGCAGAGGTTTCGTAACCTCTTCGAGCGCGACCAGACGGACCGATTCATGCTGGAGATGCTGGACATGGGAGAGCTGCACAAAATCCGGATGGAGCACGACAACTCCGGCCTGTGCCCCGGCTGGCTGCTGGATCGCGTGGAGGTCACTAACACATCCAACGGTGTCACCACCGTCTTCATCTGTGGGAAGTGGCTGGACACTAAGAAGGCTGACGGGCAGATCGCCAGGGTCATCTACACGAAATATTAGAAAAAGTATTATTTATAAAAACAGCAAAGAGATTCTGCTCTGGCAAGTTTTATATCTCAGGAACTGAGACAGATTTTTACATTCATAGTTGTTTTTTTTTATGATATTATAGTTTAATATTTAATACTACCTGAGAATATGGCCTGCAATGAAATACTGTGACAATATGTTCTTAGGTCAGAAGCCTGAATGTGCCATTCTTTATACATTTCATATGTCAGCGATGGTATGCTCAGTTGCTTTGTTATAACGGAGGTTTTGTAAAAGATTAAACTCTTTTGTGATACTCAGAATTACAGCCATCAACCTGTCTGACTCACAAAGAACAGAAAGTGTCTGAGCATCATTTAACTCATTGTTCTGTTCATTTCACAGCAGTTAACAGTAACAAACGCTCTGATGAACCCGTTCTACGCTACCTGCTCAATACCAGACAGCAAACAGACACAATAAGCAGCGAGCTGGTGACAAAAGTGGAGCGTTCAGCAGCTGAAAAGACAAATGTCACCGCTCAGAAACAGTTAAATACAGAGTCAGGTGGCAGGAAAAACAAGTCTGAATGAATGAAATGGTGCTCTGTGTCTGCTGGGTGTGGAAAAAGACAACTCGCAACAAGCCTTTTAGATTATATGTACTATAAAGTCTATAACACAACAGTTAGTTCCGGCCTCAAAGTGATTTGAGTGAGTCGGTCATCATCACTGGGACTTTTAACTTCATGTATCACTCCGCTTCACAGCTCTGTCGTTCATACATTTTATTTTAGTTACTTTCATTTGTTTTCTCGAGATCCTGAGTTATTTATGTAATTATTCCAAAATAACAAAATGTTGTTATCCCGAGATAATGGGATCATTTTCAAGAAGTAAATCTTGAGTAAACAAATTAAAGTAACTTATAATCACGAGAACACTGAGGAGATACAGTGTATGAAAGCATGGCCGCTTAGGGTTTCTATAGTTATTTATCTTAAAATTTAGAATAGACAACAAAGACAATTTAAGGATTTTTCCACAAATAACATTCAACTGGTCGTCAGAAGAAGATGAAGCGGAGGAAAGAAGCCTGGATACTTCAGCACAAACCTCCAGGTGAGCCCATACTGTATGAGGCAAACAACGCAGGCTTTGAACCGCTTTCAAACTCGGCGAAATCTAAAAAATATTGACGTCCACTGGGCTTTGGTAACATGTAGACTCATAGATCTAAGCGAGGAAGCTACTGTGTGTTGCGGTCTCGGTCCAATTGGGGAAAAAAATCATAAAAATAAATCAAAAGTGAAGATTCTGAAGGTTCAAGTTGAGTTTGTGACTCGTGTGAAAGGTCTCAGGTCATCTTTCTTTGAGAAGATTTAAGTCTGGGACAACTGGATTTGGTTGTAGTCGCCGCCCCAGATTTAATTCTTCTCAATGAATTGATACATAATGTATCTTCAGTGGTATCAATGTTTCCACCTGATGTAAACATAAAACATAAAGAAGGCTGAATTTTCTTTTATTTTACCCAGTAACAGCTTCTTTAATATCATTTTGTATTGGAATATAAAGACACGAAAACACCTGCTCGTCCGTTTTACTCGATTTATTACAAAAAGAGCACATACAAAAGGATAATATACAAGCCATGAAATAAAATTAAAATTAAAAAAACAGAACAGTTTGGGTTTAGCAATGCAACTCTTGAAACCATTATCATTGTTATTATTAGTAATAATAAATAAAAGTACAAAATTCCACCACATGTGAATCTAACATTTACCCATAATATGCTCATCCATTTCTTCGTCAACACACTCACCACCATTAATGCGCTATTGCTTTAATATTAATGATAAATAGTTCTATTTTCAGATAAAATATCCTATATTGAAAAACATTGCGCAGTCACAGCTAAACAGCAGATTTTCATACGAGGATGGCGGCAGCCCTTTCACTGGCACTTTTTGGGATATTTTTCTCTTCAGCTTTGTTTTTCAGTTTCAAACGGCAACAAAACTCGTTTTTTTTCCCTTTTTCTGTTATATTCTTTGTATATATATCACCATATGCTATTGAACCATCGAGACTATATTGAAACCTGAGAAAACATGCATTTTTAGAAAAGGTTGTGCTTTAGAATCCTTGCCTTCCTTTTTAGACTGTGAAAGGAAACAGGAGGATAGAGTCTGAGAGGAGAGATGGACGGTGAAATCAAACAAAGAAAGCAGGAGATAGACGGTGAGGAGAACGGAGAAATGAAAATCAGGAAGAGTCTGTGTGAGTGTTTGCAAAGCCCACAGTGAAACATGCCTCTTTACAGAACTATTTCCACGACGTGCAGCACGACAAGCCGACAGCTATTTTTGGACCGTTTGACGTGAATTTTTTTCGAGGATAAATGGCTTTTGTCGACACCCGTCAAATGTTGTCTCAGCTCCTTCGTGACTCATTCTTTTAATTAATTATTATGCGACCAATAAGGCATGGTGGCTTCATGGACTTGATTGTTATTAATGGTTTCAGTTAGTATGGAAATATCTCCTAACACTTAAAGCGAGGCACTTGTTATGCTTGAAATCTACAAACTATATTCTGGAGAAAAAAAAAACAACTGAAGAGAAACACCGGAGAGAAAGAGAGAAAGATGAAAATTAAAAGATAAATAGTTAAAGAGAAGGAAACATGCTTCACAGATGATCATTATTAAGACCCATAGTGCATTGTGAGAAGCAGAGCATACAAAATAAAAAGCCAGAGTTCTTACTGATAATATTAAATCTAAAACTAACTTTTTTTTGCCAGTGAGAGGGTTCCCATATTTAAACAAGTGAGTGCAAAAAAATAAAAACACAAACTAAAACCAAATTCACTTCGTTGCAGTTTGTCCACTACATCACAGCATGGGGGATCAGAGAAATTGCATTGAATGGAATGTAACCAAGATCCACAGCACCACATGAGAGAGAAAGAGAGAGAGAGAGAGAGACAGAGAGAAAGTAAGACAGAGAAAGACAGAGAGACAGAAAAAGACAGAGAGAGACAGAGAGACAGACGGAGAGCGGGCTCAGTAGCTCAGCCTTGGACAGTAAACATCGCACAGCCAGCTTGTGGAGATCAGAACAGCAGGGCTTGTATTTTTTGTGTGTGTTTTTTTTAGTGTTTCAAAAAATACAACTGCATGCAAAGCATTCCCATTTAAAACAATGCAAAAATGAGGTAATAGTTTTTTTTTCATAGCATTTTTGTGTTATTTCTAAATAAATAAATTATGATTCAGTCACCCACCCCAAAAAAACAAACAAAAAACTATATAAAATTAAATACATACCCACAATATCTACAGTTAGTAATAAATTATGATTGTTAAATACTTAAGGCATCTCAACTGACAACACCCTGTGTAAACTATGAAAACTTCATCACAGATGACTCCACTACAGGAGGAGGCAGTGTCGACACTGGCAGTGCACATAGGACGAGAGAGCGAGAGAGAGAGAGAGAAGTAATCCTTGTTAATTGATCCTCGGCCCCACTGAAAGACTAAAGAGTCTCCGGGCTTATCCTTTATTATCACAGTGCATAGGACAGTGAAGGTCCTAATGAAGGCGTCCTCTGAAAGTTGACACAAACTGGTCATGTAGCGAGTGAGGAAGAGGAGGAGGGTCGACTTGTTTTAACAGCCCGGACGTCTCCTCCTGCTGTGGTGCCATCTCACGTCTGTGTGCACTGCGAGAGGGAGGCTGCCTCCGTGGCATCACGTTCTACATGTTTCTAGCAATACAGCATAGCAACCAGCATAGCAACCACGAGGGGAGGTCTGTCACACGAATACACAAAGATCAATACGCAAGCTCCTCTCTTCTTCTCTGCCGAAAAAACACTGCATGAATCTATACCTAAATATAAACCGACGCAAATGCAATACCGAGGAAAAAAAACAACCTTTTTTGTTGCTATAACTATTGTCACATGTGCTTGTTCTTTAGGCAATAAGGTAAACATCGAAAAGAGGATCCCGTCGTTGCCGCCAAAAAGGAGGACAGGGATGAACACACGCTACACGTCAGGGGGAGCAGCCGCTGACACCGTGCTCGTTTTTTTTTTGTTTGTTTGTTTGTTAGTGTTAAGAAGATAGTCACAGCTCAGATTAACTACGTCATGCAAAGCCATCCCTGTACCTCTTTAAAATTGAAGAAACGCTACCGAAGCTAACAGCCCAAGTCAACGATGAAAACATGCATTTTTTTATTTTTATTTTTCCAGTACACGCTGTTCTGCCACTGGCCGACCGGCGCCAGATGTAGATACAGGTACAGGCAGCTAAATCTTTCTCCCACTTCTCGTTTCCTTTTTTTTCCCCATCATCCCTTTTTGTTTTTGTTGTTTTTGTTTTGGCTTCGTGTTGGATTCGCACTCCAATGGCCATGCTATTAACCTACGACGAGTTAACATCTACGCGTGGCCCTTGAAAAAAACCCTCGAAACACGCTTACATTTGCACTTTCTGAACAGATTTGTTAGACACATTCTTTAAGTCACACACAGCAGGGCAGAGCACACACACACACACTCCCAAACACACACACATACATACATACATGTGAGCCTGCACGTCAGGCTCAAGCTACACCGTGACAAAATGCATTTTGGTATAAACACTTTCTACCTATTTTGAAAAATTTAAACACACGACGACTCGATCGCTGGGCTCGGTTTTCCGCTGCGGCGAAAGAGACCTACTCACGTAACACCATCTCACATGACACCAACCCAAAGGTAAATGTACAACTGTATTGCAAAATGTCAAAGCTGCATGATAGGATTAAAACACTCTAGCTAGCTGGCGCCTGATCCCCCCTCTGCAAAAAGAAGGCGACAGCACACCAGATATCACTTGGTTGGTTACTGCTACTCTACTACGACCACAAATGATCTTTAGGTAAACATGGCATCAGAGCATTTAGTTTCTGTTAAGTTTTTCTTGTGTGGCAGAATATTCACTTTGATTGAAGTTTGTTTGAAAAGAGAGAAATATATATATATATTTATGTATTTATATATATAGAAAGAGAGAGAGAAAAAGAGAGAAAGTAGCCAGCTCAGTGTGGGGTTATGTGTTTTCCACTTTCAGGACATTAAGTCATGGCTTTGAGGACATGCTACACAGCCCGGGGCTACCTACAGTACAACACCACAACAGCAACAACACCCCACTTACGACCAGCAAGCTACAAGTAAACCCTGTGTACATGAGTATGTGTTTGTGTCTGCGTGTCTTTTGCCTCCAGAGGGATGTGCTTCTATATAAAGAGAGTCCCCTTGCAGCCTCTCGTGCGGTTAGTTATCCTGGCTTGGCTCAGTTAAGCGTGAGTCAGAAGGGTGGTGATGTCACATGAAGTCTGGAGACATTTGGCAAAGCACCCAACGGTGGGGAGGGATGGGGAGAGAGTGCCGGCAAGCCGGGGGTGGAAGAAAGCAGGAACCACACGAGGGTGATTGACAAGGAGGGCGGAGGAGTGAGGAGGGGGGGGGTTAAAATCTCATCAGCTGTCAGGGTTCAGCTGTGTTTCGATGTCAACCCGACAGATTGGACACTTCCTGCTGGTGGCCAGCCATTGGTCCACGCAGCCCTGGTGGAAGAGGTGCATGCAGGGCAATCTCCTGGAGGACAGAGAGAGACAAAGAGACCGGGTCAGCGTTTGATTCACACAGTTATGTGCACACGGAGAGCTCCTGAAACCAGCGGGGATTTAATTCTGTTCAGTCAGGCATGCGGAGACGACTTCTGTTGAGTCATCAGTCCTGCATGCCTCTCAGACAGCTGAGACTTCATACGCTGTAAGCCGACCCCCTCACCCCGGGGAACAGCTCTTCACCCCTGAATTTATCGCCCCTCTCCCCGAGTTAAATGCATGTGCATGTGAACACGTGCGAGTCATTGCTCAAGAGGTTCAACATTTGGCGTTCTGGCAGAGAGCTGAAAGAGAAGATGGACACCGCTCGCAGCTGCCTGTTCGATAGGAAGCCACAGCCAGCCAGCTGGGTAGCCTAGCTTAGCACAGAGACTGCAAACAGGTGGAAACAGCTAGCCTGGCTCTTGTTAGACTGTAAGAAAATCGGCCTACTGATTGTCTTATCTATTGCTGTGTCAGCTGTTTGAGGATGAATCACACAGATTAAAGCTGGACGTGTTCTCATGTGGAGCAACACTATGTCTAATGCGAGCAAGAGGGAGAATTCGGCTATTAGTTAATGGTTTGTGATATGTTTAGTGTTTGCTGACAAATTAAATTAACAATGGATGGTTCGCTGGGTTAGCTTAGCTTAGCACAAACACTGGAAACGGTGGGAAACAGCTGGCCTGACTCAAAACATGACAAAATCAACCTATCAGCTTACACAATGATTTCCCCTGAACAGAATGAAACATGTCCAATCATTTGTAATTTAAACCTCCAAAGCTCTGTGGTTACTTCACAGACACGACAGTGGTGTTGATCTTCTCATTCCTCCTCCCAAATTGGTCGAACTTTTGTTTTAATCTCCTTTAAAAGGTGATTTTATTAAAAAAAGAAGTTAGATTTCTAGGGGCTTCTAATCATTTCTGACCTGACGTCCTCTCCGTCCTCCAGCATGGACAAACAGATGGTGCATTTCTCGTCCACATCTGTTTCCTCCTCCTCCCCAATCTTCAGCTGCAGGGGCTTTCTCTGTTCGGCAGATCAGATTACAGAGAGACAAAAGATAGGGTCAAAAAAAAAAGCTCAATGTGAATAGATTCAATACTGTCTGTGTGTGTGTGTGATTACGCCCTACCTTCTTGTATTTGTGTGGAAAGGTAAATCTCTCTATGGTTGTCTGAACAGCTCCTCTGCTGACACTCCCCAACCGGTCTTCCAGCTGTAACAGCTCCTGGCGAAAAATTAGGCATACAATTGAGGATACTGCACAGTAGAATAAAAAAATAATAATAAAAACCGTAATGGACCTTAAGCTTGAGATTATTTTGTTAAATTATGTTTCCGAGGCCACGAATGAACGTTAAAGCTCAAATTTTAAGCCCTTATGGTGTGAGATTGAGCAGTGTACATAAAGTTCTAATACGCTAAATAAAAATGCAGACAAGGCGACCCGGTGACACCAAGTTTAACACGTCTCACCGGGCTGTGTTTGAAATGTATTTACCTCGTAACTTTCTCGCACAGCTGTGGCGTGCCGTGAAGGATTCAGACTTTGCAGTGCCAACAGGTGCAGCTGGGGGTAGGGGTAGTTTCTGATTTCATGCACAACCTAGCGAAAGAGAAGTCCTCGTTATATTGCAGAAATGCCTAATGCTAAAGTTTTTCTCGATTTTCAGAAACAAAAAAAAAGTGTGAATACTGTTTCCAGTTGCAAGAATAAAAACAGTGTTCCTGTGCAGTCTCTAACCAACTGTCAGTGGTTGTACTTGCATTGTAGGTAATGTAGATGCCAAGTTTTTGTCCATAGAATAAAAAATATTTCTGATATCTCTGATTCTGCTGCATCGATTTTCACCATTTTTCTTAATGGAGTGCAATATTTGATGTTTTGATCATTGCATTTGCAGCTTTACAACGCGACAAATCAACGGAGGAAGATTCACAGGCCTTGTTGTTTTGTGCTGTCTTTTGTTTTGCAATAATAATAATACAAAAAGACAGGAGAGATTAGGACCGCTGTCAGGAACACTTATTATGATCGACATACCACTTGTGCAGAAGATGTGTTCCTGGGGAAGTGGTGCATCCGAGGGGAGGCCAGGTAATGCTGATAGTGCTGCGGAAGCTGCTGGAGCTGATACTGGTGATGAGGGAGGCCGGCGTCGACACTGAGATCCCTGCAGGCAGACAGACAGGCGACTAAATCAACATCATCACACATGCTAGGCCGATGTGACAGACAGACAGATGGGCGCTGAGATGGAGATTGTTTCACGACTCCGCGGGCCCGGCGTTTATCTCAAATCGTGACTCACCAGTCGGTGCCTTCGGCCAGGTACCGCTGCTGTGTCATTGGCTGGGGAACATGGAGCGGAGGAGAGTACTCATAGCCTGAACGCAGTCGGTGAGGGTTCAGGGGAATACGCTCCTGGGTTCTTCTGCAAATAAGATAAAGATAAGGTGTTTGACTCTGTTTGCAGATTGTGTGTGTCTGTATTCGCAGGCAGGCAGTGGTTCTACCTGGAGTGCGGGAGAATCCTGCGGTGCTGCGCTTCAAGAAGCTGCTGCTGGATGAGGTATTGCTGGTGTAAGGCCTGAGGTAGGAATGGAGGCCCCGGCACATCCTGGAACTGTGGCGGGGCAGGCAGGGCAGTGAGGGGCGGATGGTGTGCTGGGGGCAGGTGGGTGGCCAGGCCGGTCTGAGGCGGCTGGCTGGCGTGTCCTAGAGGGAACTCTGCTGAGATGGGCGCCTGGGGAGCGCCCAGGTGAAAGTGTCGGCAGGAGGTAGCATGGCTGTGTTGATGCCTGGTGAAGTGTGCTCCTACGGGGGGAGGGGGATCAGAACGGAGCCACGTAAGTAATTACTTTCATTCAAACAGACACCACAGAGAGACAAAACCAGTGAAGTGACACAAAGACAAGCACACGAAAACATTTAACCAATCACACAGAGAGACCCGACACAGGAAGAGACAAAACAGACAACACAGCAGATGGAGGACATGGGACATTTAGACCCTTTGTTGAACACCATCTCATCCCACACACAGATTGCACCCAATGGCCTCTTCCTCTCCACTTGCCATAGTAAAGCCAGCAGGATGGATCTTCACTAACAGCCTGGTGCGTTTCCAAGACGATCTACAGCACAGAGGGTTGTCTGTGGTCCACTGATGTCCACTGATAATAATAGATTCGGTCTCTAGATCATGTCTTCCGTTTGAAGGAACAAATGTTCGACTGTAGATAGATCCCGATTAAAACCGAAATATCACCCCCCCACCCTTAATAGCAGAGGTGGAGAAGACTTGAGATTGTGTGGGAGTCCCACTGAATCACCTCGGGATCAAGTTGCACACAAAACAATCAATACAAATTACTCTGAGCTCAGGGAAAAGAGGGCTGGGAGGAGGGTGAGGCGGGGACAAACAGTTACTACCTCAGCTTCCCATTAAAACTCTCTAGCTTTCTGGAACGGGGCGCAGACAGCAGAGTCTGGAGGATGGACTGTGCACTGTGTGTAATGAGTATTGTGCCTTTAAAATGGTCCCGTCTTCTTGTTGTGCCAGCTGTTTCGACACCAACATTAAGTGACAATGTGAGTCTCATATGAGGTATGGGGGAGAGAGGCCCGTGGTATATTTGGCATTTGTTTTGTTTTTGACAAATCTAATTAACAGTGGATAGTTCACTGAGTCGAGATCTAATTCACAAGTTTTCAAGTCTTAGCAGCCCTTAAACACATGTGCATCTATATATGTATGTCATTTATTTAAAGGAGTAGTTTGACATTTTAAAAATATGCTTTCTCTTTATGAGAGTTGATATGATTGATACCACTCCTCTATCTGTCCATTATATGGCTGCAGCCAGGTAGCTTAGCTTGCATAATAGAAACCATAAAAATATGTCAAATTAGCAGTAATAAAAAGGAATACAACTCATTTATTAACATTAAACATGGTTATTTATGGCGTCATGTGGTGTATTTCTTTGCCTTTGTGTTGATTAAAACTTATAGATTTAATGTTAATGTTAATTTGTGAGCTTTAGAGACACATTTTGTTACCTTTGGACAGAGCCATGATATACTGATAATCTAATATCTGAATATAAATATAAAGCTGCATCCAGCTTTTGCATGGCTGCGTCCAAACATAACAAAAAGACTGTTGCTTCAGCATTAAAGCTCAATAGTTAAGATGTTTATCTTGTATTTAAATTGATATAAAAATCTAATACTATTTGGCCTGACACAGAAATCTACCGCAAAGCCAAATGTTTATTAGTGAGCTTTAGCTGCTAGATGTCGCCTTATATTTAATGAACAGATATAAAATTAGAAAGTGAATAAAACACATTTCCTCAAACTGTTCCTTTAATTGTAGCTAATTTGACATATTTCCATGGTTGCTGAACGTAGCCTCAGGACATTTGGAGCCAGTGAACCTTGTGAGCCGGCGGCAAACTGAAAAACAACATTTGGCTGAGGAAGTAGAGCAGAAATGTCAGCGTGGTGGTTCGGATTGGTTAAAGGTGCTTCATCACTTTTGTGTAACGCCTGTGACCCAGTAAGACGGAACTCCATGCGAAGGGCTTCTTGTAAATATCAAATGATTTGTCCGTGGGCTCCTTCGCTGCGTGAACCGCTGACATTAATATTTGACATATTGCAGTGCTGCCAGCAGTAACAGCCCTGATGTTATTATTGTTATATCTTCTGCTTCGACATTGACTTAGAGACATAAAATGCCTGATTGGTGCAGAACAGACCCCCACCCATCCACACCCACATACAAATTCACCTCTCCTCACCCACCCTCCCCACCCCGGAGCTGCTGCACAGGCAGCCCCTCCCCCACGGTGTGGCTGCGGCATGGTGTCCCTGTGTGAGTGACAGCCCGGTAAGCCCTGCCCAGCTGCGACTGCAGCAAGCGAGTCTGACATCGAACCTGTCTCACCCATCTTCCCCCCCTCCTCCTGCTTCCATCACTGCAGCTTTACAATCACACCTCCTCTCTCTAACGTAATCCTGTCTGCCTGCCTAGTGCGGTGGTCTTCCATCATGTGACATTGTAAAGCCATGTGTGTGTGCGGGCACCAAAAACCATTCAACACACCAGCTGATATCGCTGATTAGCACTCTCACAATCACAGCGAGGGACTAATGAGTGAAATCAGCCTCTGTGTGCTACAATCTGGGGCTGAAAAGCCGCATACAGATGACTGTACATGGCACATGACTGCACACCCCCTCGCTGACCTTGATGCGATACATCGGTCAAATCGGGACAGGATGGGGTGCTGGGTGGAATACAAAACATCTGATATTAAATGTGGTCCGTACCAGTGCACCTACTGTGTGAGAGAACATATGCATTACAGCTGCCGGGTTATTTAAAAAGTCTGTTGCTGGAGTCAGTGGAGAGAAAGTTGCCCGGTGCACACGCTGTGCGTCTCAGACACACCTTGTGTCTGCACATAAATAACTCTCCAACTATTTCAGACATTGTGGACAGATGTAAAGCTGGAATGTGACAGCAAAGCACCTTTAAACCTCATTCAATTGTTGAATTTCTATTCTGAATAATAAACACCTGGAGCAGAGTTGTGACCACTTTTAGCCACTCTACCACTTATTTCTGTGCTCATGCACGAGGCGTTAATGTTTAAATGTGAGAGCGACTCTTAACCCAAGATGACACGAGATCTGATAAACAGTCAGAACTCTTGTAAGACGACATCAAGCACAATATCACTATTATTTATTAACTCTAAGCCCTGTGCGAACTCGTAATGTGAGCTGAATCGGGTTTAGTTATGCTGCTGTCACAAGCTACAAAAGGCACGACTGAGAATTAAGGAGTTTATCTGTATAAATACGTCAAGGTCTGTTCTGCTAATTAACGAGAAAAAAAAGAAATGAAAGAGGCCGATAGTTTGCATTGAGCAGAGACATTGATATAACACTTCACAGATAAAAGTAACTGCCATGTGGCGATTGAACCGAATTGATTTCTCATTATGCTACACAATTGGAGACTCTTAAAGGGAATAGTAAGGGCATTCAGAGTTAGATGAGAGGCTTGATACCGCTGGTTAGCGTAGCTTAGCACAAACAGTGGAAACAAGGGGACACAGCTAGCCTGGCTTTGTCTACACCACCTCTAAAGCTCACTAATGCACACTTTACTTGTCCTCCGTGGAATCCATTTAAAGGTTTTAGTGTTAAATTGACACACAGCCGACGAATATAACCCTACAAATTACGCAAACAGGATCTAAAATACTAATTAGAGCGCTTCAGAGGTGCCAGTAGGCTTTGTTATTGTCGGACAGATCGAGGCTAGCCAGTCTTTAAACATGAGTCGTATCGACTCATCGCATGCTCCACCAGTAATGATGTGGATTGTCTTTTTGTGTTTACATACTAAGAAGTTATCGTATGCACCACCACTAGTTCTCAAACTGTGCTTCATGTACCACTCATGGTACGCAAGCTGCCTTGAGTGGTACTACTTTTTGATGAAATAAATAAATCTAGAAATATTTAACACCATCAATACTGAATGAAAGTACTTGATAACTGTTTATGCAGGTAGCACGCATAGATCCACAAGCTAAAATGTGACGGGGAGACAGTAAGCAGAGGTCAAACCAACGGTTCTGCAAACGTGGCTCCAACGTGGGAACTAAAAGTGCAGATCAGGTAGAAGTCGCTCCATTCAGGATTCAAATCATTTTACGTCTGTTATACTGGTTGTACTTGAAGAGCCAAATATTATCTGAGGCGGTACATGGTGTAAAAAAGTTTGAGAAGCATTGGTAAGACACCACGAGACAATTCATTTGACAGACCATTCAGTTTCATATCTCTGGCTTTGTGAGGACAAGCTGCAAATCAAGTGGCAGTATTGGACTTTTATATGATTTTTGCATGAATGTATTGAGATAACTTGATTTGTTTTGGTTTAATTTGCTGGATTAACACACCCCCAAAAAAAAGATCCACAAGGAAATGTCACCACACCATATATATAGATATTAAAAACACAAAATGACATATCGCCCAAGGTTGTTCCATCACCAATGAACACCAATGAGTGGATGTGTTTTTGTTCTATAAACAACAGTGTGTATGGATTAGGAGGGAATGACAGTGTGTCACATTAAATATCAATGCCGGTGTGTTTCCTGAATAAACATGCTTTTTTTTTCCTCTTTGAATGATTATTAAAATTTAGTTGCCCCTACTCCAAAGTAAGCAGAGCATCGACTTGAAGAAACTCTGTCAAAGACAGCTGAGAAATGAGAGCACATAAAGAGTGAGGAGGAGGAGGAGGAGGAGGGAGGAAGGGGGGAGACCGTCTCAGAGACAGCACAGTGTGGAGGGAGGAGGGGAGGAAACACATGGAAATCAGCAAAAAGCACACTGAAGGTTAGAAAGAAAACTACAGTCTTTATTGGAAAATATTAGTATGTGTGGCACTGTGTGATAATAGTAATAATAAGAGTAATATCTCCTACATAACCATAATAATACCATGCAAATAAAGACCAAAGGCAAGGCCCGACCATGCTCTCTGTAGGGTTAACAGAACAGAAGCAGCATCCAATGAGTAGATGTGTATGCTTACAGCACATTTCAGTATAGCAGGGACATCTCTACACAAAGTTTACATTGGAATCTGCTGTTCAATGTGGAGAAACAAAAAAGTATAAAATGACCATGCATTAGGATCTAATACAAGAACATAAGGTAGAAAAAACCACAACCAAAGAATAAAAAAGACATTTTCATTCTAAAAAGGAGATCTACAGCAGTGCAGGATATACACATCCCTGTAAAATGGATAGCATTCTGGAGGAAAGACTCGAGAAAAAGAGGGGGGGCATGATAGTGGATTTCTTTTTGTTAAACGGCAAGATGAGTTAAGACCTGCCAGTTTATGAGCTAACAAAAGGCTTCCTTCACACGTGGATAGGATTATGACCGGCCACTTTGGACACGCCGCTATAAAAAGGAGGTGCAGTGGACCATAACATCACACACACAAATTACTGTGATTTTTTTTTTTTTAGTGCTCGGGCCAATTGAGTGAATGAATCGGTCAAAGTGATTTAGAGAAGGTGATCATACAAGATGACAAAAGCTGGTACAATGCACCTTTTACTTAAAATCAAAGAGTTTGATCGAATCAAATCGGATTGAGGAGGGGAAGAGGGAGGATCAAAATGTATCCACTTTACAGAAATTTACAGCAGAATGTAGTCTATCCACACTGAATGGGAGAATCACAATGACAAGTCTGTAGTAAAAAAATCTAAATGCTACAATGGGTTATTCACTGAAGAGCAACATGACAGTTTTTTTTTTAAATAAAGACAAACTGTTTTTTTCTACAAGAAAAAAAAGAAGGTGTTATTTCTTTAGTCTGTTACACAGAAGGATACGGTATGAGTGGGAACTCGGTTTGTTTTAATGCCAATGTCGTCTTCAGATGGAAAGAGGAAATGAGGAAGAAGGGGTTCACAATACAGCTAGATGCAGAGAACAGGCAGAGGCTACGGCAGACAGCAGCAGATGATCGTTAGCTACACAATGGAGGGGGACAAAGGTCTGAGAAATGCGGAATGTAGAGCCAGCCTCGATACTATGGAACAGGAAAAAAGAACACAAATAAAAGCACAATGAAATCATTGGTGCTACTGCATGTAGTTTGTTTGCTTTAACAATGCACGTCAAAGTATTACCACTACTATTATTATTACATAATCAACACAGATAGCCTACTACTGCAATGGAGGGTGATGTTATTGTTATTATTTATCATTATTATTATTGTCCAGATTTTCACTGCTGGAGCACCTGCAGCGCAGGGGGAGGGAGGAGGAGGGGTCGTTTGATTCTTTTATTTTGAAGGTTTTACAGCATAAAAATAAATAAATAAAATGAAATAATGCCACCATTTTATAGCCCCTTTTATTTTGAAGACCATTACACTACCTGCTGTGTTATTTTTGTTTTTTTAAATGGATGATTTTTTAATTAAATTAAATTAAAACAGACACGATGCCAGTTGCCAACACAAAACGGTGCAAACATCTCAACGTTTTAAATCAAATACAGCTTCAGATTTAAAAAAATCAGAAATATATATATATATATTATGTGTTGGTATTATTCAGTTAAAAATGGTAGCTTAGCGGTGACACGCACGTAAACACGGCGCAGTTAAAACAGAGATATTAGCCGTTGAGGGTATAATATATATATAAATATATATTTATATATAAATATATATAGAAAAACGGCTGCCATTTGACAGCTGCAGTCGTTTGGTTGCGGTTAACAGACGCTGAGACGTCCTAACGAACAATAAAACGTCTTTTTCTCTCTTTCTTTTTTAAAAAAATGGGAGTTTAAACGTCAAACGGTTTTTTAACGGTTAAATTCAAAAATAGGCTCGCGCGACGCTACAAGCTAGCATGACAGCTAACGCTGTCTATATAGACTGCTCGCAGGTGTCAGCTCTGTTTACACAAACGTAAAGGACATTTTGTTTTTTAAAAACCCCGAAAATAAAAAAGAAATAAAGCCAGAAAAGGAGGAAAAACGCCGAAGAGATTTGTTAGGGTTAGGATAAAAGAGATATATATAAAGCTAGTCATACCTCTATTTCTAACTGAGCCGAAGACGGGGAGAACCAGATATCCAACATGTACTAACACCATCCTGGGTCCTTCTTCTTTGTTGTGTGGGTAGCCAGTGAGACAGATGGTCCATGGAAATGATCCCCCCCCTCCGGTCCACGGCACATTCAAACGGACAGGCTGCGCTGTGAGCACACACACACCCGACTAACCAATCGCCGGACCCCTCCGAACAGGACCCTCCGGCTTTGGCACCCTGCTCTACCAATGAGGGCGAACGCCGGGGCGGGGGGATGTCTGTGTTTTGGAACAGCCCGCCCACCACCTCCATGGCTGGGTCCACCACCACCTCCACCACCAGGACCACCTCCACCTCCACCAGCAGCAGCAGCCCAGATAAGGTGCTCAGTTAGTCAGTGTGGTGCTGGTTTCTTATCGGGGACCCTCAAATAGACATCCATCTGTTTTCATCTCAGAGCTCACATGTAACTAAATATTACCCAGTAATCAATCCATTGTCCACAATATTCTTACTCCATCACCTCCCTTTATATGTTATATTATTTATTTTATTTTATTATTAATTTATTTCCTTCTTCCTCACCATTCAATTCATTTTCTCATATGTGTTTTTACTTATTTTCTTACTTTATTCCAATTATTTATATGTCATTGTTATTATTTACTTTCATTTTATTACATTTTATGTTATTTTATTTTATTTTTTTATCCTCTCTCTCCCTCATTGGTTTTGGGAGAAGTTGTTTTTCTGGTTTGAAAAAAAAACAATCTGTGGTATTACTCTATATCTTGTATTGATAACTGTGAAATGCTGATGTCCAATAAATATATATATATATATAAAAAAAATCTGTAAACATCCACTACATGTCAGGAGGGGAATGTAAACATCCATTAACCAGCCACATAAGCTTGATTTTACATACAAGTGTGGTCAAATTTACATAATATGATGTATTATTTAAAGATTTAGGATGCATGCATACCTAAACAGGTGTTCTGTGGCTTATGAGACCTGTTCACACTGGACTACGGATGCAACAATGATTTGAATTGAGTTTATTTCTTTTATAAATTAACTTTTTTTTCCTTTTTTAGTGAAAATAAAAGAAGGAACTGTTTAGCAGGTGTTCCTGAGGGGATTACATGCTGGTTCAGTTAATTACAAGGGGGATGCTCCTTTTTCTGCTCTGTTGCATTTGGTTTACATTGTGCTGAAAGTCCAACTGTGTGACTACATCAGAAATTTACTATAAACATTTATTATTCATGTTTTAAGCATGTGTCATCACCCTGTAATCATAAAGCCAGCCATGTTGAACGCCATGTTTCTACAGTGCTGGGAAGCAGAGGGTGAGGGACGAGGGTTGAAATCAGCAACTACACTGCTGCTCCTTTAAAAATCAGTTTATCTATCACTGCATCCTTATATTGGACCTGTGCAAAGCTATTCTTTATTTATTTTAGATTTACATGAGGTCACCAATCTCATATTTAGCCTACAGTGTATACAGGGCTCTAATCAGCAACATTTCGTAACACATGTGCTGGCTGCTTCTTACCAAGTTCTAGCTGGAACAGATGATCCACTGGGTCACAAAGGGGGGAAGATGAAATTATATTTTAATACATGGTGATGGAAAGAAGAAGATTTGCTGAATACTAGTACAACTTTGAGGTACTTTTACTACTCTACTACATTCGTTTACCAGCCATAGTTACCCTGATTTTACATACAAAACACACTTTATATGTATGTAATTTGATGCACTGTTTAGGATTAATATCCCGCATACCAACACAGGTGTTCAGTCATTGTGTCTGATGGCATTGGTTCAAACAATCCACTAATGGATGAATATTCAGCTCTAAAAAAGGGGCCATTCTGCACAATGAGTACTTTTACTTTAAGTAAATTTTGCTGGTAATACCTCTGTACTTTTACTTAGGTGGGATTACTCCTATGATATGTGATCAAAACAAGTGAAGGAGAGCCACAGATATTGTCTTTTTGTAATTCCACGAAAACCTTCTGCCTACATTACCCACAATGCAACTTGACGGCTCCCAGTTTGGCCAGAGAATCAGGTGTGTTGTGGTAGTAGTGGCTAATGTAGCCTTGAGTAAGTTGAGTTATCCTCAAGGAGCACGATGCAAAAGTCTGGTAAACTTACTTCTTTTTAACTCTGTACATTTTATTTATTTATTTATTTTGTAGTCTTTAGCTCCAACTGCTGCTGACTCAAGTGACATCACTTGAGTCAATTGTTGTCTGGAGTCACAAAAGACTTTAACCAACAACATATATATATTTTTTTACATATGCAGTAGCATATAAAACCTGTAAACAGACTTTAATGTGTAAAATTGATGCAGTCTAAGTTAGAATAAACACAGTTTAAAACAATTGCCTTGTTTGCAGACGCCTATCCTAATTAGATTACTCTTCACAGCTCACGCTCGGTGAGAAGTAACCAACAAACACAGAAGCCACCGGGGAGATGTATCTGAATAATCTGCTACAGATCATTAAGTAGTATTTAAACTCTCATTATAAAACCTCTCCTTATGTTGAACAATTTTCCTGTAGAGCAGATATGCTGAAAACTGTCTGCGTCCTGAAAACCTCTCTGCCTTTAAGTGTTAAGCCTGAAGGTTGGAGGAACAGATGGGCCTGGGGAGGCTGAGGGGGTCACCAAACTCTTAGTCCCATATGTCCTCGTCTTGCAGTTCCCACCATCTAATGCTTTAAGCCTGCGGTGCCACACAAAGAGCCTTTCACAGTGCTTTACTATCAGTGCAGGTCAAACTACTGCGATCAGTTCCCTTTATTCACAAATAACAGAGCTTTGATGTTTGAAATGATCACCTTACATTCCGAAAACCTAAAATACCTGATCATTTCTGATAGATTTTTTTTAAAATGTCATTTCTTCCCTCACCTTTGCTTTGATTTTGATACTTTCAGAGCTGCAACCAACTGGATTATAACTTTCCAAAGCCCAAAGTGATACTTTAAATGTCTTTTTTTGTTCCAAAACCCAAAGATATTAACTTTATAATAACATATGACAAAGAAAAGCAGTAAATCCTCACATTCAAAAAGCTTGAACTAGAGAGAATTCTGATTTTTCACACTATATTTGCTTGAAAAATGACTGAAATCGATTAATAAAAGAGAACAGCTGAATTTGTACGCATGTTTTCTGGTTACTTGAAGTACTCGCATGTATTATTTTTGTTGGTGTAGTCATCTGGTACAGTGACCAGGAGAAGTCATTAAAAAAAACCTAGCCAACGCAGAATCTAAACGCCGCAACACTTAAAAAGACATCTGCGAGAGGAAGGATACTTATTTCTGGCTTTCTGAGTGTGAGCCAGCGCGCTCGCTGCTCTGTGAGGCCACCACTGCCCTGTAAAAAAGATTTGCATACAGCTGATGTTCTGCCCCGAGGGTGAAAAGAGCTGGCTAAAGGGCTTTGGGTTTTTTAGGAGAAGGGCCCCGCAGTCTGAATTGCTCCACTCCCTCATTGTCCCTCTTCATGTGAACTCCATATGTCCCCCTAGCGGCAGGTGTCGCGGTATGACCTCTGACCCCCGCATGCCATTTCTGTGGGTTGGGGTGAAGTCGCATTGTTCACAGCGAGGCATTTGTCTAGACTGTTTGGTCACAGGGTGACGTCTCGTTAAGTATTGTACCTACCTACGCAAATCTTAAACATAGTAATTAAGTGTGCTGCCATTATTACATTTAAATCTGAGGGGATAACTTTTGTTTTTGTTTGCTACAGTTGTAATTAAAGATGTCAGGAAAAAAAACATGCAACAAATGTCTCCACTTCACAGGCTTCAGTCCCAATTAAGACGACTTTTGACAGGGAGACACGGATTCATCAGACTTATAAAATAAAAGATAAATCCACACCAGCTCAATTTTCCTTCCCTAAGCTTTACACTTGACATCCGTACAGTCACAGCACACAGGACTACACAGCCTACTCGATAAAATGAACCACCGTTTCCTCGAGACGAGACAATAAATTACCGTACAAGAGGGTCATTAAATAATGCTCTATTTATTTAGTCTTTAAAATAGTTTCTTTTTGTTCTACATACATAATTTTTTAAAGGAAGTCAAGGACTTGCAGAAGCAAGAAAATAAACACCTTTTTTTTGTTAACTTAAAATACTGACAGTAAAATAAAACAAAAAACAAAAATAATAACAGAAGAGCAGAAGGCTAAATTACTGGTAATGAGGATAATATCTGACTTGAGGTTAAAAGGATTTGACCAAAACATGCTATGTGTGCAACCATAGTCGAGCATCGCTGGCCTAGTTTTCTACCAAACCTCTAACCGCTAAAGTCTTACTAACATTTCATAATAATCTAAAAGGAAGAGATTTTTTTTGCAAAAAGCAGAAGTGGTCTGGTAAAAAGAACTGTCATTACAGTGGTAGCTGCATATATATTTATATATATAGTGGAAAGAACTGGCCAAAAGGAAAAAAATAAATCACATTACACTAAAGTGTATCTTGAGTTCGAAACAGAATTCATGTCACCTCATTTCACAATTTCCAAATGAAAAGATTTAGCCTTACAGAGGAAATTTCAAAAGTCGGGAAAGAAAGCAAACTGAAAACATAAAATTCCATTTAGACTTTGGTTTAGGTTTCTCATATTTAGGATTTTTTCCCTTTCCCCTTCTGTGACCAGCAGAAGTAAAATAATTTGACTCTACAATTCTCTCAAGCTTTACTCGTAGGGGTTATTCAATATGCAGACGAAAAGTGTTAAAACAAGTTGTCCGGTTGGATCAGAAATAAAGAAAAACTGACCAGCGTGGCTGCAATACTGCATGAAGACAGAGATAAGACCACAGGGGGGAGAGAGGGGGAAGAGAGAGAGAGAGAGAAAGCGAGCAGGCCCCTGAGCATCAGGGTTTATGTGTGTGCGTAAATTCACATCTATTATTAAAATATTTATTGTCGAAATAGCAAAAGTCCACTGCTTTGTAAGGTAAAAGAATAAGCTTTGTACGATTCTAAAAAGAAAATAGTGCACATTTCAAGGCATTCAGGCCGAACTTTGCTTTGCAGTATTCAATGGAAAACACATTTCCACAGTTGTTATTAAAGGGGTCCCCAGAGGTTTGTTTTTTTTAAAGGTGTTTGCATCCGCTCGGGATAAAGTGTGCAGGGTCATACATTCACTGATAACTTTGAGTCTTGTGGCTTCTCATGACATAAGATACGCTGCTTCTGTAGCCGATACACCGACACTACGTAAAAGAGGCGCTGCGGTGGAACGGAGTAGCATCTTGTAGTGTGTCTGTAACAAGTGTGTTGGTATTTCCTTCACCCCCTCATAGTTCAACCAGTGGTTTTCTGTTAAAACAAAGTCAAATTTTGTAATATAATATTGTAGCAACATAAACAAAAACCTATAAATCTGAATTTAAAAAGACATTTTGGGAAATCAGCTTTCTGGTGAAGTAAGCAGCGGTTAGCTTAGAACAAATACCAGAGATTCGCTCTGGCCCAACTATTTCTTGGCTTTGTGTAGTCGCAAAGAAACCCGCGGAGACTCGAGAAGTCACTGTGTCCGGCCAAGAAATAGTCCGGCACATAACCTGCCCCCAAAACAATGAACTGTTGTTTTTACACTCTGGTTCTTGTGTGGATACGAGGTGCTGGTAGGTGGATTTTTGTAACTTTCGGAACAGCGCCAGGCTAGCAGTTTCCCTCCGTTTCCAGTCTTTGTGCTAAGCTAACCGGCAGCTGGATGTAGATTTTAACGGAAAGCGAATTTCCCAAAAAACGTCGACCCTCCCCGACAGCACCAGAGCATAGGAAGTCCCTACGCCAGACAGAATATAGCAAAGTGATCAATGCAGACTGGATTAAACGTGACACCAGTGGTGAGACTTTTTTGAAAACCGACCCCAGACGGGTACAAAGCAAACTTTGCCATCATCGATCTATGGTCTACCACACAACAGGAAGTGCACCAGCTGCCGTTTTCTTTGTTTTTTTCTTGAGCGCAGATAAAAATGCCGAATCAAGTCTGAAAATATGTTCATAGTCTGTAGTGAAGCAGGTCAACAGCCACGTCGTGATACCGACCCGCTCTCAAGCAGCAACTTGGAAGTTTTACACTATACAGCCTTGCAAGCGCGCAACACAAAATGACTACCTACATCCGTTATCGAGGGGTAACTGAGGTATTAAATGACAGTAGGATATTGCTATTATTAACAGATAAAATCACTCTTAACGTACATTTCCACCTGCACTTGAAGTGCTGTGCCATTTTATTACAACTAAATTTCAGAGCCGACAAGCCAAGATCAGGGAATCACGTCAGTAGAATGGCTTTGATACACATGATTGTTTAACAGTAAAGTTAAAAACAAAAACAGTGCCCTGTGAGCGAGGAGGAGGAAGGAGGAGTCCAACGAGAGCGGTAACAGGTGAGGCCGAGACTATAAAGGAAGGATTTCAGTTGTAACATGGAGGCGAGGCGAGAGGGGGGATGGAGGAGGAGGAGGAGTGAGAGGAAGAAACAAGGAGTCTTCAGTGTACGAGTTGTTTTAAAGTAGGTATTTGTGTCCGGCGTCCTCGTCCAGTGTGAGGTCCACCACTTCGGGAGGGGACACCCAGTTGGGCTGAGGGGAAACAGTAGTCCAGAGCTGGGGTTGATTTGTGCTGTTTAACTGCTCCACTGAGTTCTCCTTCCAGGAGGACAGACTCTTTATCACCCCGCCGCACGGGTGAGCGCATCTGGATTCAGACACACAAAGACATTTAAAATATGTAACAATGCACACCGCCTGTATAAATCTCCCCCTCTCTCCACTAAAAAGTCTTTACCGTGCTTTCTCCTGCACCCCGACTATTTCCACCTCGCTGTCGGAGGAGGCGATGTTAATCTGGCCCTTGTTGCGTTGAGAACTTTCCTTGTGCGACAGCTCTGCCTCCACCTGGCCTGAAACAAATAAAAAAAAAAAAAAAAGAAAAAGAAAAAGAGGAACAGAGTCACGCATTGTGAAGGAGGACCGGAGCAGTTGTAGCTTCAGGCCTTTGCTGACACACACAGTCTGCAGCATCGGCTTTGACACAAGACAAGAAACAAAAACAATGACTGACTTGGATAGCAGGGACTGAGACATTGAGAGACGACAGAACATAAACTATGGACTTTATATTCATGTTTTCCGTCTTGTCACTTTGCATAAAAAAAAAAATCTTTTTGGTCCTGAAGCAAAAAGGCGGAAAGAAGTTTAGAGCACCAAATGCAAGCCAGTGGTGTGTGGCATCTCGCTGAGATTAGTAAAAACCGTTTTCCCCCACATAGCACGTTGCTTTACTGATGACACCCATGCCTCTAAAAGTCCTGTCTTCTATGAGAGGAGTTGTAAAAGTTTTTTGGATTTACCGGGTTTGTAACTGACCTGAGATCGAGCTCAGAGCTCGTATACACCCAGAGTGAGTTGCCATATCCTGGCCTCTGTGTGTTTTTAGCTCATGCTTTATCACCGTGGGCCGGACTGTCTCCACACTCATACTCTCCTGGTTAGAATCAGTGTCTGAAATATCATAGTGACCCACTACCGGAGGCCCGTCTGCAGAAAACAAAGAAAACACTTCATTATTCAAATCATGCCTGTGTGTATAAGTAAGGAGTGGACACTGCTGCTGACTGCAGAATCTACGACATACACACAAGGAAACACCCCTTACTTCCCTCGGGATGAAGAAGCACGACATGTTTGGCTCCGTCTGATGCTGTAAATCATGAGAACTTTCTACGCCGGTGTTTTTGCGAGTCGGTTGTGTTTGCATGATAATAAAACCTTTCGCAGCAGAGGTTTGTTTCTTTTTCTCTCCATTTATTGCTTTTTAAAATAACAGCCATTCACATAAAAACTACACTAGAATACAGTCATTACAAAAAACACTTCAAAATGATCTTACTCGGTGAAAATGAAATGTAGTGGGATAATAATAATTAAAAAAAACAACAGAAGAAGAATTCTGGAAGAGCGGGAATATGTATCTTTGTTCTACCCTGTAAAAGGAGTCCCTGGGAAGGAGAGAGAGAGAGACAGAGAGACACATACACACAGCTATCCAGACAAGTCTGTGGGTGTGTGTGAGTGGGGTTTGTCTGGACAGCATGTACTATGAGAGAACGCTGCCTATGAATAGCTGATTGGGGCTGAAATAGGCAGGTACCAGGGTTACCGGAGGAACCGAGGAACTCGCCGATGCAAAAGGCCGTGTATTAAAAAGAGAGATTAAAAAAAAAAAAGGACTAATGTAAACCAGGAGAGTCTCTTTGGTAAACAATGGACTGTCCTTTTTAGTTAGTGTTTGTTTCACTGACGAGGCTCCCTTTACCGTGTGGACAAAAACTGTTGATTTAAAAAAAAAAAAAATCTGTTGTTTTGACAAATGCAGGACAGCAGTTGTTGGATCCATTTAAAAAAAATAATAATTATGCACCATGAAAACAAAAAAAAAACATCAATATTCACACAATTTAAAAACAAAAAAAACCTTCAGGCCAAAAAGAGAAAACAACTAAATAGATAAAAATGTCCCGTCAGTCACCGTTTATCAGCATAAAGCAAAGCTGCACCTTGCACACATGCTGCTGATGGAAACTAATTTTGGCCTTGCACATTCTATATACTAATATAAATCACATGCAAACAGGTGGGAGGGTGGAGGACGATGCTTCCAGCTTTCAGTCATAGGGCGACATATACACATACAGAAAAATGTAACACTTGTTTTTTTTTCCACTTTTTCTTTTCTTTTTTTAAAACATCCTAACTATAAATATGATTAGGCCAAAGATTTCTTCTTGTGATGGTTAGACAGTGTTAGCAGTGTTAAGAACTGTGACACTACGCTCGTCTACGTCAGTAAAAGAGGAGCGGAGGAGTTGTTTCCCCACCGGCCACCTCCAAGACCACAGGATCTGAACCAGAGAAGGCCACGTGATCGCTCGGATCGGTCAGTATTTTTTTTTAAACATTTTTAATTCTTATTATTTAGGAAATCAGTAAACATTGCCATGCACCGTACCGCAGCTGTACTGCTGCTTGTACGTGTGTGTTAGTTTGATGCCTGGGATTATTTTATTTTCAGTTTAAAGTCAAGCTGCAGAACACACGGTGCCTTGTGGAGGGAGACACACACACGCACACACACAGGCCAAGCTGGCAGACCAGTGCAAATAAAGAAAGATTAAACGTATCATAAGAGTGAAAGGTTTGAGAGCTCCTGACGTCGCGGGCTGATAGCCACGGCACGAGAGCCTTTATCTGATGTCCATAATCTATATAGGCGACTAAAAATAAAAACGCCGGGAGTCGATCGTCCCTCACTAGTTTCTTGTTGCTGCGCGGAGGCAGCAATAGCAGCGAATGTAACAGAAAGGCAACAAAACAAAAAAAGGAAACTAATCTAAGTATGTAATGTCAGTTAGTATATGGTGTTTATATTTATAGGCAAATCTGTGTTTAAATGTGTCGATGTTAGTAAAGCTATGCCACCAAAATAAAAAGGTTTTTGTTTCTTTTGAAAAGTCCTGAACCGTTCACAAAGTAAAGTGCAAAGAGTTCAGGAGAAAGAAGTGTCATGTCGAGTGTGTTGGAGTCGATTTTCTAAAACAGAAGTCGTACTGTGATGATCGATCTATCCTTTCCCAGAAAAACAGAATGACAAGGCACATGCTATTTAAGCAGCAGCACCTCGACTGGCACTGTCATGACGGCTGCCCGGGCGCTAGAACGCACAGTCTATATAAGAATGACATAAACGGCTACTCTCTGTGTATGTGGTATATGTATGTGTGTGTGTGTGTGTGTATGTGTACAGCTAGTCGACAAAAAAACAAACAAGCCATACATTAAGCAAATACAATAAAAGAGCCCTGACTCGACAGTCTATTGAGATGTGCCCCCCCCGTGTCCATGTCACAGATGCGGCAGAAATCAAAACAGGTGGGTTGAATTATTCAGAATGTCAAATCTCACAGTGATTCAGTGCCAGCAGACGCGCCGGGGCCCTCGGGAGGGGGAAGGAGGGAGGGGGTCTGCGCGGAGAGAGTCAAGTTCACAATGATCAGCTCGGGAGCCCAGCTGCTGTTGACGGTGTCTGTTCACATCGCTTTACCTATTAATACCCACTGCCATGCTTTTCTGCATCAACTACTTCTACACTTGTGTGAAACAGCGAGGTGTGAAGCAGAGGTGTGATCTAAACATTCAAGAGACCAGGGTCTGGAACACCTAGATTTCCATTCTGAGTGACCACTTCAGGTAGGATGTTGTTGTTTATGGGGTTGGGGGTGAGACTGTTGCTCTCTCGTGCCAGCATGTAGGCGGCCATAGTCTCTGCAGACTCTGACGACGGCAAATAGGAACTGGGCGGGGACGGGCGTCCCCCCTGGGAGGGATGCTGCTGCCCCTCTAGGGCGTCACTTGAGCGTTTGGACGAGTCGTTGTCCGAGTCGAGGTGTGCGAGCTTTTCCATCCAGATGCGGAAGCGCTCCTCGGTCTGGCGCTGCATCACGGCAAAGCGCGTCATGGCCTCCTCCAGGACGCTGCCGATGCCGTTCCTGTCCCACGTGCTGCTGTCCAGCAGCCCATGAATCTGGGCGCCCACTCTGGATCTCTCCGACGCACGTCTGAAGCCAGCTTTAAAGACATTGAGGCCAAGCCATAAGAAAATACAGTAGCACTTTCATGCTTCGGAGGTGGACTTTTGTACTTGAAAAAGAGAAAATGAGTTTTTTTTTTTTTTTTGGTTTACGTGCAGATCGACTCTTTCATGCTGATGGACTACATCATGCAGTTGTAGCACTCAAATCTGTGTGCGGGATGTAAAAATGGTTGAAAACATTTCATGTACTACGGCTCCCTAAAGTACGTAACATAACTGGATGTCTCTGGCGACTGATTCAGTGACTGTGGTTTTGGAAAAAGTGTCAACTGAAGAGCCCGATCTGAGGCTAATTCAATATAAAGCTACGATAAAGGGCCACAGATATGTTAGGACTAAAATCGCCTTTGTAAAAAACATGTGGTGGGGTTAGTATCAGCCAGAACAGGCGTGGTGTAATGTAATCTCTCTATAGTACGTGGACAAAAAGACGACTAGATAAACTGGTTCCACTCTGGAAACACATTAAACATTACCTGGACACACCACAGACTAAATCCTGAATTTCACAGAAAAGAAAAAAAAACTGTCCACTAAACAAACCAAACAGGTTTTATTCTAAGAAATGCAGCTGAAAGAATCTAAAGTAAACAAACTTCTCCAGCAGCAACAGCGGCAGCAGCAGCAAGCAATGGCAACACCACCCTGCTCAGCAGCTACTCATGGAGAACTCGACTCACCCCGAGAGATTTCTACAATCATCAGGAAGCATTAGATTGACTATGGGAACATTTAGTCGCTTCTGTGCTTTAGTCTACAGTCATCCTCTGTAAGAGCCGCATAGGCGGTAATATTTTCTCGTCGATGACACAAGAGCTATCTGACTCATCAAAAGTGCTACAGAACCTGTTATAGAGAGACGAGAACCACCTTTGCGTTTTCTAAAAAAGCTCCGGTCGCCTCCTGCGTAGGCAGAGTGAGAGAAAGCTAAGGGATACTCAGAAGCCGACAGGCGGAGAGAGAAGGAGGAGTGAGTCTTGCCACTCAGACTAGCGCACTGAGATCTTACACCATTGTCGATTTACAGCAAAAAAGCCTCGAGGATATAAATGGCTCCACTTGTTGAATCGCAAGAACTCACAATATAGGTTAGGTTAACACAACGGCGTTTCATGGGTTTGAAGGATGTCCACTAAGACTTCCACGGCATGCAGACGATGAGACAACGTTCACAGAAACAGACATTGTATGGCTACAGGTGGAGCGGGCGTGGGGCCTTCTAAAAGACATACACCGCTAAGTATCTACAGACAGGGTGAATGGAGACAGGTGATGAGTGAGGAAACAACCAACGAAAAGGAAAGAAAAGTGATTGATACAAACACAAACAAAGCAGTGCCTGTGCTGATCTCAGGTTACAGATGATTTGTTCTCACTAAATGTGTCAAAGTGATTTTGAGCTGCCTGGAAATTTAAAGCCATGCAGGCAGCCTCTTTGTTAAAGCTGTGTCATCTTTGTTTTTCTATCACTATGTGAGCTGGTGTTTTTACTCATATCTGAGTGTTACCCTGGGCACTGACTGTGTTGTAAACATGTGTAAGGTGAACACTGGTTACCTGAAATATCTGTCTTGATTGTCTTGCTACCTCCCGAAGTGTCATCGTCCTCGTCCTCAGAGGAGCTGGTGCTCGAGTCACACGTGAGCTCGCTGTCGCTCGTACTGCTGTCCTGCAGCAGGTTATATTTCTTCCGTGCTGCCGCCTCTCGCTTTTGCCTCAGCAAACGCATTCGCTCCTTGTGTTTCTGGCTCCGGTGACCTTTCACTTTTGCCAGCTTTCCGTTGGTTTGCTTTTCCTGCCCTCCTGCTGCAACCGTCGCGGGCTGGCAGCGGTTTTTCTTCGCGGCCATCGCGTTTGGAGGCATCTCGCTCTCTGAGCGTGACCGCCGTGACTTCCTCCCTCCCGTGGCAGATGTCTGCTTCCCCGCTGCCTGCCCCGGATCGTTTGAAGCTTCCATGCCGCACTCCTCTTCTCCTCCTCCTCCTCCTCCTACGCGAGGAGCAGCACCTTCGTCCCCTGAGGAGAGTGTGTCTGAGTCAGCGAGGTGGCCACTTGATGAAGGAGAGAGCATGCAGGGGTTTGAGGAGTCGCTCTCATAGACATGACGAGACGTGGGCTTGTCGCTCCCCGTGGAGGCGTGCTGGGACTCCGGAGAGTCTCTGCGGAGCTCCTTCATCAAGCACGGCATGGAGAGGAGACTCTGCTCGCCCTCCGTGTTCAAGGGGCTGTCTCCTTCCTTTTCCCTCGGCGGCGAGCTGGTACTGGTGGTGGTCTCCGTCTTCAGCTCCTGCTCTCCCTGAAATGAAGTCGTGGCTGATTGTGCTTCGTCAAGGCACTCTAGGTTGCACTCGGCGTCCACAAATTCTTCTGCCTTCTCTGAATCAGCCATCTTCATGCTATATGAGCCCAGAGCCCAAAGGTCCAACGGACATGGACCAATGTGCCTGGACAGGAGCTCACCTGCTGGAAGAAGAACACAGTGTGAATGTGGGCGATATGGGCATCTGTGCAAGAGATACTTCAATTTTTCATGTCACAATATTAAATATAGTGGATATATGTATATCTGCAGCATATTTGAGCCTTTGCAAACGCTGATTTTAAACTAAATTTGTGCGTTTTTACTGTGTCAAAATGTTGCATAACTGTCGCACTGTCCCCCCAAATGAGCTCATTAAACTCCAATGCAACAATTTGTGCGTTCACGCAGCTAAACACTGGCTTTAGCTTGTGACTTGTGCATTTAATTCTACTTTTAAAGCCTCAAACAGCTTCAGAATAAACAAACGAATCGTCCTCGGCTGTGTCACACTGACTGTTTGGAGGTTTTATCGACGACTTTTTGTGGGTTGGAGTTGTTAGCCGTCGATGCTAACGCAGGCTCGGGTCCAGCTACTTTTTTTAGCTGCGTAGTGAAGCTAAACTCGGGTCATAACCTCACACACACACCGCTCGCAGAAACTTGGCGAGAAGACCCCGAGACAAGTCATGGGGAGAAATGTTCAGGTTGCAAAAAGAAAAAAGAAAAAGGAGGGGGACAGCTGCGACCTCTTTGAAAGATCCCTATAAATGGAAGCGGTGTCCAGCCCAGCCCGGACCGGGTAATGTCAGCGGCTAACGGCCGAGCTAAGCTTCTGAAAATCGGCTGTAACTCACCGCGGCGTCGGTTATATTCTTCTTTCCCCCGGTGTCAGACTTTTCCACATCTTCGGTAATTTGTAGCCTCTCAAATTTAGGCTTCTTTTTTTGTTTGTTTTATTACAACTTGGAAGAATTAGATTTTTTTATATATATTTTTTGGCGCAGTGTGCTCTCGAGCTTTCCGCTTTTAGCCGTTAGCCGTTAGCTCGGATGTTTATTTTAAAATGTCTCCATCAGCCGTTCGTCTTTCACAAAAAAAAGATCCACACACACATGCGCCACATCCGGTCTCTGCTGCGCGGCCGAGCGCCCCCCAGCGGGCCGAAGGATGATATGACATGACGGAGAGGGGAGGACACAGCATTGTGACACTGCCACCTACCGACCTGGATGACCAAGTGGCCGCTGGCCAGTGATAAATTTCTTTTTCTTTTTGTTATTTTTATTTATTTATTTATTTCGATTTTTAAAAATGATTATTTTTTATTATTTTTTATTATTTTTTCTCTTTTTTCTTCTTGTTCTTTAAAATGTTTTTTATTTATTTACAATTTAAATAAATATTTAGATTTATTATTATTATTATTTATTTATTTATTTATTTATTTATTTATTTATTTATTTATTTATTTATTTATTTATTTATATTTATTCTGTCCTTAATATAGAAGCTATATATGACACATGACGTCAATATGACAATTTGGCAATCAAATTTTATTTTGAAAATACAGACAGAAACGAGACAATTAAATATATATTTTTAATTATTATCAATTTTATTTATTTTTTTTTTTTATATATATTTAGATTTTTTAAATTATTTTTTAATTTTTAAATTTTATTTATTTATTTTTATTTATTTTGTCCTTAATATAGAAGCTATATATATGACATGTAACGTCATTGTGACCATGTGGCAATAGTTTTATTTTAAAACTACAGACAGAAATGATGTCATCACAACGCAACAATTAAATAATATTTTTATTATTTTTTTTACTTTTTAGTTTTATTTTGAAACTACAGACAGAAATGATGTCATCACAACGCGACAAACCCCACGCTGATGAAGGCGCGTGAGGACGTAAACAGTCTCAGCTGTTCAAACTCTTCGTCATGTCGCTCTTCCTCAGATGTTTCTCCGTCCTACGATCATCCGGCTCTGAGCGGGCGATGCTGCTGCACGTCAGCCGGCTGTCATGGTGTTATCACGGCCGGTCTGGACTCTCCTGTCGGTCACTGCTGACCACAGCCAGGACGCGTTGTCACGTGTTGTTACCTGCGGACAGGTGTGACGCTCGTGTCAGTACTTTATATTACAGAGGATTCACAACTTCACCGAGTGTCAGCAGTGACGCTGTTGGAAAGATCGAGACGAAACATTATCAGCTGGTTTACACGTGCAAGGTAACTAATCAATGATGCTCCAATAATTAATCGATTAATCGACAAGGAAACAAATGTCCAATTTCTGCTTCTTTTATTTGAATATCGTCTAGTTTCTTTAGGTCTTTGTTACAGTATCCTGAATGTCTTTGAGTTGCGGACAAAACAAGATATTTTAGGACGTTTTCACCATTTTATAGTCCAAATAAAAACAGATAATTGATTATTAGATTAGATTCAACTTTATTGTCGTTGCACAAAGCAACTAAATTCTTAGACAACGAAATGCAGTTTAGCATTGAACCAGAAGTGCAGAGTGTGTACAGATGAACACGATATATAAATATAGTGCAGGTATAAATATAAATATGCTATGGGATTTATACAAATATTAGAGAATATATATACAGTATTAGCAGCATGGACAAGTGGAGATAATTATTCCAACATATATATAACTACCATTACGTGTTGGAAATGTCTTCACGTTTCCTTGAATGGCTTCTTGTTATTGTTGATTGCTACTAAAATTCTATTCTGCTGACCTCAGCCTCAGCTCTGTCTTTAATAGTTGCTTTCCTTATCATTGTTGTATAACTGAAAGAAGTGGTGGGGTCGGATAGTGTGAACTTTTGGCTGTGTCGTTCGTGCAGGTTTGCTCCACCAGGTCCACGGAGAAGATCTCCAAGCAGGCTTATCACAAAGGTGTTGTCATAGTGACGTGTCGAGGATGTAACAATCACCACATCATCGCTGATAACCTCAACTGGTTCTCTGACCTAGATGGGAAGAGGTTGGTGATTCATAACATCTAAACCAGTGTGGCTGCACTGTTTTTCCTGTTTATGCTCATACTTTACATGTAACGGCTCAAACCATCCAGCCAGTGCTGCGTGATTAGAGACCGGCTGATACTGGAACTTCTGATGCTGATACTAATTATTTTTTAACAAAAACACATAGGAGATATTTGCTAAGCATCCATTTAAACTGCAGAAGTAGTACAACTAATATATGTGGCACATTTACAGCTGTAAATTAACTTGTTAGTGCACTCTGGTGGACAGATTCTGTAAATGCAACGGCTTCTTTAAATGACCTCAAACATCTGAGAACATCTTATTATTGTTTTATTCGCCAGGTGTGTGAACACACACAAGGAATTTACACTTACTGTTACTTATTGGTCTAACAATATATCTGTAAATAGGCTCAACTATAAGCGCAGCAACACATCTATTTAAAAGAAGATAGATAGATAGATAGATAGATAGATAGATAGATAGATAGATAGATAGATAGATAGATAGATAGATAGAGTTTATTAATCCCCAAAGGGAAATTAGGTCCTTATAGCAGTCCGATATATTTGAATACAATAATAATAAAAAAAAAAAGACAAATACTGCGGTAGAAAAAATCTGAATAAAAACACAGAATGGGACAAGGACACTTGAAAAACACAAGATAAATGGGTAGATAAGGTTCAGTGGCAAGATGATGGTATTAGTACTGATTATATGATGGTAATGTTATTGTTACAGTATACAATAATATATAGATACAGATAGAAATGTCATATATTTAGCCTGTGCAAGGTGTGCAATGTGCATACATACATAACTGCAATATAAAAAAAAATAATAATAATGAAGTTATGCACAGTTGTGTGATTTCCTGATATTTTACTTACTATTATCACACTTAAATGTTTAAGATAATCAAATAAATGTTAATATTAGACAAAGATAACCCAAGTAAATAGAAAATGCAGTTTTAAAATGATAATTTCATTTATTAAGAGAAAAAAAGCTATCCAAACCTACCTGGCCCTGTGTGAAAACGTAATTGCCCCACTAATTGCCAGACCTGTTGAATCCAGAAATCACTTCACTTGAGAGATCTCAAACAGCAACACACCATGCTGTGATCTCAAAGAGTTCAACAAAAGATGAAAAAACAAAATCACTGACTGTCAAAGAGTTACAGACATATTTCTAAAGCTTTGGGACTCCAGCGAAACACACAGGTAGAAGAAACATACAGGTAGGACGTGAAACAGGATGGAAGTTAATGGATAAATACAAATCCATCACAAGACGTGAACTGTCCAGATGCACTAAAGTTATTAACATGTTTTGATTCACTAATAAGTGCATGTGCAGTTTATTATTTCTGTGTCTCTTCACTTCACTTCAGGAACATTGAGGAAATCCTCGCTGCCAAAGGAGAGAGCGTGAAGAGGATTGAGGGAAGCGCTGCTCTGCAGATCATGATGGACGAAGACACAGAGAAACCAGACAAACAATAAAGCTAGAGGTGTTTTTAGAATGTGTGTGTGTGTATTGTACAAATATTTAATTTTATAATAAAAAAGTGTATTCGTCATGTGTTATGAGTGAGTAGTGATCTAATTCCAGCTGTTTTTTAACCTTAACATTGCTTATGAGTTGTATTTTATCATATTTAAATATTTAAAGCTCAAAATGCTGATTGAATCTTATTTTATGCAAATTTCTTAATGAAATTTCGCGCCAAACTGATCCCGTTGTTGACACTCGGAGATCGCGCAGACTCTCGCGAGAACTCCGCGCGCTGTGTTTTGCAGCTGGTAGCCTTTAGCGACACAGCCGCAGATCTGTTTCCCCGCGGTCTTCCTCTCTTATTCGGACCGCTATGGCCGCTCTCGGAGCCCCGGACGAGGCCGAGAGGCCACGACACAGTCCGTTCCTCATAGGGGTGAGCGGAGGAACCGCCAGCGGGAAGGTGAGCGCTTCATTTCGGCTTCTTCCGTTAGCTTCTCCACCCCCCCGCCGCCGGAGGAGCTTAGCTCCGCGTGCTAGCAGCGGCTGTCACTCATTACGTCTTTATTATATCACACAGAGTTAAATAATTAGACTCATGCTCTGTTAATTTTACCGCCAACTCTTCTTTTTTTGGCGCTAAACCCGCAGCTAACTATCATAAACGTGTCAGATCAGCTGACAGACACCACAGAAGGTCAAAACTTTACTCATGTCTCCATGACAACACCATAAAACGCGCTAATTTACCCGATAAATAATGAATAATAATAATAATTTTCTTGCTGCAGTCAACAGTTTGCGCCAAGATCATGGAGCTGCTGGGCCAGAACAAGGTGGACCACCGCCAGAGGAAGGTGGCGATCATCAGCCAGGACAGTTTCTACAGAGTCCTGACTCCAGACCAGAAGGCCAAAGCTCTGAAGGGCCAGTACAACTTTGATCACCCAGGTGACACACACACACACACACACACACACACACACACACACACACACACACACACACACACACACACACACACACACACACACCTACAGCTAAAAACCGGTAAACACTAATATAAAATGATTAAACCATCATTGAATATATATATTTAAACATAATAATGAAATTAATTATCTCTGTTTTCACGTGTTTTGGGCAGTAAAAGTTAAATAAAATTAAAAAAAGGCCTTTAGAACATTTTTATGGTGGCTTTTAATCTGGCATCAAATTGTGAACTGCAAATAATAATAAAAAAAATAACTAATTGAATAATTAATAATAAATAATGCTTAAATAATTAAAATAAATATTAAATTAATTCAGTAATAATTAAATAAACAATGAATAATTATTAAATACTTAAATAATTAAAAATAAAATTAAATACTTAAATAATTTAATAAAATAGTAAAATTAAATAATTAAATTAAATAATAATTCTTAAATAAATAAAATATTACATTAATTAAATAAGTAATGGATAATTATTAAATAATACTTAAATTAAACATTAACTAATTAAATAAATGATAATAAATAATGTAGTTATAATAAGCTTTTGATGGGATAGTTAGGTCCTAGAGATGTGGGGACAACAGCTGCACAGAGGGGGTCAGTTTTTTTTGTTTTTGTCATGGGGCCCAAAATTATTGGCAGCGCCCCTGAGCCGTAACCAAAAGTATTAGGTTAGGTGTTATTAAAAGAAAGGCAGAAAGCCATGTGCGTTTCATTTAAAGGAAGGTCCCTGATGTGTTTACCCACCTGTAATGTCCGGCCAGCAGCAGAACTGTGTGGGTCTCTGTGTGTTATCATGTAATTATGATTAAAATCCTTGTATTAAATGTCGTGCCTCAAATGAGAGATCACAAAATAATCTGTCTCACTTTGATTCTAGCCGATCCAGATGTTGCACTCCGCTCTATCAGCGTTAAACTGCAACATTATTGTGCCTGAAACATGTCTTATTAAACATCTTATAATAAACATGTCGATACTTTTTTTTATTTTTATTTCCGAACCTACTAAAAGTTTTTTATGAAGACTTTCACGTACAGTCAAACTGTATTTTTAGAGAGGAGCCTGAAACTTTGGTCGAGAAATTGCAGCTTCAAAGAGAATTGACATCAACAGGGAAGTTTAAAAAACTTTAACATACTTACACTGCATTGACAATCTGTGTAATAATCTCACAGAGGCGTTCGACAACGAGTTAATGTACAAAACCTTGAAGGACATCGTGGAGGGACGCGTGGTGGAAGTGCCGACGTACGACTTCGTCACTCATTCCAGGTAGGACGAAACATTTCACGTCTTTTCCAGCTGATATTTTTATTTAATATTATCACCTGTGATTAAAACATCTGCGTGCGTGTTCTCAGGTTGGACGAGAGGATCACGGTCTACCCCGCGGACGTCGTCCTCTTCGAGGGCATCCTGGTCTTCTACCCGCAGAAAGTGCGCGACATGTTTCACATGAAGCTCTTCGTGGACACGGATTCAGACGTCAGGCTGTCTCGCAGAGGTACCGACGTCTCCCACGCATGATAATTTCACGTGTTGCCGCAGCGCATCGATGAGTCTGACGTGATTTTTCTCTGTAGTTCTGCGAGACATGAACCGAGGGAGAGACCTGGAGCAGATCCTCACTCAGTACACGACGTTCGTCAAGCCTGCTTTTGAAGAGTTTTGTTTGCCTGTAAGTGTCATCGGTTCATCTTCTGCTCGACAACCCTTAAGAGTTTATTAAAGACGTGTTTCTCTCTTAGACAAAGAAGTACGTAGACGTCATCATTCCAAGAGGAGTCGACAACATGGGTGAGTGTTTTTAAAGATGTTTTCCTGTGAGTTTCTCCAGTACGATCGCTTCACAAATCCCCCCTGTCTCTCACCCCAGTGGCCATCAACCTCATCGTCCAGCACATCCAAGACATCCTGAACGGCGACATCTGCAAGTGGCAGCGCAGCTCCATGAACGGTCGGACCTTAAAGCGGGCCATTTCCGAGCAGAGCGAGCTGCAGAACGGATCCGCCAACCCTGCGGGAAAGAGGGTCCTGCTGGAGCCGAGCTGTCGGCCTCACTGAGACTGTGTGTGTGTGTGCGGGTGTGCGGGAGGACGAGCACGTTCCAGACTGTACAAGCTTTTTAATTTTTGTTTTTTTGGGGGATTGCTGCTACTGATTTGTGCCGGACGGGTCAGCAACTGTGATGCCGATCTCTCTGCAGCATTTAAAAAAAATAAGATAATCAGTCACACAGTGCTGCAACCTCTCCGTCATTTTACAGTAATTACTGTAGTACACCTACATACTGATTTATGTAACAGTCTTCCATGATAGGGTTTGATTTTTCAGTGTTGACTGTGGTTAGACGACCTGTTACTCACACAGAGGGTGTTTTTAAATGTTTCCTTCAAGCTTTTTGCACTTTGGTCTATTTATATCTGCTTCTTTGTCGCTTAAATTGAGATTATTATATTTAAATTATATTAATACTCATCAGTTTTTAAAGATGTCTCGTTGCTTTTTATCTCGTACTAACTTATTTAATTCAGCCCGAGTGGGCTGCGTGGTTTTGGTAGTGTCACACCTAGATCGAGTGCTTCCTATTTTGAGTATCTCCAGCTGAATACATGCCTTATTTTTTTTTTATTTAAGTTGATTTTCCACTGACCATTCTGTACAACAATAAATTGAAATTCTATTACAAGGTTTTAAAGCATTATTTGAATCTCGACATCTTTTTACTTCGAAAAAGCAGCTTAGTAGTGTCGGTTAGGTCAGTCGGTAGAGCGTCCGCCCCGCGTACGAAGGCTCGGTCCTTCCAGGGTTTGAATCTGACCTGCGGCTCCTTGCTGCATGTCGTTCCCCGTCTCTCTTCAGCTGTGTCTGTCAAATAAAGCTTGAAATCAACAGCACAGGTAACCACCAAAATCATTTTTTATGTTTCTGTAATGGTCAATATACTAGAAAGTAAACAAAATGATATTTTTAAATGCTAAAATATAATTGTTATCTAGGAATCTTCAAATTTACTGTTTACATCAAAAATAGTAAAGAACATTATTATTTCTGGATTTAGGATGTCAGATCGTAGTTATTTACCTGCATTCCTGAACAGAAGAATTAGTTTTAGTGGTGCTTGAGTCACGTCTGACTTCTCAGAGTAGTCCAGTGAGCTCAGGAGGTCGAGCGGGTCCATCCACTCATCAGATGATCGGTGGTTCAAGTCAGCATGTCGTCCTTCCTGCTGTAGGTGACTAAATCTTTCTTCCACTTCTATAAATCAGGACCCTGGAAACACCTGACCGTGCTAAAAGGCCTCTTGTCTTGGTCTGGTTCTGGTTTGGGGACGAGGTGGAGTGTTAAAGTGATGATGAGCAGAGAGATGTTTGAGAATGAATCTCCCGGGCCGACACAGTGCGTATAGAAACAGAGCTGTTTGTTTTATTGGAGTTTGATAGCACAGTGTGATGTGTTGGTTTTTGACCATTATCCCAAACCAAAAACAAAAAAAAGAGGAATCAGATGATTTTTACTACAGCACATTTTTGGAATGACAAACGCACAAAAAGTCAACAAGGACTTTTTTTTTTCCCCAGTCGCACGCAAACGATCATTCACACACTGACATGACTGTGGAGGGACGTGATTGTGACTGCCCGATGGTTCTCTACACCTGAACACGGCACACGATGATTTCAGTATGACATACATAGATCACAGCATCTTTAGTAATTTTATCTTTTTTCTTGTTTTTGCTTTGCTTTTTTTTAGTGCACATAATACGTATGGCACTTTTTTGAGGGGGGGAGAAGCTAAAGCTCTTCTCATAAGCATTAAACATCCTTTTTAAGAACAAAAGGAGCAACTGTATATAATACATTTCATAACCATACATGATTCTTACACAAAATGTTTCAAAACAAAACTCTCAGTCTCTTTTTTTAACAGTCATCCTCTTTTCGAGTTCAGATCCACCCCCTCCTCTTCGATCGGCGAGCCTGCGCGTTGACGTCACAGTTCAAGGGCAGGGCGGCTCCTCTCGTTTGAGGTTCTACGTACTCGAGAGGAGGGAGGGGACTTCGTGAGGGTTTCGCTAGAAGATGACCAACGAAATGGCACGTACATAAAAGAGGAAGAGGAAGGAGCGACTCGGGAGAGTAATGGACCATTCAGCTTAATCTCACGCACACGCAACAAGCTCCACTCTAAAACAGAGAGCCCAGGGAGCAGACTTTGGTTATTTTCCCGTAGCGTCTCCCTGTCCGCTCTGTGTGACTCCTCACCCCTCCTTGGCACCGGGCTTTCTCCCCCATTTCATCTCTCTCTGTCCCCCATCTAAACGTCAGAGCCACAGTAATCCCAGTTATAATCTCCCAGAGCAGCGGAGCTCTTTGTAAACCTCGGCCACGCTTCAGTCGTCTGTAGTTTGTCCCGTCAGCTCCAGCGGATAGCTTCCATGTGTCTTTTCTTTCAGTCTGTAGTAAAGTGGAGTTAGTGTCATGAAGCACAGTTGGAGGTCAGTCTCAGGAAGGGGCCCACGGGGCCTAGGTCTTCTCTTCGCGGTCCGTCTTGCGCCTGACGATGTTCCTGGGTTTGATCTTCAGCGACAGCTCCCACAGGGCCTCCTCCGCCAGGTGGTCGCTGAAGTCGTTGAAGAACGAGACGATGTCTTCGTTGCGCTTCAGATCGTAATGCCTGCGACGAGAGGAGGAGGTCGAGGTTTGATTAATGCGGCGATTCATTAAGGGGAAAAACAAAAACAACAGCCGGTGCGAGGACAGCGGCGATGTTTTATGACATTCAAATAAAAAACAAAGCGTCGTATTTCTCGCCGGTGGCAAACGAACGATGACATTTATCACCGTAACTGACGTTCACAAAGCTTTCTAATAATATAATCAGGATGACGCGCGTCCTTTCATCGTGCTGGAAATTCACTTACACTTGCTGGAAGCGCCGCATGCTGTCCAGGATGTTGAACTGCTGCCAGCGTTTGGAGAAGTTGACCTTCCCGTCGATGAGGTCGGGGTTCCCTAGGTGGACGAAGGTCAAGTCCTGAAGGATGAGACCCCTGGAAGGAAAAAGAAGGGAGAAGAGGAGAGGAGTCAAGTCAAGTCGTGGCTCAAAACTGAATTTGATGATCTCTTAACTTTATTAAAGATTTGGATGGAGGAACATTTCTGCATCTGTTCTGTTGCTGATTCACAAAAATTAGTTTTAGAAATGGAAGCTGACATTAACCCATTTATTAAATGATAAACCTGAATTTCAATTAGCCAAAAAAAAGCAGAATAGTAATTACTACAACTTACTTTGCCAAGAAATGTACTTTATTATTTGGGAAGAATGAAAGCTGTTCCTCGACCAATCAGCAGATTTCTTTAATCGTTACAGGAAAGAAAATCTTCCAAGGAACTCCTTATGATCCTCACGTGATTAAAAAATGTTTACTGATATCCAAATTACTGATATTTTCGAGCCTGGCTGACTTCATAGCTTCATTTGCGAGTACCTGAAGACATGTTTTGGACTTCCATCGCTCTCAAACTTGAGGTAACTGTCGAGTTACCCTTTCGAGTTTTCGAGTTACCCTTTTTCATTTAATTTATTTATTTTTTATTTAGACTTTATTGGTTTTTCTTGTCCGAGTGTAAAAGGACAGGTGTACACATCTTTCCTTGTGTGTAAACTTTCATTCACTCACAGGTACGGGATGCACGGCGGCTCCACTTCAGCCAGAGCAGCTCTGTACGCTCTGAAGGACGAGGAACTGTCAATCAACGTGCAATATTCCTCCAATCCCTGAGAGAGAAGTGCCATACGAGACATGAGTGATGAACATGATCGTTATACTCCTCTATATATAATGAACAGGAGCAGATCTCTCACCTCTGAGGTCTGTTTCTGCCACTCCAGTCTCCTGATGGGGGCGGAGTCCAGGGCGGACAGTATTGCCAGGTAGGAGTTGAAATTATTCAACTTCCGTAAGTGCTGCGATGACAATGGAAGTGTTAGAGCGTTCAATAACGAGGACATGAAATGGTTTTTATATTCAAGCTCTGACTGACCTTCATTATCTTGATAAACTTGAGAAGCAGCTTCTCTCGGTCTTGGGCTTTCTCTTGTTGGATTATCAGAGAGCGGACCCTGTGGTGACAAACGTTTGAGGGTTAGATGGTGTAAGAGGGAAGCTCATGATGAAGGTAAGTTTGTGGGTTTGTGCTCGTACCAATAGCTCATGTTGTTAAAGTGCTCTGTGAACTGAGTCAGGTTCGGACTCTTCTCCTCGTTCTGCTCCTTCGCCCAAAGCAGCACCTCGGGAATCTGAAGAGGAGTTAGAGTTAGACTGACTGTGGAGCTCCGTGTCCAAACATAAATCGTTGTGTCAACACTGTACCTCAATTTTATAGAAAAGCTCAGCATCGAGAAGAGTGAGCTGGTCGGCAATCTCATGACTGCGGAAGTCGTGTAGAGTTCCAGGCCTGTGAGGACAAACAACACTCATCAGTCTGCGTGCAGAGTCAGGGCTCAAACTAAACGGGCTTCAGGACTCTAACTCCCACGGTACCTTGCAGAGACCCCTCGGGCAGCGAGCGGCTTGAGGGAGTTAGTGTAGCGCAGCAGCTTCTTCTGCTCCACCTTGTCCAGGATGTTTTTGCGGAGCACGCGGGCGAGGCTGAGCTCGCCGTTGCACACCAGCGTGAACACCAGGTCCATCAGCTGTTTTAGGATGTCCTCCGTCAGCTCCACCAGACTGGAAGAGAGAGGAAGAGGAAGAAGGGAATGATGATGAGGAACGATTCATCATCTTTCCACATGTGAGAAAATAAAACGTCGAGTCGTACTCACCAAAGCTCATCCACCACACGGACCAGCACAAAGAACGTGTTCTTGCTGACCCGCTTCTTGAAAGTGTCCGGACTGTGGCAAAACCTAGTGTATGTGCTCTGTGGTCAAGGACAACGAGTGTACTGCGCGTGGATTACAAAATAAAACAACATATTTAAACTCATAGTTTACCCTCTTGTACACTCCTTTAAAATACAGTGCATCCTTTCACAATAAAAGCTCACTGATTCTTAAACTGTGGTGGTGAACGACCTCCCTCTAGTGGAGGAAATATATTCTAAAAATAAAATCAATTAATCAAAATACACATTATACTATTAAATCAAAACAGTGGAATGTAATTGTAATGAAGTGTACGTTTCCTGTTTTATTTTATTTCACTAGAAGCTGCTGTGTAGTCACGTTCATGCACATGTCGCATGCATGTCCATGATTCGTTAGGAACTAAAAAGTGACAGCAAGATCGTAAACCAAGGTAAAATTAATGGTGCAAAATCGTGGCTGCAAATAGGGAGTATTAGGAAAATAAAAGTGAATCAGCACATTAGTCTCACATGTAAACTCTCTGCAGCTAACAGATGATGTCACATGGAGAGGCTGATATTTTGTGAGATGCTGTGTTTAGTTAAAGCAACAATAAAGTTATGGGGGCGTTTACAGTCATATTACCATGCTGACGGTAAAGGTTTGGGTGAAGTTCATGAGATCACAGAAAGCTCCGACATTTTTTCAGCCGTAATTTAGACTGAATGCATCAGTTATTCTGAATGTCTGAAAGTGAAAGAGCCTGAATGAGCACAAAGAAGAAAATAACCTGCCGACAGAATGAGCTCGATGTCACGACACGTCGAGTGATTTGAAAAAGGATATCTGTAGTGTAGCTTCTTAATGAGGTCCTCGGGGGTTATAAAAGTCCTATACGTTGTCAGAAAGGCTTCACAGTACAAAACGAGATCTGTGGAGAGAAAAGCAGCGTGTGTGAAGATGAAGTGTGGCCAAAGTTCCTTTTTAACTAACCAACTCTTCAAATCACACATCAGACAAACTAACGAATAAAACATTAATCAGTCTTTGAATATAAAATGATTGCAGTTCTCTCAAGCTGGCAAAACAAAGCTGTTCCAGTGACCCCGAAGCCCAGTAACATACTGCACTGCATATAAACACAAACACACACGAGTCGTAACGTCGTCTGTACTGTACCTTTGCGGTCTGTTTCTGTAGCGTGGACTAATAGAATATCTCCTGATCCAGCACGAACGTCTGGGCCGTCATCGTTCTGGGGAAAATCAGGGAGAGAGCGAGCGCAGAGGATTATTAGACGAAATGAATGACAGAAAGGCAGAAAGACGGAGAGGAGTGGAGGAGACAGTGGTGAGAGTTGATGTGGGGTGATGCCGTCTAGCCCAAAATGTAGCCTGCACCTTCCCTTTCCTCCCTCTCTCTCTCTGAAAGGCCCCCACCTCTCCCTGTCCTGCACCAGCTCCTCTGATGACGAAGAAAAAGTCAGACCCTGTGTGTGATAAAATCACCACCACTGCAATATGTCTTCTGTAAACAGCTCGACATGTCATCACGGGCTGTGAATCTTCCTCTTTTCCCACTTGTGATCTCTACCCATCCCCTTTCCTGTAAATCACTGCTGTCACATTGCCCCTAACCTTGCAGAGTGGCGAGCAGCATTTCCACACATCTGTCTATCAGACTGCACCACACAGGACAAAGGAGGAGGAGGAGGAGGCGGCGTGGGAGGAGGGCGGGTTCTCAATTTCAGCCCTGCAGTATCAGAGTGTTGACTCCAGAGGGCAGCGATGGCTATCGGTGTAGGATCCCAGGATCTGATTTCACATCTGAGCGACTCACGGTGACCTTTAGCCCGCGCTGGACTAACAGGAGAAAACGTGCTTTGTATGCCGGCGCTGCACCGCTCTGTCAGAGTGCATGATGGATGTTATCTCACCTCTTGCTTTAGTGTTATCCTGCTCATGATCTCCTTGTGGTCTACGAGGGAGAGCTCGTCCACGTCTTCCTCGTCGCTCCCGGCCAACTCTGTCGACTTCTGCCTCCTGCAACACACAAAACGGTCATCAGCTCAGAAAAACAACGACCATAGCTGAGTCCCAAAGATTAACAGGCGACTATATTGATCATCAATTCATAGTTTTAGTCATTTCTCAAGATAAACCAGCAGAAATGTGACAGTTTAAGCTTCTCAGATGTGATAATATCTGAGTTTTTGGTCATATATGATAGTAAATTTAATATTTTTGAGTTTTGGGCTGTAGGTTGTATAAAACAAACTATGTAAATGGACTCTAGAAAATAAAAGTGCAAGGTTTTTTTTAAATTTCCAACGATTTTACAGTAAATGGCAGCAGATTAATCGATAAAACAATTGTGACTAATTCTAATCAGGTTCTAAGTATGTACTGTATTCACTATATACAGACTAATGAAAGTTATGCATGCATGTTAACATACACATGACTTTAGGCTTTAAAAACTAGTGCTAGTCTTGTACAATGCGGACATGACGACCCGTACCTTTCCTTGTCCATCGCCTCTTTGCTGTTGCTGGATGGCATCTGAGGGGCGGGGTCTTGAAGTACATCGTCAGCTGTGATCGTTTCCTAATCAACGGAGGGAAAAAGCGATAATCAACACCTGCACTGTAGACGACATGGAACGTCATCGGTGAACGGTTCCATGCGGTGACAGGAGGTCGTATGAAGCACCGGGTGCATGCTACACACTTGGGTTATGGCGTTGTACGAATGTCTGGATCACTGTGTGTGTGTACGAAGGATTGTTATCCTGATTAGTGCTGACTTGGATTAGAGTTTCGAGATGATGGATGACCCGACAGAAAGACACCAGGAGAGAGGAGAGAAGCCACACACACTGAAACTTCACCAAACTACGAACACACTCGCACATCTCGTCTCTTTGACTCTCGCTCTGACAGTTACACACGACCCAAACTGGCCCAGGAGAATACAAACAGAACCACACACACGTGTACGGCTCACACATGCACAAGTTTACATAAGCTGTTATGAGGGGGGATGTTATTGGAAAATTGAAAACCAGCGAACCGTAGAGAATCCAACCACATGTCAGGTGTTAGACTGGAACAAGGTTAAATGCTCGTTACAGTTGAAGCGCAGCAGACGGCGGTCATCTGAAGCCAAGGCGGTCAGAACAACACACAGATAGATAGATAGGATGGATGGACATCACTCTCCACAGACACCAACCACAGCACAGGAGTCCCTTTGCAGGCGAACCCGAGGGACCTGAAGTCATGCTCGCTCAGGTTTGGCTCCATTCACATTCCATTCCAGCGCCGATCGCTTCAGGAGATGAATCAATAAGATATCTGCCAGTCAAACGGGGCGTCCTCGCTTCAAATCGATTCATATCCTGAAGCGATGGGACGTGTGAATGGAATTGACCTTTCACCCCGTGGCGGTCAGCTTACTTACTCTGAGGGAGAGAGGCAGCTCCCCATTGGCCTGGCTGGATGAGTACAAGTTGACGTACTCCCCCTCCCCGCCCTCGTCATTCGCGCTCTCGCTCTACGGGAAGGGAAGAGAGGAGGTACACAAACCCAGGCGTGAGGGGGGGAGCCGAGAGAGGGCAGCACAGAGTGTGTGTGTGTGTGTGTGAATGTGAAAAGAGGCAGCAGCTAGCTAGCCGAAAGGTTTTTGGTGTTGTGCAAAGAGAGGGGGGGAGCGGTGTGTCGTCATGACCACCAGGTGGCGCTGGAGTGCGTGGAGTGTAAAGGTAGAGTAGTATTTACTGGCGAAAAAGAACATGCAGTGCAACATGCTCTACTGGGATTCTTTTAAGACCGGTAATCAGACAGCAGACAGTTTGTGGCCAGTGATCATGACAGCAAGATGCCACCGAGTGAATGAGTCACTATATTATCATCTGAACGCCGGACTGCTGCCAGGAGAAGGAGGAGGAGGAGGAGGGGGTCACATGATTAATATTAAATATCCTGCTTTGTCCTATCCTTTGTAAAAGCTCACCGCTGAGGTGTGGAGAGAGTCAGTGAGAGAAGACTCAGAAGGAAGACAGACAGCCACAGAGCCCATTGAGCCAGCCAGGGAACCGTTGGGCCCGCCCCCGCTGCCATCAAGTATGGTGGCATTGGTCAAGGCAACCTGGTCCAAGCTCTGCGATTGGTGGAAAGAAACGAAAGCAGGGAAAAGAAAAAGAATAGAAGAGAAAAAAACATAGAAGAAATAAATAAAGACTCAGAGAGAAGTGTGAAGACAGAGCAGGTAGAAAAAGAAGCTGAACAATAGAAGAAAGGGAAGGAGGAGGAGGAGGAGGAAAAAAAGGGTTCACCTCATTCTCCAACACCTCCATTAAAGCCTGGACTATGAGAGTGAGGTGCCTGAACATGAAGCACACACACACACACCAACACACCAACACACAAACACCCAATAAACTGGAACCCGTGGCGGCAGAAATAGCTCCACAGACGTCGACAGCAACAAGGAAACATGGAGATAAACTGGCATCAATGCAGAGTATGTATATGCGTTTGAACAAGAGTCGTCTTAACAGTGTGTGTGTGTGTGTGTGTGTGTGTGCGCGTGTGTGTGGCCAGCTGAGGATATGCCTGTCTGTAGGGGAGGCAGTGGTAACCTGTTGTGACACGTTGCACATATCAGCCTTGTTTCAGCATACTAGCATAAGTGCGGTGCATTCACTGACACACACACACACACACACACACACACACACACACACACACACACACACACACACACACACACACACACACACACACACACACACACACACACACACACACACACACACACACACACACACACACACACACACACACACACACACACACACACACACACACACACACACACACACACACAGCTCAGCTGACACATACACGCAAAATATGCATGCACGTGTTCATGCATGATCAGCTGGAAATCCGAGAAACCCTCATCCTCCGCTATTTCTTAAAGGGTTGGGATATCCTGGCGGGGCTAACAGCAACACACACGCACACACACACACATGCACAGACACACACACACGCACACACACACACACACACGCAGACACCATATGCAAAGCAGCTTTCCTGGCATTCCTTCCCCCTAAAAAACATCATGGCCCAATGAGTTGAGGAATGCAAACATTCCACAGAAAACAGACAAACGGGAGGTGTGGAGGTTGTGTGTGTGTGTGTGTGTGTGTGTGTGTGTGTATTTTGGGGGTCGGGGGGGGTTGAGGAGGTTACGGCAAGGGCGAAAAAAGGTGAAGAGGGGAGACGGTGGGGATTGCAACATCGAAAAAAAAAGACGAGGAGCAGAGAGGAAGGAAGGAAGAGGAGCAAAAAAACAGGAGGAATGTGTTTTCCATCAGGTCCATCTGGTGCTGCATTCCACTGGAGATATCCTGAGGGAGATCCACGATGTATCTCAGGGTGCCTCGCACACCATGAGGTCATCACGGGTCAACCCCTCCCAAAAAAAAAAAGAAAGAAATACTAACAAAAGCCACTGTAGCACACAGCCAAGTCCGCTGCGGGGTCAGGGCCTGAGTGAGTGGAATATAGCATCGATTAACCGCGAGTTAATTCATTAACGGGAACCTGTTGATGCTTGAAACGTTCCAGTTGGACCAACAAAGGGATATTTTGTTACGTCTGATCTCCAACAAAAGGGGCTGACTGTCTCTTGTGATGTTTGGATGAGCTGTTGCGGACACGAAAAGACGGGAAAGGGGTCGACTGGTTACCCGTCACGTGGAGGAAAACACGTCAGCGGGACACGCAAGCACACAAACTTTGCAGCACGGAGCCACGGCGACACTCAAAGCACAACAACAGCGTATCTAAAGCCTCACCACAAAATTCACACTGTCAAAATGAACACACACACACACGGATGGATGGATGGGTGGATGAGTAAAAATCAAAGACCACACAGTAACTAAAGCGCTGACCCCTGAGGGTCGCCTCATCAGAGGTAGAACATATGGAGCACACACACAGGTCAAGCCACCCTTAAACCAGTCCAGGACCACACAGCACCCACACCGGCGTGGAGAAATGGAAGTGGAGGGATGATGGTGGTGGGCGGGGTTTAAGCACGAGGGGGAGGGGGTGAACTCACCGTGGGTGTGGTCAAGGACGCTTGTCCAATCAGGTAGGAGTTAGAAACGGACATGCTGAGGCCCAGCCCAGAGCCCGCCTCCTCCATGGCCGCCACAGACGGCTGGAGGTGGCAGGAGAGAGAGGAGGAGGAGGAGGAAGAGGGGGAGGAAGAGTGGGAGGCCTGAGACGTAAAACAAAAGAGGAAGAAAAAAGAAAAAAGGTAGAAAAGAAAGGCAGAAAAGAGAAGGGAGTGAGAGAAATCGGGGGGTTAGGAAAGAGGAAAGAGAGTGTTGAAGGGAGGAAAGAGAAGAGAAAAAAAGAGGACAGTTGATTACACTAGTAAGCAAGACTGAATTAGAGCAGATTTAATCAAAGTTCAGCAGCAGAATAGTGAAGTCAAAGTGGTGAAAGCTGAGGAGGATTCTGGTGGTTCAGCTTACAGTCTGTGGACAGAAATACTAAACAGACTACCTCGGTTTTCTGTGTTCTTCCTACAAAGCCCTAATTACTACAAGGTCACGTGACGCGTACAGGTTACACACATGCATAAACTCTTCTTTAAATGTCCCGAACTCTCAGTGCTTTGCAGAAACCAGGCCAACTTATGACGCGTTCGAAATCCACACAGCAGCCAGCTGAAATGACTTTTTTTTCCTTTTTTTTTATTTTGCAAAGCCGTGTAAAGTCGCCAAAGCGTGTAAGCCTGGAAACACGGGTTTACGGAGAGAGGAGGCAAACAGGCTTATTCCGCCGGGCCACGAGCTCATCAAGTCCAAAAAAACATGAGGCCAGATTAGGCCCTGCGGCAGCGAGCAGGGAGATGAGTGCAGTTCGACTGTACGCTCACACAAAAGCACGATAAAAATAAAAAAGCTGGGCCTCTGAATACACAGTTGCGGTGGCACAGAGAGGACAATGCATAAAGAGAACGGAGGAAGGCTCTGCGAGGTGGCCCGGGTAGACTGCCGCTCAGCCACAAAGTCTATTTTCTTTACTGGGCTATGATACTGTACTTCTTAGCTTTACCCCAGAGACGACTGCTCTCTGTTTACTGTCCAAGAATGTACCGTCCTCATTACTTCAAAGCTTTCGGCCGATCCGCAAATCAATTTGTCACCTCCTAATATGCATGGCACGCGTTAGTAAAGGAGAAACGGGTAAGTGTGTTTCTTTATGAGAACAGCGTGTCTCGCGTGTGACAATCTGGCACTGAGCGCGCGGTGTCAGGAGGGTTTCGTATTGTCATTCTGGTATATTTGAACCAGGTGTTCTTTCCTTTCTTGTCCGTCCGTTAGCTGTTCCAGGGTGCTACTTTCTGTGTTTACATTTGACAGGGATGAACATTTTAAATAATTCATGTAAAAATGATGTTTGGAAGTCTCTTGCAACCCGTCCCAAATGTACATTCTTCTGCAAGAAGTCTTGTTTCCACTGTTTTCCCTAAAACGTAGCAGGACCCCTCGAGTCACAACGGCCACATTTATGGGAAATATGGAGGTGGAAATATACCAGAAATCTTCCTTTAAAAAAAGGGTTTCAACACAAGTTACCCTAAAGGCTGACTTTGCTCCAAAAGTTAAATGTTCACGACAAGATAGATTATAGATTTATTGATCCCGGAGGAAATTCAAGATAAGCAATCAAGCTTTAAACCTCAGCTAATCTGCTTTTGGATTGATGGTTCTGCGGTTGGATTTGTCAGGGAAAACTGTTTTTGATTGTCAAACTCAAAATCAGTAAAAGTGAAAGCAAAACACAGAAATCCCCTCCCCACACACCCACATCCTGAAACACCTTTTGTTATTCCTCATTTGCTGATTTGTGATTGATGCACAAGGGAAGTCTAACTGAGCCAGAAAAAAAAGAAACCAATATATAACGTTGTGTCGGACGCCGACACTCACACCGTTCATCATTTTTCAAACTCACATGCTTCATCACAGTGTGCCCTGTCGCGTCTCATCGTCTCCCCGCTCGCTTACTCAGACGGGTGTCTCAATTAACCCAGACACCGACCCAGACTAAGATAAGTGGACTGGATCTGATAAAGGCCGGTCTTATCTTCCACTAACAACCAAACACCTCCGTCTGCACACAGACTGTCTGCTTCGGAGACAAAAAAAAAACGTTGAGTAGGGGTGGAGAGAGAGAGAGAGAGAGAGAGAGAGAGAGAGAGAGAGAGAGTAAGGAGGAGGGAGGGAAGAGGTGAGAGAGATAACAAGATAGGACGAGACTCGCGAGAAAATTAATGAGGATTACCGCTGGAATCTACTTTAGCCCCAGAATGCGATCTGCATTCTTTCCTTCCCAACCAGCATGAAGACATCGGGATGAGCACAGAGCGCTGATGCTGAAGGTTGTTTATATTGTTCACCTGTGGCAGTTAACGGCGTCCTCGCCACACTCTTTGCTATGTGACTCTCGCTATAACCTCATGAATTAATAATGTTATCAGTAAAGGCTCCACGGGCTCAAAGTTTGGGTCTAAGTTTGTGGAAGATGAGCTGAACAAGTCCAGGAATTTAAATTACAGCTTTGCTTACACACTCCAAATTAGTTAACCCAACTATTTCTTGCAATAGTTCTCAATGCAATGGTTCTCGTCAGAGCTCTCTTACCAGTTGCCTTTGTTTCGGGGGCAACGCCGGAGGCTGCAGCGGCTCATGGACCGAGTCAGTGCTGCTGAAGGAGTCGTTGATGCCGTAGACCTCCTGGAAGCGCTTGTTGCGCTGCTCGTAGATGCTCTCGCTCTGCGGCATTTGGTAGAACACGGAGGGCTGCGGCTCGGAGTAGTCTTCGACAAACTGCATGTACTGGAGGACTGAAGGAGGGAGACGGACATTAGGACTTCTCATAAATGAGGCGATCCATGATGTAGTTATTGCAGTTATTATTGTAGTTACTACAACAACAAAGCATGATCCTACGCTCCCCATGATGCAACTGGAAACATCTTTCATCAGCCCCTCTGTGTCTGGTGTTAATTTAGTACGTGTGAAACAAGACTTTCTGCTAAAAAAAAAAATTCCCAAGCCCGATATGAGATCAACCCGATGACACCGCCATGATATGTCATTTCCTCAGAATTGACCAAAGAGCCACAAAAGAGGAACAGAACTATATTTACAGTGTGAGTAGCATTAACCAGAAAAACCACTGAAGTGAACTTCTGTGTAAATGATGTCTCTTTACTTACCACATGAAGTCATACATAAAGTGTTAACACTGACAGAGGAGTGACATAATACAGTAGCCTGGGAGGAAGTGATGTAGCAGGTGTGTCAGGAAATGACCAAATGTTGCCCTCTGTGCCCCAGGAGCCGGAGCCATTGTAGCACATCCTGGTATTCACTTCCTGCCTGCATTCACAGTGGAAGATTTCCTTGACATGAGCTGTGTCTCAATGAACCGATGACGAAGTGCAGCCGGTGTCGCGCTGTCCCTTCCTAAATCAACCTCGTCCCTTCCTTTATTCGTCCCTACATTAGACTCTTTGTCCCCTCCTTTTCCTCTGCGCCCTCCACTTGGTCATCTTGTTTAGAGGTCTTTCTTCCTCCCCGCCTTCATCACTCCCTAATTATGTCCCCCCCACCCATCCACCCCACCCCCTCCCTTTCCCCCCCTCACTTACTGTGTCTGCTTTTCTTCTCTGGTAGTGGCGGTGGGCTGGCGGGGACATCCGCATTCTCGCTGGCGATGTACTGAGCGACGAAAACGCCCCCGTTTGTCTGAGGCATGGGCGAGATGGGCGTGAAAAGGGGGAAGGGCGGCGTGGGGTGCCTCTCCTCTTCTGACAAGTTGTCATATTGGGAGGGGTAGCGCTCGTACAGCACCCTGGACCCTACGTCGGGGAAGGGCGACGTCTGGGTGCTGCGTCTTTTCTTCTGGGGAAGGGCCGGGGGCGCGCTGATGCGTGACGAGTGTAAGGGATTGGGGTGATTGGGCTGCGGGGTCCAGTATTCAGGCGGCTGCTGGGGCGGAGGGGCACTGAAGCGGGGATGCGAGGGATGCTGTCCGGGGACTGGGGAAGAGGACTCGCTGTGAGACTCAGGCAAGGGGCTCAGGCACCCTCCTACTGGTATCGGGGGTAGATTATCCCCAACTGACAAGTCCTGGTGGAGGAAGTCATAATCCGGGTCATAATTCTCGGTGTTGTCTGAAAAGAAAAAGAAAAAGTTCAGATTTAATACGTGAACATTTAAAATAACACACTACACTACATTAGCTGGAGATAACTAATTCTGTTATGGTTACAGCATATAGGGAAACTTTTTGTGTGTTGTGTGGTCAGTGTACTGTTTTGCAACCTGGTGCCTGCGTGCGGTCTGAGAGTGAAAAGAAACATCGCTCTGTGAAGCCACTCTGCGACCGCAAATGGGCCGTGAGTTTTTTGTAGTTCGACGAGATCAGCAGAGCGATGACTCGTCTCTGGAGAGACGGCTGATCGTGTTAGAGGCAGGAAAGTCTCTTTAATGGTTGCACGAGGGGATCTTTAGTATTTGTGGACGTAAGCAGGACTTTCAATGCGTCAGATACATTTAATTATTTATGTCATGAACATTAATTAGGCTATTAATAAAAGGATGCAGTGTGGCAAGTTTTTCAGCCGACAAAAGCTGGTTACAGTTCAGAATTTTCAGTGTTCCAGTGTGTAAAACTGAGCGGTGACTGAATACCCCTAACCTCACCCTCTTATTTCAAGCATAAAGGACAAACAGCTGTGGAAAACTTCAGCTCATCCTATGTAGAGCCGGTGTTCGGTTTGTGGTTTAACGTGCACGGAAGAGGAACTACTCCCATTGTACATGTAAAGGTCATTCAAAGGTAACAAACATATACAATTCATATTGCCAAACATAATTATGAATATTTTATTCCATCTGTGTCAGTAGATCTCCTTGAATGTGACACACTTCCCCTCTGATCGTCTCTGCAATCTTACCGAGCGTCTCACAGCTGGTGTTACGAGAACACTGTCCACTGTCCTGCTCCATGGAGGAGAGCTGCTCGTCGGACTTGCTGAGCTTCCCCATGCTGCTGCACGGAGACAGGCGGGGAGAGTCGCCCCCGTAGGACTGGCTCCCGCCGGAGAAACGCCTCTGGAGGAACTCCTGCTCGTAGTCCTGCTGCTGCACAGACAAAGAGACAGACTGTTTTTTCCCCTTAATGGTTAGTTTATTTCCTGTATGTTATGCTGATGAGGTTGCCCCCCCCCCTCACCTGTTTGTGGACGCTGCAGGGCAAGCTGGAGCCACGGCTCATTGGGGCGACCACTGCGACCCGTGTAGGCGAAGGTGCTGACTGACGCTTCTTTGGGGGAAGTGCTGGTGGAGGGCTATCGACATGAACAGAGAGAGCAGAGTAAAAAAACAGCAGCTCCTGGAGGCAAAGTCAACATGGACAATAAGGCAAGCACAGAAAACACAGCTTTCTCAGACATGTATGCACACACAAACCCATGTATGAATACATGAACACACACATCATTGAGGGTGTTTCATGTTAGCTTCTCTCAGCTATGACATGAAGCTGTCCTGCTTGTCAATCCTAGTTTTCTTTCAGCGAGTTAATACCAGGTCAAAATGGGGACGAAGTGTGGGACATAAGGCGCCATGATATGGAGGGCCAGCGGAAAAAGACACTGCACGGGGTCAGTCACACACTCTCATGCACTGGGCGGCCTTCTGATTGGATGGCGAACTCTTCAGGGGATCGTCCAGGACACAAAAACAAAACGGTGGGGGTGATGCAACCATGCAAGTCAAGAAACACTTTCATCCAATCCAGAAGCTTTATGAGGGTTGGGGAGGGGTCTGGGGTGGGATGTTATAATGGAGACAGATGATCCTATGGGCTAACATACTTCTCCTTCTGAGAGGGTCTCCTTTGGCCAGCGTCAGCACTCAACTGTGCTCTGTTCCCAGAATCCAAAAGGGAAACCAAAGATGAAACACATTGAGAGAGACAGCAGAGTAAGACAGGAGGAGACAGAGCAACAAACCAAACCAAAGTGTACTCTATTGAAAGCCGAAGGTGTGAAAGCGATTAAAGATTTTAAAGAGCGTTTGGATCGATGCTTCTGCGGCTGGACTGCGTGGGAAAAGACTTTTTTAGGGGGGGATTTTCAAGAATCAGTGAAATTGAAAGCAAAATACAGAACTACCCCCTTACATGCCCACATCCTAAAAAGCCTTTTGTCTTAATTCCTCATTTTGTCATTTGTGAAACATGACACAATTGTTTAAAAATAATTTAGAAGCCACTTCTGCTTTTGTCACAACCATTCAAGAGGTCACAACATTTATTTTGCGGTCACGTCATCGCCCCCGGCTTCATCTGTGCTCGTCTTTGGGTGGAGACAAAACAAAACAAAAAGAAGAAACAAACTCATATTCAGTCTCGCAAAGATGAGAGGACACTTCTACGACTACAGGACGTCCATGAATGGTGAAGTACCGGCACTTCCGCAGCTTCAGCGAAGGACTATTGTTTGAGAAATGAAGTCGTGTGCGTGCCGTCCTCACCTGAGCTCCGCCATTTTAGCTTCAGGAAGGGGGGGTTTGGGAGGGGCTACATCCTCATCTGGTATGTCGGAGGCAGCCTCCACGGGAGTAGCTGCCGGAGCAGTCTTACTCGAGACCTCCTGCTCCCGATCTATCAAGGGCATCTCCGATGACATGCTGCTAACACAGATAAAAGCTGTTTGAGTGAATGAACTCATCTGAGCCGTCTGAATGAGTGTGTTTGTATTCTGCAGGGCGCACCTCTCCGCCGTGGTAGTAGCAGGTGGCGCCGGTTTGTTAGGGGTGGTGGGTGACGGTTGCTCCTGTTTCTCTATGGTCAGCTTCACCAGTTCCTGTTTGGAGAGAGACAACACAGCTGGCGTTAGCGGGCACAGCGGGAGGGCGTAGCAAAGACAAATTTCCACTACGACAAAGGGTCGTACCTTTACTCCGTCCAGCACTGCTTTGATGACACTGGTGACCGACGCCACGTTTTCCTTGTCCTCCAAGTCGATGCCATCCAGCATCACCTGATCCGCCCAACGGATGAGGTTGGCAAGACTCTGGTACACGCGGTTATGGCACGAAGACAGCGCCGAACTGTTGCCGTGAGAATGGGGTTGAGGTGATGGTAGGAGGAGGAGAAGGCAACATTGGAAGGGGGGAAGCCAAGAGAATTTAAGGGAAGAGGAAAGGAAAGAAGAAGAAAAGGAGATGAAATAGAAAGAGGGGCAGAAAGGTAAACATGGGAGAGGGATGTGAAAAAAAAACATTTTACACTGATACACTTCCATCTATTAAACTACATATTTAAGGGGGTATTTGTTGAGAAAGTAAGATTTTGGGAATAAGCTGGCTAGCGCAGACAGAAGAATGTGTAACCACACGGCTGAAGCGGGGTGTTGTTTCTGCCTGCAGTGAATGGTGCGTTCAGGCCCCACACTAAGGTGTGGCACGGGCCTGTGCCGACACGCTGAGGCCGATTCACAGTGCGGGGAATATCCATCCACTGTGTCTGCACAGCTTTAGGGGCCCTACGGTGAGAGGGAGACGACTGTAGCTACAGGGGTTAGCGGAAGGATTTGAGGGATGGTGGAGCGGTAGGACGGGTGGAGAGGTTTGACCTAGAAAAATTACACAGGCTAAGGGGTGGAGGGTTATATTAAAACTAAGAAGGAATAGTAGCTAGTGACCAGTTAGCATGAGGCAATATCATAAAACAAACCTTTTGGCAAATCAGCACTTTAATCAACTTAAGGTGTGTGCCAAGACGGAGCAGGTAGGAGCTACACCCACTGCTGACCTACTTATCTGACCACGTATCTGAGCATTGGTGTTTGTCACACAATGGTAACTTGATGTCGAGTAGCTTATTTGCCAAAAGAAAAACAAATCTCTACTGTGATCTATTTGGGGTTTGATTCTATCAGACTGAGGTCAAATCCCCGGAGATGGCTGCACCTCAATCCATCAATCGCTTCTAAACACAGGGCTGAGATACAAAATCTGTCACCTCTGACCTGCATACCTTCATCTGTACCGATGTATGAGGAGGAAGAGGGGCGGGGGGAACAAAGACAAAGACAGAGAGGTTCGAACATGTCTCGACAATCCAAGATTTTACAAAAATGTTATTGTTTTCACCCAGAGGTGACTCATTCTATTAATGAATATGTCCGAAAACTGAAATGAATCCGTCTTCCTACGAAAGGTCTGATCATAACATCAACAGCGAGTGACGCATGAATGCAGTTTTAAAGGCTTTGGGCATCACGCACAGGAAGCCTCGAGGTAAGGGATGTTGTCTCTCACAACATGTTATAATCTTCACGAGCTGCTCGGTGAGCGGCAGTCTGCGTTGCTCAGGTTCGAACACGTCCTGCGTGCATACCAGCTACATTATAAGTTACGTCAAGAGGCAGGAATGAGCCGACGGACGGGCGCGTGGTGAACTAATACATCTATGGTGGGGAAAAAGGAGAAGCAAAGGGCAGCAATCAGAGAGGAAGTCTTTACTGTAATGACCGTTTTGGTGAATAAAAAGTCTGAAAAAGTTCCAAGTACTTCCTTAAAGTATTTTAGAAGCCTCAAAAGACATACACAGATGTTTCTGCTGCTAGAAACCATAGAAATCAAGAATTTAAATGTGTTTTAATGACAGGATTTCACTCACCTGTGCTGTATCCGAGCCTCTACCTGAACTAGAGGCAGGATGGCTTCCAGCACCTTGCTGGCCGAGCCGGGCAGCATCTCCAGCACCTTCTTCTCCACCACCATTTTGTCCACGATTGTCTTGAAGTAACGCAGGGCGCTGACCACCTCCTTCTCGTGCTCCTCCAGCCGACTCACCTTCTAAAAAAAAAAAAAAAAAAAAAAAAAACAGAGCAGCACCTTAGAGTCGTACCTAAACTGCAATTCATGAAATCACAAAAAAAAAGCCTTTGGGCTTTAGCATTTGGACCGTCGCAACGGGACGACAGTCTGAGCTCTCTGTGCTTCTATTATTCCCTGCGATTTTTTTTAGAGCTCTATCTATCAAGCTCGGAGCCATCTCCGTAGTACGGCGACAGGCTCTTTCAGCTTCTTTTCACAGCGGGCTGCTGGGGAATATACTCATTACACCGAAAGCCTTGAGAGGGAGCGGAGGAGTTCATTCAGGAAGTGGCCCAGTTCCATTCACGTCTTTATAGGTTTAGACACCTGCTGTAGTGTAGCCAGCCGCCACAGCAACTGGGAAGCTGTGGGAACCAGCGGGGGGAACTCTCACACACAAACACACACACACACAATGGAGTGCGGGAACCCAAAATACAAGACAGGAAGACAATCGTCTCGCAAATAAGCAAACAAAAACACACAGAAGAGGTGGGAAAGAGGTGGATTTCCCACAATACACACGTATATTTTCAGGCGTGCGCGCACACACACACACACACACACACACACACACACACACACACACACACACACACACACACACACACACACACACACACACACACACACACACACACACACACACACACACACACACACACACACACACACACACACACACACACACACACCTTGTTTGCAGGTTTCTCTGTACTCTTGGCTGCTGGCTCGGGCTGCAGTTGCTTGCCCTTCTTGGATGGAGTCCTCTTGATCTTGGGAGAGTGGAACTTGTCCATCAGTTTCATGGTGAAGGAGGACAGATGGGACCGTTGCGAGTCTGTGGACAGAGGAGAAAAACAGAGAGTAGTTGAGTGGTCAAGCCGAGTCGAGGAGGAGGAGAGGTGGGGTGGAATAGAAATTAGATAGAAACAGATGGCACAAGCACACTGAAGTGTCACTATCACTATCTGAGTTAAAGGGCTCAACGCCCGCGAAGATACAAACAGTTATTCTGTCCAGGATTTTGTGGGCAGTACTTAAAAAGGTGGCTCGATGACACGCCAAGGCCACCCTGAGCCATACCCCTAGCAGAGAGACAGAGATAGAGGGATGGGCCCATTATGTGCACAGATGTGTGAGCGCACACAAGAGCATGGTTAGAATAAAATACTTTAGTTAGTGCTCGGATGAAAATTGAAATAATTTAGAGATGCTACATAATAGCAGAGTAATTTCAGCAGAATACCACTTGTTCACTGTAGAGAGCGCTGATTGTATCTGAGGAGAGGAGAGTAATTCCAGCTCGCTCACTCACTCAGTCTCCTTTCACCTATCTCCCCCCCCACCACATCTCCACACTAAACTGAATCAGGAGATAAATACAAATAACAAGAGCGTGAGTCGACAGGAAGCGCTGGGTTTCATCAGCCACAAAATTACGCCTCTATCTGCCGCAATTACCCCTCAGCTCGATGGCGGCGGGATCTGACATTCCACGACCATCAGCATAAAAAAAACAAAAACAAAAAACAAACACACAAAACACAGCGACTGACAGCAAAAAGCTGGACGTCCAGCCGGGGGCGGCGCTTTCATCTGCAATCGATCCACATGCCTCGCACATACCCGCCCTTACTGTTCTCTTTCTCTCCGGCTCTAATCCTCCATCATCCCCTTCTACTCCGAGCGAAAGCCAAAGTTTGCTGAGGCAGCCGAGGACGTTGACCTCGTTAAAAATGTTGATGAGAATGCTTCCAAGTGGAGCTTCCTGCCGATACGAGGCATGCATGACCCCTCGGGCTCTTATTTTACACGGCATCTTATCTCCGGTGTTGAATCAACACTGGCTGTTTCAAAGATTACTAATGAGGCACGGCTGATTTGTCAAAAATGAGTAACGGTGACAGCCGTGTCACCTTTAACCTGCATTTGAACCTAGCTCCTGACATCCAGACAGCTTTTTCTACTTAAATAAACCCACTTTGTTAAAATACAACACAACTCTAACACAAAGTATGAGTTTTATTCATTCATCGCACCACAATGAGTTCTGCCTTTCTGTTAGAGTAAAGAGACGAAACATCAGCGAGTCAGCAGGGGCAGGATTGAGGAAGGAAGCGTCTGAGTTTATCAGAGTCAGACTAGTGACTTGCTCATTTCAACGGCTGTCTGGATCAATACCGTGTAGCATAGCCACAGGGGATGCTGTGCTGCTTCAGTGCAACTAGAGTCTAAGTAGCACAGGTAAAGCTGGCAGTGTGTCTGTGTGTTTTTTTTGTACCCCGAGGCTGAACATGCCTCTTTTAGCCAGGGTGTTATCCCTGGCACGGTTTCACTTTGTGGGATTTTGATTGCGCAGCATTCTCCTTTTTGACTTTAGTCTCACAAAATCTGTCTGACCTCGTTTCCCCCCCGTATTCCTTGGAAAACATCTAACATTACAGTACTGGACCATCTCTCTCTCTCATGCAATCCTCCCCACCTTGAACAGGCCCAAAAGGACTATCTGCGAGTTTACAGCTGCGGAGCACGGAGTTGAGAAGCAGTGACATCAGCACAATGAGTCACCGTCCGCGATCGATACAGACGGTCCCCCCTCCAGACACCATCGCAGCTCCCCGTGGCTCAGCTGTTTATCATGCACACTGGGGGCTGGTTCTCCGTCTTCTCCTACTCCCTATTCAGCTCTCCGCAACCCTCCCTACCCCACCTCCACCCCTGTTCCTGTTCCCCCTAGAGTTCGCTGGAAGTCTGGCTCAGCATGGAAATGACATCATGAGGAGAAAGAAAATGAACAGGGTGAAAGAGAGAGTACAGTGAACACAAGTGCTCTGTTATAGTCATGCACAGGCTCTCGGGCGTCCAACTCCTCCACCCCGAGACGGGCCGTCCGTCCCTCCCGCTCTACCCCAGCTGCCGGCCTGCTGCCGTCCAGAGTTATGAGGCGGTGATGTCATCGGTTGTAATGTCTCTTACACTGAATCTTACCAGTCATGGACTCACAGAAACCTCATAGTGAAAACATTTTATGTTTTTCAGCTTACTGTCTGCGTGCTCTCACACACACACACCTGCAAAACATTTCACACACAATTTCAATTGTTCTTTATGGCCGGCATTTAGATTTTTTACGACTCTTTTTTTTTTTGAGATGTAGCGGACAAAGAAGGGCTGGAAACCAGATCGTTCGCGACACTCTGTTTTTACTTGTTGGTTCCCGGCTCCCTTTAAAAAACACAGTGAAACGCAGCAGCCAGGAGCAGCCTGATAAACAGTAAAGTGTGGTTACACTTCCATAAAGGGCGAGGTTTCTCTCCTCTGTTGTAAACTGCAACAGTCCCACAGAGATCTGCACACACACGCACACACTCCCCTGAGCCTCACCGTGTCACACTACAACCTCACGATCGCTTACAGATTACAGCGTGATGAGTTCACCGATTAAGCAATTAAGGCTCCCCTGAACATCACGGTGAGAATACATTAAGTTATGTTTTCTTACTTTGCGTGTTTCTTTAAGACGACACAAAGGATGCGTGACGGAGAAAATGAATCAGGGAATCCCTAAAAATCTGAAAAAGAATAAACAGTGAAGGATTTAGAAAGTAAATATGTTTCTTGAAGGATTTTAATCCCGGCCTCGGGGAACGTTTAAAGCACTCCAGTCTAAATGACTCTTGAACAAAGCCTCACACACACTTACACAATCCTGTGGCAGAGCAGAGTCCCCGGGCGCCTTCGTCCAGTCGCTGGATACTCTCAAAGCTCGATTACACAATGAGCAAATACAAAACACACACACCAGAGGTGTGCCTACAAAAAACACACTGATAAATGTATGCAACACACTTTAAATGGATTTTCTTGGTATATTTCACATATTTTATCATCTTATATGTAGACTGTGGGCCCTCATAGACTTTATATATCATACAGATGCTGGTACATCTGGCATCTTTCATTAAAACTCAACAAGTCTGACAACAAACAGACACCAGCTCCGTCATAATTCTAAATCAGCATGAAAATCAACAGATTTCTCTGAATATCTGCTCTATAGCTGCAAAATGTACAGTAAAGTATGATGGCATGGCAAATATGATCACCTAGAGATCTACCAGAGACATCCTTGATGGTTTTTGAAAAAAATGCCCTTGAATAAACTACATTTTTTATCAGTGTAAACAGTGTTTTTCTGTATTTGTGGGATAGCCATTCTTCTGTCTGTATATTCCAGCGGGAAATCACCGGGATCCCAGTTGCTACAACACAACTGATGATCGCTGACACATGAGCTTGTCCAGATCTGACAGGTCGGCCGATTGATCTGTCTCTTGTTCAGTACAGGTGTGATCTATACTAGGACAGCTGGTCGCCCCCTCGTATCCTTTCTGGTTGAAAGGATACAGGGGAGGCTGTGCTTAAGGTTACGCCCACAGCTGTCACCTCCTGCTGAACTCGCCCTCAGCGAGTCGGTGCTCAATGAAAGTGCACGGGCGAGCGAGCCCTGCGTATGTGGACTTGTTGAGCCGGCTAAAAAGACTGGAACAAGAGTCAGAAAGGTCAGCGTGCCAGCTGTTCAAGAAAGGGAGAAGGCAAGGAGACAAACTGATCTCAAGGTGCGTGTGCAGCTTCAGTAAACAGGACAGGGTGTTCAGTTGGCCTACCTAAAGGAAACTTTGTAATCTGCTCCTGCTCTCTACACACATGTAGGTGCACACACCGTATATGTCCAGCTGAGGCTGATGGGAACGGCATTAGGTATTATTGTGGAGTCGGTGACCAGGCGTCAGCCACGTCGATAAAAGTTTGGTTACAGCAAGAAAGCGTCACAATACATACAGTACACTATATACACAACAACAGGATACCTATGCATGATCCAGAGAAATAAGAGGTTTCAGGAAATTGCTATTTTAGGTAAGGCAAGTAAAATAACTTCTAACCCCAAAACCTTACCGGGCACGTCTCTGTTTCTGGCCGCTGTGCTGTTTCGGTCTGTCCTCCACGTAACTTCAAACCTCACAGAGAGTTTTAGAAGTGTTTTGCCTGCTAGACTATGTTTACATGCTCAGATTTTGTTGTTTTCCCTCACATGTAAATATGCTATGTAGCTAAATTGTTTTCCCTTTGGCTGTTTTTACTTCATTTTTTTTGAAAATCCGACTGGATTCTCTGCCTTCCTGCCCTGTGTGGGGTTCGAAACATTGACCATAACGGACGTGTACAGCCCTGAAATGCATCCGTGCCCGGTGGAGTTTAGGAGTAATGGAGGTGCGACCGAAATAATGAATTTGCCAGAACATAAATTGTGATTACTCTTAGAGAAAATGAGCAGCGAGTGAAGATGACGAGAGATTCAGATGAAAGTTTAAAAAATGAACTGATACATCAGGCGTGGAGCCAGTTGACTGGACAGAATAAATTTCCCTACGGCCATCGATAAAAGATGACAAAAGTTCATTTCGCCGTCTTCACTCAGACGTAACAGACGGTAAAAAAGATTCTATTATTATAAAAGCTTGATGGACTCGGATTAATTCCATCTATTCTTTAAGAGTTGGCTATAAACACACTTTAAAAACACTGAATTCATTGTTGACACACGTAAGCAGAACTCGTAAAAAGATGGAGACGCCCCACCCTGGGTTGCACGTAATAGACAGCGCGTTGTTTATGAGCGACTTTGCCTGCAACGGGGGGGAACTTATTTGTCTATAAAAACGGCAACATAGTGAGCGACTTAGTGTCTGCTACACTGTAAAACAAAAAACCGCAGAGGATCACGTCTCCGCGGGCGAGACCTGCTGCAGAGCGAGAGAGCGTGGAATGCAGGCCCGAGGCACGTGAGATGAACGGCGGTGGAGGAAAAAAAAATGGAAAGGAAAGAGAGGAAAGTTCAACAGGAAATAGTTAAGTGCTTAGTGAATTATTTATTCTCTCCATTGTAGTGGTCGGCTTCCTGCTGGTTGTGTTTAAATTTCAATAGGAATCCTCTTTATGTCCTCGGTTATCAACAAGCAGCACTGTAGGATGCAGCAGACCTTATGTGGGGGTAGTTTAAGGATGGCAGTGAAGGGATCATGGCCCTGGTTAATGGCTGATTTGAGAAGTAATGGAGGAAGAAGTCCAGTGGTGCCTTTTACATTTTTCCAGCTGTGCTGTTTGAGTATGCCGTTCGCCAACGAGGCGCAGGAAAGACGTGAGAGCATCCAGTCCACTTACCGAGTAAAGTAAATGAGATACAGCGGACGCTAAGTGCTCGGCCCACTTACCATCTATTGTATTTCACTTTACAAAAAGAGTAAATGAGACACAGAAGACGGTTTCGATGTGGACAATCGAATTATCAATGCAAACTGACACATCCAAATACTGGATTTCGACAGTCACTCACTTCCCAACGACTTCTGAAGTCCTAAAACAAACATAAAGGGTGTCCGAACAACTCGATCAAGGATTGCAGAGTGTGAAGCGGTACCTCCAAGTCTGAGGCCGTGGTTCTCTGCTCCCTCCGGGATGGGAGAGAGTTGCTGCCCCAAGCGAAGATAGAAAGTCTAGAAAGTATCTCGGGAGTGATGGGAAAATGAAGCGTGAGATGGAGCAGTGGGTGTCTGCAGTACTGAGGATGTTGGAGCGGCAAAGCTCTCGATTTTCCAGCCCATCTACATTCCATCCCTCTTCTACGGTCATGAGCTTTGGGTAGTGACCGAAAGAATAAGATCGGCCAAAAAAGATCGGCTGCTCTTTCACACACAAGATCAAAATTATTATCCTTTGGAGGTATTCTGGGTAGGAGAGGCTGACCCAGGGAGACCTAGGACCTGCTGGAGGGACAACTTAGCCCCATCTAGCCTGGGAAGACTTTGCTGGGGAGCAAGCCCCCTGCTAGACCTGCTGCCACCGCAATCCGACCCCGGATACACAGAAGGAAAATGGATGGATGCACGCTCTTCCAGGTGAGCAACAAGAGCGCCCCTTATGATAATCTAAATGAAGTAACAGCTCACTCTAAAAGCATTTCAAAGCTTTTCAAAATAAGACACCCCAAATGTGTTCCAAACATTTTGATACCAATATTTAAAATCTTGTTTGTGAGAAAAACATCTCTCGCTTCAATAAAAAAATCCACCTCTGCCAATATTTTACACTATTAATAACCCACACAAACATCAATGACTGGCAAAGCAGCCCCACAAACCATGGGTCAATGCCCAGGAGCAAATATCAATGCTGCGATAGGTTTGCATGGGAACAGGCTTGCGTGGACGACCGTGGCTGACGGAGCGTGGCCGCACAACACATGGCGATCTATAACGACGGATCCATAGAACAAAAGAGCGCACAGGATCTATAGCTGCTTCTCAGTGAGGTCACCCGTGTTCAACCTGTGTGCATCAGTAAACAAAACTCTTTTTTTTTTATCTCTCTCTTGCAGGTGTCAGTGCCATCTGCTCTCAAATCTAAACCACAGAAGTGACACAGTGTGTCATGATGATTGAGAATACATCTATACTGGGAAACTCCTGCTCTGTGAGCAACACATCGTTTACCCCTATGAGTCACAAGATAGCACTTAGAGATAAACAGAATATCAAAAATACCCTCAGTCACTTTCACGCTGTTTTGTCACTGCTTTACCCAGGAAAGGGGGAGAAGAAAACTCGACATGCAAATGTGAATTAATTCCCGACTGATCAAACGCTCTCACGCAAGTCTCCGCGCTCGACGCACAACTACAAAGAGAACCGAGACCAGACTTCCGTGGGGATGAATATATGTTGCATTAAACTATAATAAGCAACACGCAACGTGTAGAGGCACATAACAAAATCCAGCCTAATCTCCAGGCGGCACACCTTGCATTCTTCGGTGTATTTATTTGTACGACGTTCATGTTACTCATGACAACACATCTCGAGCAGCTAGAGCCGAGAGTTTAACAGGGACAAACCCCATCACTCATTTACACCAAAGACAAACGTTTTATTTCACGCTTGTGTCCGCGTTTTCCGCTTGCCGATGAAGTAGTGTGTATTTTCATGGCGCTTTGTGAGACGCGCAGCCGACACGTCCCATGTGAAGACGCTCCATCTATCATCTGAATCCTCATGTCATGTACGGCAATAAAATCCCGAGCACGAGTTGCACGGTTATAGAGCAGCCGAAAAACACGGCGAAGGGAAACAAACACAATGTCATATGTCATAACACGACTTAGAATATACTACCAGGCTTCTGCTCGAGGCCGCTGAGGTCAGAACAGACTATTCGCAGTTTCATAATTACACAGCTCGCAGATGAGATTGAGTAGAAACTTGGGGGTGGTGGGTCACTATGAAGTGCTTGTTGTTGACTCTGAAACTTCGAGTTGTCTAAATGACAACTCGCGCACTTTCACTTTGACTTTCGAAAGTTTTTGTAGCAGGAGGAATGAGGTCTGACGACGAAGGAGAAACCACGGCGTCCGTGAACATAGAGATTTTTTTTGTTGTTATATACAGTCTTATTTCATTTTATTTAACCTTTAGATTCAAAAACCTTTTCCAAGGGAGTTCCGGCTGAGTCAGCAGCACAAACTAAAAACAAGACACACAGACAATATTACGTAATGTAGCAGTCTAGAAAAATAATAAAAAGTACAGCACAAGCCATGAATTCAACAACTTTATATGGTCTATTTAATGATTTATAGACCTCATGCTGCATGTTTAAAATAAAACAAGACAAGTCTGAGAGATTGTTCGTTATTTGCTATTGTTTTCTTGGATAATTTCAGCAAATTTAAGAAAGATATCCACTATGAACTTCCAAATAAAATGACAGTAAATGAATATAACCCGTTTTATAAGTATTACAGTAATAAAGGCTGAAAGAAGTCCCTTAATAACATGACAATTAAATAATATTTGCTGCTTCAATAATGCAAACAGCAGGCCTTTCATTCAAGAAAACACCCTTGCATATATTTAATTAATCAACCACAAGCTAATGGTGAGCCGTGCCAATATGTCGTTTGCAAAAAGGGAAGGGGGGTGTGCTCTTCCAGCACGCTGTAAAACATCGGACAGGTTAACTGCTGAGGACAGAAATAAACAGTAAATCCAGGCGGGGACTTTTCTGCAACACCACACAAGAGGAAGCTGACTTCACCTGCTCTATTCCAAGCTCACAGAGCGGAGGTCTGTCTTTTTCTCTCTCTCTCTCAGGAGGTCATTTGAAATATTATCGCAGTATTAATCCAAAGTGAGTCATGAGCTGTGAACTGTTCCGGTCGAGCGGTGAATTATTGATGAGAAATTTCTTGAGGAAAAGTGAAATTTTTCTCTGGAAATAAAAAGCCATCGGATCAGCAAAGGTTCAGTCTAACGCAGGGCTCTAAGATGTAGGCCAGTAGTAGCCCCTGAAGGTGAAGAGGCTGGGACCATTAGGCCTGTGTATTGTGTGGTGGCATAAACATTTACAAGTCTCGAGCTTCAATGCGTCCTCTGTTTGACTATGGAGCCGACAAAACTCCTTCTTCTGAGGCTGACAGCATCTTTTACTCTCCTCTGCTGCTGCTGCTGGTTCACTCTTACTGGTACCACTGCTGATAGTCAGCCCACGCGTTTCCTGCTTTCTAGTTAGTGTGTGATGACGGTAAAGACCGCATTGTTTGTCCACATTTGTGGGTTTGAGAGCAAAAAGAAATCCAAATAAACTGTTGCTGGTGGTTTGGTTTCCATATTAGTTCTCACACCATGCTGGTTTCGTTATCATTCATCCAATCGCCACATTTAACACTCGAGCACTGACTGTGGGCTGTTGACTGACCTTTAAGTTACTCAGACCATCCTCACGCTGTGTGGTTTCAGTATGGGGTTGGGGTCTTATGGTGGGCTTCAGGACGAGCTAATGGAACCGGTTAATAGGAGCAGTGGTGGTTCAGTGGGGTCGTATTGAAAAGCTACAGAGGGAGGCCGAGGTCACTCGATTGTCCCGTGTACAAGAGACGCGCGCATACAAACAATGCGCGTCCCCAGACAGAAACAAACGAGCGCACAAAGAGTCCCTCGAAACTATTCAACCACAAGCTAAAAAAGGCTGCAGAGGGGACGCCGCGGGGCTGGTCTTCAACAACACCGATGACAAACAGAACACGGTCCACGGCACACGAGAAGAACGGCTTTCGATGACCTGATTATAAAATAAAAAAATAGAGAGCGGCACGCATTACATGGCACGGTGACAAAAGGAGCGAGTAAATAACAAAGTGAGGCAGGAAAAAGGTTCAGAGGTGAGCTCGTAACACATTACAGCAGAAAGATTCAAACAAACAATGAACTTGAGAGTTTCTATTCCATACTGTCAAATAATCTTCTGTTCTTATGCTGTAATTTAGTTATAAATGTCCCCTGTCATCATCGGGATGACGATGAAACACAAACTGTTAAGACTGGAGCAGACCAGTGCATCACGCGCCCGATGCAGAGGTGTGGCAGTCTAAAAAATAATGTTCTTTTTCGCTTGTGTTCACAGCAGTGATTCTCAAACCTCCGAAAATATTCATCTCTCCAAGCATCACTATTTTGACAGGCCAAGATTATTCTTAAAAAGAGGATTATTTATTGTTGACTGTTCATTTTGAGGTTCTCCTGATCATAATTCTTAATGTTTTCTCTTTGGAGTTTTTTTTTTTTCCACCTACATAATTATCTGGGTGTTTCTCAAATATTTGCTAGTTCCAGCTTCTCAACAGTGATGATTTGTTACTTTTTGTTGCATTATGTGACAATGAACGGCATATCTTTAGACTGTGTGTTCTTCAAAACATGTCAACTGATAACTTTTCCACCATTCTCCAAACCTAGCTTATTAAATGAATTGAGAACATAATCAGTAGGTTAATCAATGATGAAAATAATTGTTGGCTGTAGCTGTAACTCTGATATTGATTGTTGGTCCTCTCGCTCGGGCACAGCAGAGATCCAGAGTGCTGACAGCTGATGTGACAGGAGGAACGAGTGAGATTACAGACGGTGACACACATTTACGTCGTTATATTGGAGCGCAGAGTGAAGAACGTGTAAGGTAGAGGGGTTTGAAAGCGGGAAACGCACACACCATCCTGGGTACCCCTCCTGTTCCTTCCCCCCTGACGCCGAGGCCACTGGCACAATTTCCTGTCCCTTGTCTCCCTCGTCGAGAGCCGCTCCCTCTTTTTCTTGCACAGACTTCACGAGTCGAGATCGGTGGCCTGGCCTCTACATCTGCCTCGTATAACAACTTACCTCAACCCAAACATGCGAGGCCTAATAGCACAGTGCACGCACACACCCAGACAAAGACAAAGAAGCTCACTGCGACACGCGAGCTGGCCCGATCCTTCGAGTGACCTTCTGCGGGGACGGCGGTTTGTAGCGTTTTCTAGCATTTACGCAGTGTTTCTGCAGACTGAGAGGAGACCGACAGGCGAGGTTCACCTTGGGTGAAACCAGTAGACTAAAGAACCACAAAGAGCTATAAATATCCAGCCTGTCAGTATCTGTAGCATCAAGCGGCACCAGAACAGAGACACTGCGACAGCGTAAAAAACCCTGTGATCTACTGAGATGGATTCAGAGTTCTCGGTGAACGGCGGCTTGTTTGGCGAGAGAGCAAGAGGCAAACAGGCGCTATAAAAGCACTTGAGATAGGAGACTGATCCTACACATAGACAAACGGCCACAAGAGAACCAATCACTTCACTGCCTGAGTGCAAGACAGAGACAGATACTGAGAGACAGAGAAGCATAAGCAACGGCGTTCTTGTGAGTAAATGGCCTCAAGCTGCGAGGAGTGGTACCACTCTCCCCGCGCTGTAGTGCTGTACAAAGCCGATGTTGTCTGCACAAGCAGGAGGGGGGGAAGCTGCTCGTCATCATCTCGACGCTGCACACACAGACACACAAACACGGCATCGGACGAGACTGACAGACAGATGCCAAATAACACGTCTCGTCTTACAGTTCAAACGCGCTGTGGCGAAGCGGACTTTCTTTTGTGTTCGGATTGTTCACGGCTTCTTAAAAATAGTCTTTGGATGACAGATGTGTCCGCAACAAAAGTACAAGGCTCGCCCTCGAACAGCCACTTATAATTAAGCTTTGGTTGTTTAAACTATGTCAGCGATGAATAATCCAACATGCGCTAAAATAACTTCACTGTTTTCTTTTTGTTTTTTGAGATTTGTTTAATTACCGTGCGCACAAACACAACAATGAGCGTGCATCTCTCTGTCATTTCATGCGAATGCGTGCGAGTTCTTCACATTGTCCCGTTTGGGGATTTAAAAAGTTTGTGTAGTCGTGCGAAAGGCATTGATCTTTCGCTTCTGAGATGAGTCAGTTGCGGTGTTGAAAAGGGGTCACACAGAAAGCAGCTTTGAGATTGGAAATGTCTCTGGCGGTTTGACATCTTTCCACATGAAACAGCGTGTCGAGGCAGGACACGACGTTTAGGAGGGACTTGATTTGAGAGTTTAAAAAAAGGAAGGCAGGACGAAAACCGCGAGAGATCAGGACCCGATAACAAGTCTAAACCTTTAAAGCTTAAATGTCTGAGAAACAGACAGAAATATTACAAAACAGAGCGACCTTCCTGTGGAAAAAATTAATGAAATAGTTGGTTTTCTACACTGCATATCATCTTCTAGTCATTTTATTGATCGTCCGATGTTTCGTCCTCTGGACTTCCTCTGAATGCGGGCACACTGCAGCAGACACGGCGAATAAAAACACCCAACAAAATGAGCTTTTTAATCTCAGCTGCACAAAGTCTATATGAAAAGACTGACACGTGTGTGTTTACATGTATACTCTTTAAAACACACATCTGGTTCTATAAAATCATCCATGTGGCTTCACTTCTATGTTTTACTGGAGAGAAGAGTCAGATTGTGCTGGATGTAACTGAAAAACAGTGATGCGTCTCTCTCTCTCTCGGCCGCAGGTGGAAACATTAAGAACAAGTCTATAAAGAAAGCTCTTTGATGATGAGGTCATGCTCCATCTGAAAGAGAACTCTTAGAAATCTCATTTTCACAGTGTGGAAGCAAGCTGGGGTTAAAAATCGGATATGTTCTGAAAGATAATCAGGAAGTCTTTGCTGGAACTTGATCGAAATTGTGATTTCTGACAACACGATCACATGATTGCCAAGGCTGCGTTCTTCTGCAGAGCTCCTGACTGACCCGGGATCTGTTGTGTCAACAGTTCTACACATAGCCTGCATGCCGTCTCCTTACCGCCCTGCCAACCAATCAGAAGCGGCATCATGCTGCTCATGGACAGTATAACCTGCTCCACCTGGCTTCAGCTGGACCAGAAGCAGAGTTAAAAGGATTTAATCCCCCCCAAAAAACAGGAGTATTTTAGGGTTTGAGGCTGCAAACGCGCACCAGAAACAGGTACCGTGCAGAACCTGTCACGCTGAAGTTGCAACATTCGATGAAAACACAACTGATTTATACCGGCATCTGCATGACGAAAAAGTCCAGTCCAGGGTTTCTTTATAAATACATTTAAAATCAATTCTTAACGTTCTTGCATTAGAGTAATGGCATTTAATGTTTTAATGGTAGTCATTTTATGTCATGTTTGTAAATGTTAATGTGCATTCTGAGTATTGCACTGCAGCTTGATTTGAATCTGATCTGTTCAGTCCTAATCCTTTCCTCACTTAATAAGAGATCACTTGCAATCTTCAGTTTTTCTTTGAATTTTCGTGAGGTAGCTTCTGCTTGTTTTTGTTTTGTCCAACTTGTTTTTGCATATTTCTTTTCCGTTTGTCTGTATGAAATACTGTCAGGACGCTTGCTTGTGCAAATCAGACGCCCTATTGTCTGAATGAGGGAGTGCCAAAAACTCCTGAGAGTTCCTCAAACATCCACTTGAGGCTGGTTACAGAACGAGTTAGTCTCCATGTTAAACATGTTTACAGCCTGGTACAAAAAAACTGTTTTGGTCTCTAAAGTTAATTTCCCTGTTCATGACAACTGTACTGACGGTGAATTTATATACAACTCACCTGTTCAGATTATATTAAGGCTTAAAGTTATGCAGGATTAACAGCGTGGACACTTTCATTGACAGGTGGGTGCAGTTACAGGTGGCTTGTTCGGGCACCAAGGTGTCATTCAACTCCACCTCAGGTCAACTAATGAATCACGTCATTAAACGCCTCTTCGAAACCCTTCGAGTGACGTCACGAATACGCTGTCCATCCTTTTTACTGAGTCAGTGGTTGCCTCACAACTACAATAACAAAAATATTAAGAGAATAACGAAGCACAAGACGATAGGTTTTGATCATCGATTGCAGGAGCCAACGTACACACTTTGACTCTAGCCAAGCTCATAAATCCACAGTGCTGCATGTTTTATTGCTGTTTGAAAAACATATGCTCTCATTCAGGTTGTATGACGAGGAACATCCAGGAGGAAGTGGGTCAGCTGAGGCAGACAAAGTCCAAACCCCCTGAACACGGGGCTGCAGTCACTGATTGAATAAACATTGCACGTGTCTGCATGAAAATATGTCATAAACTGTTTGGGTAAAAGATATCAAAAAAGATATCAAACCCAGTGACTCAGAACTTATGCTCCCAGACAAAACACACACACCCACATCTGCCTTGACAACAACGGTGACTTGTTTGCAAGCAATGTCAACTTCTCTCTCCATTCCTGATTTAGACTGCCATCGGAAACTGGCAGCAACTGTGGGACATCCCCTTCATTGTATGCCAGCTCCCTGACCCGGCCGTGCCACCCTGGGGTCTGAATGATTTGACACTCAACACAAGCGTGCACGCACGCACAGACGGACACACACGGGCACGACTTGACACAAAACCCTTTTTCAAGTCCTGAACATTTTCCCGCAGCCATTCAGATTGTTGTTCTCAGTCGCACCAAGGCCACACACTATTTCTGACTCTCTCTCCCCGCTGCTCACTTTACTTTACTTTTTTTACACACAGACTGGCATTTCTTTTCTCCATTCTTAGTGGTGGCCGTTTACTGTATCTAATATATGCACGGGCAGTCTGCGAGTGCATTAAATACTCATGTAATACACTGGGCTTCTTCAGTCCGATCGACATGCCTTCACAGGCCGCGTATAATGGCAACACTGTGAGAACAGAATGTGCCACTCTGGTTTGAAATGGTATCTATAACTTCAAAAAAAAAAAAGTTATAGATAGAAATGTTCAGCACGTAAATAAATAAACCTCAGTGAGATAAGACACGAACCTCATTGAAATCTCACACTGCAAAACAAAAAAGGAAACGAGCGGCTTTCAGTCGTAGTTCTCAGCACGACTAGTTTTAGTTCAAGCATCGAATAAGTTTACTTTATACCTGAACAACAGATGCATCCAACATGGGTAGATTAGATTTAGATTTATTTAACTAATGTATGAGAATTAATACAAGCTGTGGAGACGTCTAAGCACTGTGTGTAATGATCAAGAGAGGCTGGAGGAGGTGTAATCGGACGAGCTGTTTACCGTAGCTCTTTGCCTGAACTGAGACCTCCTCATCAGTACCACTGTGCAGTTTGTGTAATCGCTCACTCCACCCCGTCTCCCACTGAGGCCGATCACGGCTATGGCGACCAGGGCGGATCGTGACACACACACCCGTACTTTAGCCTTATTGCTTATTGCCGGGCTAAAAATGCACAGATTTATTAGGCCGCACGCCGCAGGCTATGTGTTTTCAAAACAAGGTATTACGGCGCTGTGCAATTACACAACGATGGGCTCAACTACCTTAATTATGGAGCGTCCGTGTGCCACCAGCTCACCGGGGTGGATCTGTTCACACCAGCTTAACGGGTAGAAGAAGCACAAACTCACCACAGACTTTCATAAATCAAACGGCATTAACCTCCACATGTGGGTCAACAAACGGGCTAAGCTGCCACGATGAAGCAAGGTCGGATTTGTAACCAATACCTAATTTTTGTATTGTGTAACTGGATTAAGGCCACAGCACAGAGGCACACTGGCATGACCTCACCTGACGAGCCCAGATTTAACAGTTTCTGTCTCCAAACTGCGGAGGTGATAACGCAGCCGAGAGGCAGTCGTAAAAAAAAGCGGCGGAAAAGGCCGTGGCCCTGCAAGAGCAGCCTCCTCGGGCTGGGTCCACCCAAGGCTCGAGCAGAGCAAATGAGCACCTTCCATAAAGCCACACGACACAAAAAGCACAGAGAGGAATGTCCCCTCTGCATTTCACTCTGCCAGCAAGCCTATTTTACATTAAAGCTCCAAAAAAAAAAACTGGCGACAGCAAGCCCTAAACAAAGAAGTACACTTCCCTAAAAAAAAAATACAAGTATGCATTTATTCCACCAAAAAACTGTTGAATAAATGCATTGTGTGCATGAAACGGCTACTCTTGTAACTGTGTGAGTCGAACTTGAACCTTGCGCTTGGTCATTTTTTAGCCGTGAATAGACTCTGTGTTCCTCTGTTCATTTACATTTCAACTAAACCTGGCTCTTCAGACGCGTGTCGCGTCTTCGTTGTTAATATTGTTCAAAAATCGTCGTCAACAGAGCTCCACCCTCTGCCGCAGCTGAGAAAACAGCTGTGATCTCACAGAGTGTGTCTTTACCTGTGTCCTCATCTAGATCCCCCTGTAGAGAGGAGTCCGTGTCCTCTGAGGAGGCCTGGCTCCTCCAGGTTATGTTGCCCATCCAAGAGGCCTTAGTCCACACGGCAGCCGGTCCAGGAGTTGTACTGACTGTTCTTGTAATACTGATGACTTGTTGGGTCAGCCTAACATTTTCACAGCTCGATTGCGCAGCTGAGAGTTAGTCACAAACTAACAGGTCCGCATGATCATGCTCTCTTGAGTCAGCCGTCGCTACACAGCACTTGAGGGGAAAAGATCCACAAATAGCTCTCAGGAAAACAAAAAAAAGTGATGTGCTTTTGCTGAGTCGATTGTTTATTGAACGATTCTGCTTGTGAACAAGGCTAGAATTGCATAATCCTGGATAGAGTGAGTCTGACGGTGTCATCAGTGGTCCTGGAGAGGGTCCAACCCACGGTTATCTGGAAAGGCGATGCACTGAGCGGGCCACCTGCGGGAACAAATGACCTGCTCTTTGGCATGTAGGCCAACACGCAGCAGCAGAGAAGTCAAGCAAAGCATCATCTTTGAGAGAGAGAGAGGCGTCTCGAGCGTGGATGGAAGCAGAGAGAGGACGGATACGACCTGCGAATGGAATTTGTGAGATCTCCCGAAAAAACAATCTTAACCTCCGTCGCCGCCTTTGGCTCCTTGGAAGACATTGAGCGCGGAAACGGCCTTGAGGATATTCATGTTACAAAGATCTGATTGCCTTCGCAGACGCGGCCTTCCACTGCTCATCAATAGCCTCGGTCCTCTGGTCATTACCCAACGTGTAATCCATCCATTTCTCTCCTAGAATCGCTCTCTCTGTGCAAAGGGACTCGATTCCCATCAATGTGCTACCTATCTCCACCCATCTCTCGAAGCTCTATTCCCTCCCCTCTTCTTTTTTTGCTTTCCCATACACACACACAAAACTAATTACAACACAGCTAAACCTATATGGGAACAGCAAGCCTCTCATTCTGCGGGAGAAGGGAGGGTAAAATGCTTTCTGCCATCGAAACCTCAAAATTGCAGCATGTCAAACCGAGGCCCATAGATTGCCTTGTGCAACACTTGGATCACTCATCGGGCGACGTGCGTAAACCTAATCACCCGGGGAACCCTTTTGTAATCATGACTACTTCAGCTCTTGCTCAGAGTTTTGGTGACTAAGGCATGCAGGGCTTTGCTATTTCTGTACGCCTAGACAAGGAGAGGATATTTTAAGTCTTAAGTGATGCAGTAACCACTTAGCAAACACAAAGCCATCGAAATGACTTACACTCCGGTGTTAAACTGTAGGAATGCCCGAGAGTCAACTCTTTGCATTACAGCTGAACCCCGTCAAAGGCAAATACACGGATACACACTCACAGTGCAGAGAGAGGGGGGCTGGGAAACTAAAATAAGGAACTGATAGAGGAGTTCACTGAGGCCGCCTACTACCATTGACTGTCCACTAAGAGAACAGGCTAATTATAAAACACTGCACATTCCCACAACAACACCAAATGTGTTGTGTCACAATCCCAGTCTCGATGGGAAAAATAAAAATTTCGCAACGGCAAAAAAAAAAAAAAAACCCCAATTAAAGTTTCTTTCACTCGTCTACTTGTGCGTTTCTACTTGTTGTTAAGTTTTATAGGAAAACAGCACCCAGAAACATATTTTCTTTGATGGGAATGTAACAGTTAAAAGCAATACAAGCATCCTACTGTACTAAATGGCGGCAAATGTCCATGAATAAGCACAAACACATGGTTTTAAAAATGTGTTCTGAACACGGCATGGGAAAAGGCAGCAGATATTCCAGCTGTGACGCTTCTACTCATCTTTGGAAATCAAATCAAACTGATTTCATAAATCAGCACAGCGCGCATATTCTAGGTTTATTTGTAGGAATGAAGATTTCATAAGGGTGACACCCTTCTCTCAGCCAAAAAAAGCCACGGCATCCAACTGTGTTTTTCTTACTGGAATGTTCCTCCTGAAAAACTGGATGCAGGGTTTTTGTTTTTGCAACGTGAAGCTGAAAGGTGTTCGCTTTTCTTCAATTCTTTGTCATTTTATCCAAAGAAATCCGACCGCGACGATAATGACGAAGCCCGTTTTTAAGGGCGTTGCGTTCGAGAGTATTGCTGCCAACTGTGATGACTGCAACAGTGGAATCATTCCAGGGTGTCTAAGTAGGCAATTCAACGCATTACAATGGGGAACATACACAACTAAACATACATGCTCATTTTTAGTACAAGTACCAAAAGCCTGTGGGTCACACAGAGTATAGTTTGAACTTGGACTCTGAGTCTGGGAGAGAAAATATGCTAAATCAGAGTGTATACACTAGAGTTGTCACGATACTAAAATGAGTAACCACGATACTATACCAGACAAAGTATCACGGTTCCGGGTAATACCGCGATACTGCGGCCTTTTTTTATTATTATTATCTTTATAAACTGCAATGTATTTGTACAAGTTAGTTTGAAACAACAACGTTTGTTTTTTAAGCAAAATTAGTGTTGCCACTGACAAAGACGCCACAGCAGACTCGCTGCTCGGGCCCGGTGCTTCTGCCACGGTGAGTGTGTTGTCTCGTGTCTAGGCGAGACAGAACTTTAGCTCGTTGTTTGTTTTGAAGCGAGTTTCTATCGAAGCGGAGCTGTCTTCATGGAGTTCATGCTTGCCGGCAGAAACACGCGAACAGCCAATCAGCTAACAGACGGGCGGACCCAGCGTGCAACAGCCTATCACATCCCTGGACGTCACCAGTAACGGGCAAACAGCCAATCATTCAGCAGCTGTGTAGTTCGGTTGCAGCGCATGCCATGTTTTTTTTTACGAGTGAGTAGCATGCAGTGAGAAGCCGGGAGGAGGGCAGAGGCGGCCGCTATGTAGCGGAGACTGGCACCGGTAGTATAGTAATCCACGGTAGTACCGTCGTGTAAAATTTCTAGTATAGTAGCGACGGGTATGATTTGGTACCGCGGGGTACCGGGTATACCGTGGGTATCGTGCAACTCTAGTATACACTCAATATAAGCCCACCCTAATGATTTAATATCACTCGTATGTAGCTGCTTTTGCACTGTCCACTTAAACGAGTCGTAAAAAACATACACTCCCACATTTTTAGTCCCCTCCACCCAGCTCGTTTTCTCTGAGGTAAGCATTGGGGATGAGTTTGGCTTGTCTGCTGCTGTTTGGCTTTTGGGCAACACCATCACAAACGCTGAATCTGTTTATGGATTACAGTGTGGGGCCTGCCTGAGCGATGAGGTCATGCGGGTGCGTATGCAGAGAGAGAGAGAGAGCGGTGGGGTGTTCAGTGTTGAAATAGAACCACCCCTAGGGTTAGGTGACATCCTAACTAAAGCTGGATGCAGAGGCAAACAGGTAACAGTGTCTAACCCCGCCCTTAAATAAGGGAGGACAAGTCTGTGACAGCAGTAACCATGGTGATCAGGAAGTATGCTGTGACTCTGGATGAAACGCTGGCTGCAAATCTCCTCCTGGAGCTTGCATGTGCATCAATAGTCCTGCTTTGTCTGCGTGCCACGGTAACCAGACTTCATCCACGTGCAGAAATCACAAAATTTACATGTGTGAACGCACGGTCTCCAACTGTTTCCAGTAAGTTCATCTCCTACTGTCAAAATCTGACAGACACAGACACCGAAGCTATGCCTGCTGCACAGTTTGTCCCCCGTCCTTGGGTACATATTTGGGATCGATGGGTGCATGTGGAAGAGAGAGCAGAGACAAGCGGGACAACAAGTGACAACGGATGCATGGGAGAAGTGATGGATCAGGGGGTACACAGTGACTTAAACTCAACACTGAACCATAATAATATAAAAGAATAAAAGAACTATACACTGCCTGCTAGTTTTCATCTAGCTGTGACCATATGTAGTCATCTGTCTGCAAGACACGAAAGGAATCGGAAACTTTTACGCCTATGAAGAATGACTGAGCTAGTGGTGGATGACACTCCCTCCCCGCCTGTTTTACTGGGAAGTTGTGTGTGTCAGTATGTGTGTGTGTCTGTGTCCATTTACTGCAGGACAGGACTGTATGTGGAGACAGCTGGTGGAGTGGGATGCAAGTGTAGCTGGAGGGTATAAAGTTTCCCCCTCTCTCCACCAATGGCATACCCTAAGAAGACCACCCTCTCTGCTTATGTGTGTGTGTGTGTGTGTGTCTTTAAAAACACACAAAGCAATGACAAAAAGAACACAAAGCAAAAAAAAAAAAGAAATATGCCACGTGCACAATGTCTAAAAAAACCAACACAAACACACTTGCTCTCTCGTCTTTTTTTTTTTTTTTTTTTGGGGGCGTGAACGCATCACAACTACTCCCGTGTACTAGGTAACACACAACGTAGCCACTTAGCTCCCCGTTAGCTCGGGAAAAGCTAACCTTTAGCTTTTAGCCGTTACAAACCCAACGGTCAACGTTGAAGCAAGAAAGGAGGGAGAGAAGGGCAAAAACAACTAATTAGCTTATTTATTTAATTAATTAAGTCTTTAAATGTCTTCCCCTTTGAGTGGAAAGCAGTGATTTGTCCGTCCCCCCTCTCCTTATGTCTCTCTTCTCTTTATGTTAGCGATGCTTCCAACACAATCAACCCCTAAAAAAAAAACCCGCGGTGTATTTACAACCGTTGGTCCTGAGAGTGAACGGTAAACGCCGGTTTAACTACCATGTTGAACCCGTATGCTGTCGGTTGGATGATAGCACGTTTTAAAATATATAAAAAATGTTATTATATTTACATACTAGTCTAGTTTAACCATTGTCCCCCCCTCTGTCTCTCTCTTTCCACCGCCGACGTGAGGCTGGAATAGTAACCGAAAAAAAAGAGGGGGGAGCGAACGGCTAAATCCGAGCTAGCCGCTAAAGGCTGACGCTTTATTTTAACTGGACAAGCCGAGAAAAGAACAACCCATAAAGGCCTTTAAAATTAAAGCTGAATATATGAGTCCAACGTTAAAAAACACACGTATGTTTGAGTCCACACACATTAAATAAACCCCCCCACCTCTCTCTGTATATGTGTGAGGAATACCGTTATGCCGAGGTAGGGGAGCAGCAGTGTGGTGGTGTGTGTGTGAGTCTAGCCGGGGCAGGACTTACCTTGCTTGCTCTCTATTTTTCCCGACATTTTCGTAGCCAGCAGCGGCAGCAGCAGCAGCTGCTGTGATCCCACTCGCAGTTCAACCAACCAAAAAAAAATAAAAACGTTAGCTAACCCACAGACGAGCCTCGCCGAAGCGTCTCCTCTCGGATTATTCCCTCATTTTCGACACACTGTTGTGCCCATGAGATGTTTCCGCCGGCGTTAGTGTCATATATTCATAGGTTACACACATTGGTACGGTCGAAAACTGTCTCACTCCGTCTCCGGGTAATTTTCACTGGATATACACACACACACACTCTCACCACACCACCACCTCCACCTCCTCCATACACACACACATACACGTTAATGTGTTGAACTCGGGCACAGAAAGCCCTCGTCCAGTATAACAGCGCCCCCTCGCGTGAGGAATTACACACATCAATCTGTCAACAAGAGGATGGGCGTGTTTCCATTTCGATTCAAAGAAGTTGTGTTTGTCTTGTTTCCACACTTTGCATATTATTATACTATATACCCCAGATAGCAAAAATCTTTTGGCCCAAATCTGGCTTGTCATTTTGGCAAGGTTATGTATGGGTGGATGTCTGGGCTGTAATTGAACCACATTAGGAAAGCCAAAAATCATACCAAAAGGGAGCCAAAATTCACCCAAAACAAATTGTGGACTTCCAAAATATAGCCATAAATGTCCCAGAAGAGCCCCGAATCAGCTGTTCACGCTCGTGCCCAAACATGCCTTAACTCAGCCATATATTACTGGCGCCTCCTTATCTATTATGGATAACCCTAATCATACCACAGTTAAGCCAAAAGGCTTTCTTAATGCCAAAAGAAAGCCAAAAATATGCCATAATACAGCCAAAATATTTGCTATCTGGGTATAGTATTGTCAAGTCCAGTAGCCATCGAACTGGCTTGTGCAATTTCATAAATCTTCCACACATGCACACTTTACACACAAGTGTCTATTCTCTGTACAGTCTCTCAAAGACTAAATTCTTTATAAGGTTTTAGATTTACATACTGCATATTGTACTGTGACTTTTTTTTTATTTACTGTTACTGGTTTTATTTAACTGTTATTTATTTCATAGACTACATTCTTTATAAGGTTTAGATTTAACTGTTATTTATACATGTGTATATAGTGTTAAAATAGGATATTGTGTATATTGTTAAAGTTTTGTTTTCTTGCTGTTGTTTTCTTACTGTCTCACTTACCGTTTGGGAGCTACGGTAAAAAAAACAATGTCCCTGCGGGGATTAATAAAGTATTTCTGATTCTGATTCTGATTATAGAAGTCTGGAACATCAACTCACTGCCATAATTCAAGTCTGCACTTAAAACCCACCGTTTCCATCTGATTCAATTGCACTGTCCTATTTTTACCCTGTTTTTGAAGTTGTATTCTTGTAATTTGATATACTTTTATGGTTCTTTTTGTCATTTGCTGTCTACTCTCATCTATTGTAAGGTGTCCTTGGGTGACAGAAAGGCGCCTATGAAATAAAATTTATTATTATTATTTTTATTATTAAGTGTGGTGCATTTTGCAAAGTGTTGCACATGGAGTCATAAGCTAAATCATCCACCCATCATGCATGCACACCATGGAGAGTCACTAATCATTAAAACTGAGCACAGACAATGAGATCATGTAGAAATACTCTGTTTCAAGTAACAGTATTAGCATCTGCATGTAATTAATGTACTGAAAGCAGTACTAGTAGCATTATTACAGCTCTTTTTTAATTACTAATATACTGCTAGGTAGGTTGTGAATTCCCCTCTGGGATCATTTAAGTAGATTAGATTAAATCTTATAGTTTGATTGACAGCTGATGGAAAGATGGAGGTATGGTTCTAGTAGGGAGAGTCCTCTGTAACACCTCCCAGAAAGAAGCAGGGCAACCTGGGTGAGAGGTGCCCACTGACAATGCTGGGAGTCCCTGGAAGTGGTGAACCCCCTGAAAGTGCTCTGCAGCCGAAGATAGGGCAGTTGCAGTACCAGACTATAATGCAGTTGTTAAGAGTGCTATTGATGGTGCAGCGGTGAAAGTTCACCAGAATCTGAGGAGACAGATGGATCTTCTTGGGTCTCCTCAAAATAAAGAGATGCTGAGCCAGCTGGAATAAACCCTGGAGAGGTCGCCAGTGTATCGCAGGGCTGCCACATAGAGACAAACAACCGTTCATGCTCAATTTCACACCCATGGGCAATTTATAGTCAGCAATTAACTTATTAACTGCATGTCTTTGGACTGTGGGAGGAAGCTGGAGTATCTCAAGTTCATGCAAACTCCACACCAGACCCCCAGCTGGGGTAGAAAACAGAAACCGTCTTCCTGTAAATGAAGACTTATTAAATGTATTTCATTTCCACACATGCAAAAATATTCTATTCCATCTCCATCCATCTATGTTAATATTTAACACTGATGTGAACAGATTCATACACTGGTGTTTTCTAGTAACAGATAGATGAAAAACCCAAAGAAGAAATCACTGTATGACAGCTTGAATGAGTGTTATATGACCTTGTTAAAAGCTGCGGCCCAAGTCATCGCACAATCATTTCTGACCTCTTCATCGATTTCAGCGTCACAAGGATAATGAAATGACAGAGTCTGTTGACTTCAAAAACTAAACTGTACCAGCCAGCCAAACAAAGAGGACTGACTCAAAAAAAAACAGATTAAGCTTCACCTATAACTTAAAAGATGTCATTCTTAGGCTACATTATCTATTAATGTGTATTAATTGCAGTATATTAATATATCTCTGCTTGTGTCATCAAGAAATAAAGTGCATTCTCCTTCATTACTTCAGTACAGTTTGCTTTTTTCAAGCTTCAGTCATATTTTTTGTTGATATCTGTTGTTCAGCTATTTTTGGAACATGTGCTTCTCTTTAATCTTTCTTAAAAACACAACTTGATCTAACTGAGACTACCTGATTAAATAAAGGCGTCAGCATCACGTCATAATTCAGGTCGATATACTGTTAGATGGGGACTGTAAGCCACGTGGATCTGACCAAACATAGAGAGCAAGAGACATTGATGTCTTTGGTTGTAATCTCTGTACAGGTATACAACATTTTTCTAATAAAACTCTTCCTTACTGCACAAAAGTTTCTTTCCTCAGAAAATGTCCTGGCACACTCAGCAGCTTCTTCCTGAGATGTAATTACACTACTACATCTTCTTTCTATATATATATAGTTTTTGGTCAATGTAGTTTTTCTTAAGGCCGGTCCAGCCTGCAGGCCCTTGCAGGCCGTGTATTCCTCTCTTAGGTAAGAGTAAGGTGTTTCACTGCTTACACTGATAAGACAGCGTGAGAATTTCAGACATTTCAGATCTTAATCTTCAGTATGTGCCGGGTTTCCCTCAGGAAAGTGTTCAGATCTCGGGCTGACATCTCGTCTTGTGATCAGTTTTAGTTAGTTTATGTCTGTCAAACAGCACACGTTCAAATAAAATAAAGTGTTTTAATCTTTACAATGTTAGCAGAGGTAGTCTTTCTCTCCTCTGCTATAAAACACTACTGGAAACACTGATGTTTGCCTTGTGAATCATCACAGCCCATATCAGTTATAGTATCAGCTCCGGCTGTTATATATTTAAAAGCAGAACTCAGTGTATTCACTTCAGTTTTCCAAAACCAAAACAGGTCGGCAAATTAAACAAACTGGTTTACAGCTGGTGCTCAGGTGTGTAACCTGTGATTGAAAAGGTTAGCTGCAAATATCGACATTTTTAATAAAAGATAATCTTGTCTGGAAACATTATTGATAATACAAAGTATTTCAAGCCATTTGAAGCTTCAGTGGGAGCACGGAGCCCCCTGTTGGGCATACCCAGACCTTCACTCAATGCATAGGATACAGCTGTTTTTCTCTTCTTCCCTACTCATGACAGGAAGAATAAAAGTCGTGAAGCAGAAGGAGAGGAAGTGGGATGACTTCTGATTTAACCCCAATACCAGCAAACTGCTGACTACGCCCTTTACCTATTTAGTGCCGCTCATTATCCATTAAGGAGCAAACCATCTAGATTACGTCTCTGGCATATCAAGACGCAGCGAGCACGACCTGTCATCTTTGTCATGAATAATTGATCTGACTGAAATGATCCACGTTCTGTGAGTGATCTGGGTCAGCTCGCACGCTAGCACGTATTAATAAAAAAATACTGACATAAGGAGTTCATTACATATTGTTAGAGACTTGGAGCTTTCGTGCAGCTTAGCTCATCATCAACTGCATTTAATCAGTTCTCAAACCGTAGCCTCCAGAGTCAAGGGTTCATATTTACACTGCCTGTCATTATGGCTGCTCCCCTGTGCTCTTGCTTGCACAGCAGAAACCACACCCATAGAACAAGTGCGAAGTGCTTTCTGCATGTGTGTGTGTGTGTGTATGAGTGCACTAGTGGGAATGTGTGGGCGTGTGTGTGGCGAAGGGGAAGGAGTGGAATACCTTCCCTGAGGCTACGATAAAGTCACACAGGAAAGACAATGAACTCCCTGAAGCTGTGGCAGACTTGTCAGGGCAGGATAGGCCTCGTGGCGCAATCAGAGCGGGCCTGTCTCAGATTTGTCTTGACTGGCTACATTCAGTGTGTCAGCAGTGAAACCTGAAGCAGCCTAGCAGTTGTCTAACTGTCATTTATACAGTTGGACTTCAAAATATTGGCAGTGGGAACCTCTGTGTCACTTTTATAAGCATGTGAGGCGGAAATAAACTCAAGTTAGGCGTCTGCCTTGTGTGACAGCGCTCAGTTTGGAATGTGATTGACGTCCATCAGTTTCTTATGCAAGTCTTATGTAGTCATTCAGGTCACGCAGATGTCATGATCATGCAATGCAGCTCTTTGCTGCTATCTATTGGCTGCAAGGCCCGGTGCAAACCAAACTGCTACGGTTACACTCTGCGCCACAGAGTGGTGCTCACGAACTACTCATGGTTCCCGAGTGGCTGCAGCTCAGCTTGATGCACCACCCTCCCCGAGGTGGTTTATTTGTAGCAACCTATGAGCAGGTAGAGAGAGAGAGAGAGAGAGAGTGCTGATGAGATGTAATTTGAGAGGGATTAGGCTAATGTAACAGAACCTGGCATCACAGAGATGAAAGTGCTGTTTTCTTGATGATATTCACCGGAACGACGAAGCAGGAATCTAGATCAGAGTATGACAGAAGCGACAAGGAAAGTCAAAAACAAACACTTTTGATGAAACACTGTCACATACTTCAAACTCCCGCTTAAAATAATGATTCTAAATTGGAAACAAGCATCGATCGATCAACACACACAGCTCAAATATTCAGGATCGAAATGTTTAACGGATGCGGGAAGGTTCATACTGGTTCACAATAGGAAGTTTCACACTGGGTTTAAGGGTCCGATCGGGGTCTGCAGTGGGCTGAAGACGGTTCACGGTAAACAGGGCAAAGACAAGGAGAAGAGAGACAGTTTTGTTAGCAGAGAGTCGTCAGTGGGAGCCACAGAGAGGAGCGGTGTTTGATCTCGGCGGTGGTGGGCGTGCGATGCAGAGCTCAAACACAGTTTAAGGCTCTGTTAACCTTGGCCAGCGGTCAGGCCCCTCCGTCTGTCTCACATCTGAGAGTTGGGGAAAGAGGGAGGGGATCAGAGAGGCTTAAACAACTGAATACATTTAACTAAGAAAAAAAAAGCCCACCTCCACACCAACCAGGGTCCTTTCACTTTGGTCCCTTTGTTAACATACAATACAGTGATTTTTCAAGCGAGCTTTTCATGGTGGAATTAAGATGGACGGCTAGAAAGGGGGCTTCACACATGTGAGTGAAGATTGAAGATTGAAGAAGAGGACGAAGATGTCTAGGTCATAACCTGCTCAATACTGCATGAGAGCAGAGCACTCTGTCACTGCCACAAACAAACACGCGGAGACACATGTCGACAAGGTCGGGGAAAATTAGATGGAGGGGTCGCTGACGGGAACTACGGAGGCTCCTTCCAATGCACACATGAAATAAAAAATGCATATCAACACAAATTGTCAACCAAGTTCTTGCACTGTTAACTTTATATAGGACACACACACACATACACACACATACTGTAACTGTGTGCAGACATTTGTGGATGCATACACACTTTAACACAGAGGAATTATTTATGTGCTGAGACAGGCATTGTTGCGCTGCTCTTTGGAGCGCTACAGGGCTGTGGCCCGGCTTTTGGAAAGCACAGCTGCTTGCCTTTTCAACGCTCCGTCCTATCACCATGACAGTGAAGGTCTCACTCCCTAAACTCTCACCCCTCCTCTCTGTCTCTCTCTTTTTTTTTTTTTGCATCCACCCGGCCCACACTTCATTTCAAATAGCAGGGTCAGCCCGGCCTTGGTGGTTGGACCCTCCACTCCACTTGTGCCGTTCTTTCCACTGTGTGCGCCTGATTGACATTTAACTCTGAGGCCAGGGTAAAGAGGACCAGAGAGCATGAAATGAGACTGGCCGCAGGGGGTGGGGGGTGCACAGCGACACTCCCTATCTCGCACCTCCACCTCCATTAGCCTGCCGGAGTCCCTGGGGTCCGCGAGGCGCCCTCAGCCAGAGAGGTGAGCTCACGGCTCTTGGTGTTAAAGCACAAAGCATGGGAGTGTATAGGCCAACCTTGTGATGTAGTGACACAGAGAACAATTACCCTTCTTTAGATTATCATCTTAGCAGTAAGCCTCAGCTTCCTTTTCACCTTCTACTTTCCACCTTTAGCGGGCTAAAATGTCAACATCCACCCGCTCCTTTATGCTGCCCAGCAGGTCTGAGGCATTTAACGGGCTTCAGTGACACTAAACTATTTTTTCTTATTGCACACACTGTGTGTTTACCCTTCTTTAAGTACCTCCCCATGCTTCAGATTTAATGTTTAGTGCCATCTAAATTTGATTGTGTTTTAAATCCCGCTCTTTGAAATCCGCCCTCCGGGGTACTGCCTTATCACACCGCTCAGCGCTCTACTTCTGTATGTAATACCAGTCAGTGGCACTGGTAGGTGTTATCAGTGGACGTGGCAGCTGACCAGGATGTATCACTGTCTATTCACACGAGTCCAGCCCAGTTTCCACAGGAGCATGTTATTATGAACTAGGTGCAGAGTGAGACAGTCTGGTCCGTGGGTGTCACACTTAAGTTCATGCCAGATCTGGGGTGAGGAGGTTACTGTACTGCCGGCCTGAAAAAAGTCCTGCAACATGGCTCGGCTTCTCGGCTATCCACTTACAATCCACACAAGGGCCATTTAACAGGATCAGTGATTAAGGCTGTGAGTAATTGAATTAAGGTTGTGCGGCCCCGAAGCTAAAGCTGCCTAACGGAGACTTGGATGAGGAAGTTTGTGGGTAGGGTAAGAAGAGGTGAAACGAGCCCACACGTTATTTAACCCATAACTACAGATTTGCGTCATTAATTAAACAGTCATACGCCATAAAGTGACAGAAACTTTTTTTTAAAGTCAAATTTGATGTACTGACTTTGTCCGTGTATGTACAGCATGTGTGTGATAGTCCAGAGAGTGTAGAGCTCCATCCTTAGCTTGCGACTTCTTGCCATAATCCTTGAGCTACGACACAGTTGCAGCCCACCGCCCACCTTGAAGGGTTTGCCCCCCCACGCTTGATCTTGCACAGACTGACCCACTCGCTGAGCTTCCTGCTGTCGTCACCCTTTATCGGGTTGATCTGATGCTCAGTGTCACTGACACTTATCCAGGGCCTTGGCAGCCCCATGGATACCACGGGCAAGGCCATCCTGGAACGAGCGCAGTCTCGAGCACTTCAGGGAGAGCGGCGCTGACATTTATGGCACCTCGATCAGCGGCGCCTTTCCTCGGACATTGTTGATTTACGACGGACTTTTTCTTTGCATTATGTGCAGCCCAGACTTTCACATAAAGCGTGTCCCAAATTCTAACTAATATGTCGTACGTTCACGTTGGAAAAGTGGCAAAATTATACTCAAAGATCCACTTGAATTTTGAGTACCGTGCACAGCTGGAAACGTAAAAATTCTAGATGGTCGTGAGATAGCACCATGATTATTAAATATAGTATTAAATGTTAGAAAATATGGCCATTTTGCTTACGTTTTGTTGGCAGCAACGTTCCAAAATCAATGTCTGATTGGTCTTTGCTGCAGGTTTTGTGTCACTGTTAGCACAAAACAGCATAAATTTCTAATAGTGCCGAAACTGTGCACAGTGAAGTTCGGTACATGGTGAAAATAGTGTTAAAATACAGTGTGGAAGTGGGACACAGTTTAAGTCAGGTCTAATCGCTCGCACTTCCTCGAAAAAAATACATTTTGACAGGCCATTATTAATGTAGAACTGCCCTACTTACCTACACACACATGCCAACACACACTCATGCATGCGGCCCGTTGCTTGCAGTGAATCACTCTTAACATTTAATCTATTTATTTTGACACAAGTTTCGTTTTTTTTTATGGATAAACAAAGGGAGTGCTGACTCATCGTTTCTCTCCAGGCTAGTAATAATGGGGTGCATCCTATACCAGCGTGCACTCCGCAGAAGGCAGGGAAAGCCCTGGACATGTTGCCAGTCTATCACAGAGCTAACACAGATTGACAGACACACACACACACACACACACGCACTCCCATTCATTCATTCATTCCTCTGGGAAATTTACAATCTCTAATCCACCTGATTGTTTGTGGGTACGAGAAGAGGCTCAGGTATGTAGAAGAAAGCCATCTGTACCGTCGTAGAGCAAACAGAACCTGCGATCTTCAAGCTGCCGAGTGTCACGCTCTGTCATTGATTTCTGGAGGTTGTATCACCTTTTCACCTGACCTGCTTTAACCTAATCCAACCCTGTCAATCTGAGCATTAATATATAAGTAATATGTCTATAAAGACATGTTGACATGAGATTTATTTTTAATTAGGTAAACTGGACGTCTGTAGTTTTTACATTGGGAGTCCCCATGTCTGTGTGGATTCTCTTCGGATACTCGGGCTTCCTCTCACAGTCCAAAAATATGCAGCTTAATCGGTGACTCTAAACCGTCCGTGGGTGTGAATGTGAGTGTGAATGGTTGTTTTGCTACGTGTGTCAACCCTGTGATGAACTGGCGACTTGTCCAGGGTGTACCCCGCCCTCTCGCCCAGTGCCAGCTGGGATAGGCTCCAGTCCCCTGCAACCCTGATGAAGATAATGGATGGATTATTTGTACTGTATTAGTATTACTCTTTCATTTTCTACTCTGACTTTGTCTTTATTCTATGTACAATATGTATATTTTATTTATGTGTGTACAGTATATTCTGTATACCAAGCATCTTAGGGACAAAATCTGCAGCTACAGGGCGGGCGGTAGCGTAGTGTGTTAAGCCGCCGCCCCGTGTGTGGAGGCTTTAGTCCTCGCTGCAGCTGGCCCCGGTTTGAATCCCGCATCGGACGGATAATTTACTTCGTGTCAGTCCCCCTCTCTCTCCTTTATGTCTATCTTCAGCTGTACTATCATTAAAGGCCAAAAAAATATCTGCAACTACATCGAGATGCTTACAGCTCATTGTTGTGGTTCACTCTCATCGCTCTCATAAACCTCATTTCCAGCTGCAGCAGGTAGCTGTTTCCAGTGAAAAAGCTCAGATAAACCCACTGTGCGCCACCTGCCCAGCACCAAACTGTCGCTGTTAGCCTCCTCCTTCGCAGTGTTTTTCCAGTTGTTTTCCCCTTCCCGTGTATTTTATGTCTGTCTGTCTTGTCTCCATTTGTGTCTCACTGGGTGTGGCCTCCAATCACCCCATTCGCAATCAACTACCGCAATATAAAAGTCCGACTCTCCTACCCAGACTCTGTCACCATGGTGGTAACAAGCATTACGGACAACTTTATTTCTTTAAACTTTGCTCTTCTGTGATTTTCCTCTCAACTATTGCACTCTTGGACTCTTGCCACCACCAGCCCTGCACTGACCCACACACACCCTCCTCTGGATCACCTATACTGTACATCCTCCTTTGTGTTCACAATAAACTGATTCAGTCCTGGTTTGTGTTTGCATCTTGTCTCCTACCTGTGAATCATCCAGAGTAACACAAACGGTGTCAACGTGAATTTATGGATCATTTAGCTGCTAAAGAGACAGATATTTAACTCAAGTTGAGCTAAACGGAGCGTGAACGAATAAAAATAAATGCTCTCTGGATTTGTAAATAAGCAACATGTTAATCAGTTTTAAAAAGTGATTGGATTGAATGCGTCTGCATTGTCTTTACGGCTTGTTCCGCTGCCATAAAGTGGTCATAAAATCGATTAATACTGCGTTTAGGAAGTATATAAACTGTGTTAAGATCGGTGGGGTTCTTAAAGGTAGTTTCTTCATGCAAAATCGTGAATACTATCATAATAAGTGCCAACGTGCACCAAAAGAAGATATACCTGTCAGCTTTTTCATCTTAAAAACATATTGTACATATATTTATATTGTTTATATTTATAAAACATCAAGACAAATTCCTTGTATGTCGGCAATAAACCAGATTCTGACACATACGTTACATAAACGTACTGTATAGTAATTCTATGAGGCTTGAATGTGTGTGTGGCAAGAAACAAAAGAGAGAACACCCCGCTCATTATCTTCCCTCCCAGTCAGTCAACAAACACTAAACACAGAGGCAAAGAGGAAAAAGGCAACTATAACAGACAAGAAGACGAGAAGCAGCAGTTCTGGCAGAGCTGTGCTGACAACTTTCCAGGAGCTGATTTAGCAAAGGAAGCTACATCTGTTGAGCTCCGACGACAGCCATTGGGGATGTCTGGGCTGCTTTAGCTCTGATGTGCTGCAATCAACTTCTTTATGTAGACGGAGTAACCTAGTTTGCTCTGCACGCTGCGAAAGATAGCAGCAACCTGGAACCCCCGGAGCCCCTGGGCTCATGCATTGTGACGGATATTAGTGTCTGTTTAATTGGCCAAAAAAAAAAAAAAATACAAATCCTGCATTGAAACAAACCCGCTCTCCCTCAGCAAAGCACATAGACATATATCCCCTCTCTCTTCTCTCTCTCCTACTCAGCCTCTCTGAAGTATAAATCAGTAGTTACAGCGTTGCTTTTTAAAGAAGGCAGGTACCACGTGAAGGAAGAAAACACCAAGACAGAAATGTTTGGACAGCTTGTGAGAGCAAAAAACGCTTGCTCCAGGGAGCGGGTCACTGCACTGTTCTGGTGTGTTTATAACACGAATGAGGGGACAGGTACGGTAGGAAAGCCTGTATGTGGAGTGCAGGGGCGTCATGTATAATGTATTATATGTGCAGAGGCCTCACTACACTGTGCCGCTGTCGGTCACACATCGTCCCTTATGGCTCATCCGTTATAGACTAACTCCCGTTAGACTCTTGCTTTGGGCTTTTTCTCACACCTCTACTCTTGTCCTGTGTGATATGGACTCTATAAGCCGGAGAAATAGGAAGGTTTTAAGGGTTATAAATACTGCATGTTCCCCGGCCGGTGCGTCAAGGGAAAACAGAGTTGCACTTAGTGACTGAGAATCTACAGCTCACCTGTCTTCGTGGTATTGTTTGCCTCGGATGTTCAATGTCATCGTTAAACAACGACGAGAGCAGACGGACAGAGGTCGGTCATTGATGTACGTGTGTGTTTAAGGCCACGTATGCTCGCAGGTGTGTTTGTCTGTAGACTACAAAAGCGAGGCAGAAAGGAAGGGCTGAGACAGGAAGTGTATTGTTAGTCCTGTCCTCTTCATCCTCGACGGATCAAGTTCCCATCTGGCATCTCGTCTGAGGTCGAGGGAACTGGCGTCCACAAACGTGCTCCAGGTGGAAAAGCAGACAGGAAACACTGTCTGCATTAAAAGGAACTTTTTTTTTACACATTTTTTGTATCAAATTGAGGTTATTATATAAAAAAAACAGCTGTATGAAGTCTGATGTGGCTCTGCAGGAGGAAATAACTCTGATGAAGGTTATATTAACTGGTATGGGAACACAAAATCAAATCTCAGCCTAGCTCTGTGTTTCAATTTCTGTGCTTCACTACTCACACTTGCTATTTTGGGTACATAAGTGCATTCATACTGTGAAATATGGCAAAACGCAGTGTAGTGAGAGTACCTGGATGGTGCACTCACAAGGTCAAGGTCGCCACTTTGACTACGGCGCGGACGTTTGCGTAAAAGGCGACCAAGGAAGCTTCTGGAGCTAAAGTGGTTGCAGCAAATAGAGCAAGATACAAATGTAAGTTGTGCATGTGTTTTATGTTTTAATTTTCCAGTCAGATGTTCTTCAATTAATGGATGATAATAATAAAAAGGTGATAGGGGACAGGATAATAAATACGTTCTTGCCCAAGGCATAGACAAAACACAACAAGTGTTGGACAGAATGTGAAAACAGCTGCATGCCTGATAGAATAACTTTATGGACTTCCAACCTTAACCCTAAAACCAAAGCTAGAATACATATTTTTCCTTGCAGTGTCGCCGTGAGACAGATTTCCATAACTTAATGAATATATACAAACATACATACCGTCCTCAAACCTTCAGTCCTGCAGGGCTGCTGTGTGGCAGTGGAGGTTTAACAGCAGGGTATAACAACACACCAACACGCCGATGCTCACTTCTTGAACAATAATTATTACCCGAGTGAGCGAGACCTCTCAGAAAGCCAATGAACTGTAGGGTGCAAAAGTGAACTCACATCCATCCCATGCTGTGTGTTATGTTCTCTCAGTGTGCTTTCCATATGTACATCCACACTATGACAAGATAAGACTCCAGAGGGGAAAGACAGAGCAAAGACAAATAATTACAGATAAGTAGAGATGGTAAAAACAAATATAGTACAGAGGGGACAGGAGAACAAGCTTCTGTCCGCCACTTAACTCGATAAAATCATTAGCCAGTTACTGTTATGGAATTTTCTATCCCATGTGGGCCTTGAGGTCCTCTGCAGTATTAGTTGTTTGGCTTTGGTTGAGAACAGTAGGTGCTAGTCTATCTCAACACTGTGGTGTCCAGGGTTGAAGAGACCTCTTGCTGCCTTCATAGACATAATAGATAGCTTGTTGTTGACGTTCCAATATGCGTCCATCTGTGTCTCCAGACTAGAATATGCTGACAGTAACACCTCCCTGGGTAAAGACATTCTCTTTGACTCATTCTGGGCGTGTAGTATTTGTGCTGTTATCTTGGTGTTTAAAGTCGAGCCACCAGGATGAGTTGGGCACAATGTGAGACCGACTCAGACACTTCTGATGAACTTGTCTCTAATTCTCCTTGGGCCAAGCGTCGATAAATAATACAGCATAAGACACCAGAGGCTCCTGAACACTTTCTTCCTCCCTGACCTCACCATTGACCTTTGACTTCAGCAATTTCTCCACAACAGTTACCAGTCAGGTTCTTCCACTGTTTATTACATTTAATCCAGAACCACCTCTGCCTGCTTGGTGGATTTGGCTACCAGTTGCTTCCTTGCCAAGTCTTAAATCTGAGGTCATCCAAAAGATCTCCAGAGCGTCCGCCCTGTGAAGCCCCAGCAGGTTCCAGGACTTCCATCCATTTGCTTGGGTCTCAAAATATGAGGGTCTTTTTTTTCCATCCTCTCATCCCAGGGCACTGTAAGCTGCTTCTTAATCGACTTGCATCTCCCAGTTGCTTGCCGTGTTCCAGGACGCCTTTGTGCTAAAAACTGCAGTTCCTCAAACGTCCACTTGAGGCTCCAGAAGTGAGTCAGTCTCCATAAGTCCCCATGTTCAAATGTCCAACTTCACAGCAGAAATAAACATGTTTACAGCCTGGTACAAAAAACAGTTTTTGGCTCTATAGCTAATTTCCCCGTTCATGACAACTGTACTGAGGGTGAATTTATATACAACTCACCTGTTCAAATGATATTACGGGTTAAGGTTAGGCATAATTAACAGCATGGATGCTCTGATTGGCAGGTAGGTCCATAACAGATGGCTTGTTTGAGCACCCAGGCATCATCTGGCCCAGCCTCCAGGCCCAGGTCCAGTGATGATCTACGTCTTTGCTGATTTTTAGATTGAGTGTACATGAAGATCATCCAAACCTCTGTTGGTAAGAAAACCCAAGGGACAAATTGATAGCAACGATATAAATATGCCACAACTTTGCAATGACAACATCTGATAATATCTGGACCTGTATCACAGCATGTCTATGTTATTTTAACTTGATAACACTTTATAAAAAAATTAGCACAGCCTCAACATTTTAGTCTAACGTGGTGGACAAGGTTAAAGCTGCTTGTTTCGCCAACTTGTGAATAAGCTTTTCATGTGGGCGCCAGCATTTTGTTGGAAACGGGCTTTTCGGTTCAGAGAGAACTCTTAGTGCATGGCCGCTGATGGATGTCACCAAAATGGCAGGATTACAGAGGAAAGTTGGTGGTGCGATCTGGATGCAGATCACCTCCAGTGAGAGCCAAAGTAGCTATATGAGTGATAAATAGATGGAAATAGCCCACAGTGTCCAGTTCACAGGCTGGCTGCCCCACTCTTTGATCTCTGGTCCTAATGAGGTTTCAGAACAGAGCCAGACATGAGAAGACAGGCTTTTTCAAAAGGACCCTTGATTCTGGGGGAGACCTGGGGTAAGAAGTGCTATAAGCAGGCCTGGGATGTTGCCTCAACTAACATTAGTATTCCCTTAAGTATTCCCAGCTACATTAATAAAACCTGCCCACCCAACTCTCCAGAGCAAGGTCACTTTCATCATTATGCGCTAAGTTATTGCCTACAGAGGGCTTACAGGGATTGGAACCATACATTTGTTTATGATACAGAATGCCTTTTCTCTTGTAAACAGATAGCTTAATAATGTCAATAATTCCCTTTGTAGAGATGGCAGGCTCCTCCGCCCACCCCTGGGTGAGTCTAGTAGTTGAATTTGTTGCGAAGGATTAAGCACTAAACCACCGGTGGGCTGAGACGTTGCCAGGGGAAAAATATTTGTTAAACTGCAAAGTGCTTGTGTACAGCACATTCAGTTAAAAGCAAAATCCCTCTGTGAGAATATGCAGCTGGATATGCAATCAAAAAGAATATTTAATGTCTTCCCCCCTCGTTCAAATTCAGCATGCGGTGCACTCTGGAATGCTCACGCTCTCCTTTACTGGTGACAGGCATATATTAGCTCTCTACATATTCTCACATCACTCGCGTACGACGGATACCTTTGCACATCATTATAGACCACATGCCGGACATTCCTGCGACGAAGGCTGAGCTCAGTGCTAACAATGCCGAATGATCGGCTAATCACAGGCAGGGCTATTTATGGACAAATAAATGAATTAAAAGCCGACGATTGAAGTTCTTGGTTAAAGTAGAGGCAGACTCCTTTTTATTGATGATGAAAAACTTTAGAGATCCAGTCATCTTTCTACGTGGGACTCATTGGAAGTGCTTAATGATACCCAAGCCCTCTCTCAAAGGCTACAGAAGCAGCAGGACATCAAAGAGTGTTTGACAGACAGACAGTTTCTGAGTTGCATGTTAAAAGCCCGTTCCTCTTTAAAATGAAAATAAAAATGAAACACACACACACACTGACACACACCCCTACATGAAAATATCCCATCATCATCTCTCACCGGTGAAATACTACATCCACCTGAAGACATACACGTTATCTACATCCATCTTTCTTCAAATCTTTTTTATTTCATTTTTTTCCATACTCTTCAAACGGCTTGTGCGCAGGCATAGCCGGGCATGTTTTTTGCATCATTAGAGCTGGTGGGCGTATTTGAAGACAGACTAATGACAGCTTGGCTTTCCGGCTCAAACGAGAGCCATTGCTCATTTACCCGAATAGATACACGGATAGATAGGAGGGGGGGGGGGTTGTAATGATGTAGCCTCATCAAATAGTCTCCAACACAAAGGCAAATGACATAAGTCTTGAGCCATTTGAATTACAATCACGGGGTTTGGTATGTGACAACTGTTAGGCATGTTAATGTGTATTTTTCAGAGCAGCGAATCAATCGGACATCACTGTGTACATGCCGCTGTCTCGTAGGATGAATGGTGGGAATGATCAAGAGGAGCAATGAAATAGAATGAGGAGCGTTGTACGCCGCGATGTGATAAATTCACTGGCATCCGTGATTCACAATGGACGGGCCTCAGAGATATGCCGTCCTCCCAAAGGCTTCGAGATTTCTGGCATGGTCCTTTGCGATCTATCTTTCTCTCCATTTATCTCTCCCCAATCTGCCTTCCCTATCTGCCTCTGTTCTCCATCCAAATTTCGATACAGTTCGCACACCAACGCAAACTCACTAACGCACTCCATGAGAGCATCGACGTGGACTTCAGCCAGAAAATCAACACTTTCTTTCTTTCTTTCTTTCTTTCTTTCTTTCTTTCTTTCTTGCTTTCTTTCTTTCTTTCTTTACCGCATCCTCCCCTTTGTAGCCCTCGGATCAGAAGGTCCCCAAATACAGTGTCCGTCTGTTAACCGTTTGGAAGTGTCTGCACTGACCTGCTCTGTTATAGAGTATTAACAACCAAATGCAGTAGCCCTGTTTTCCCGGGCCAGCTCCTCCTGTTGAAATTACAACTTGTTGACACTTCATAAGGTCCCCCTAAACCCGGCGTCTGCGGCAGCCCAGGGCGATACAGATTAGACCGTAATATGGATTGATCCCCGCTCCCTCTCCCTCCCTCCCACCTCTCCTCTTCACACGTACTCGATGTGTGGGTGTGCGTATGTGTGCACACATACACCGTGTGCTGTAGAATTTGTGTACAATTTGTGAGCGGACCCCGCGTCCACCGAACACACAGCTTGTTCCCGCACCCTCCCCAACCTTCTTTTTTTAGTTTACCCCCCCCTCTACTCCCTCCCTCCCTCCCATCCTTTTTTTATTTTTTATTTTTTTTATTTTGGGTCTTTCTATGAGATTAATTCCTCTCTTCCCATCTTTGGGCTGTCAGCTCAGGGTATGGAGTCATTTTTTAAAGGCCGCTGTTCCCGAGGACGGGAGACTGATTGAGTTGTGGCCTTTTTCTGAGTGGGTAAAGAACAGGATTAATGCGTAACTCCTGAAACAAACACGTTGCAAAGAAGAAAAAAAAAAGGTGAGAAAATGTCCTATGGGGGAGAGTTAAATAATGAAAGTTTATGAACAAGAGCATTATGTACCGTATTATAAATTCTTCATGAAAGACATGTGTGATCTGTTCAGTTCAAGTGCATGAGAAGAAACGTTTTGGACAGCAGTGTAGGCGTTATACAACATGATCATTACAATGTTTTCATGCATAAGGAGTTCAATAGCTTTTCATTTGTTAGACACATCAGACTTTTTTTCTTGTAACACAGGTCAATTTTTAACTGAGTCATGGATGACATTAACTTAAACTGTTGGCTAGCTATCGACAATGTAATCTGTCAGCTGTAAAAATCAATTTGCCGAGTAGAAGAAATGAGAAATCTGCTTTTGTCCAACTCACACTGGAATCAAGGACAGATCGGACAGAAAACTTGGGTTCGTTGAAACAGGGATGTGGTTCATTAGATCATCTGCAGCAAGAATGAAGACCGACAGGTTGCATTTGGTGCGTCGCTCTGCAAAATCAGAACAGATTACATTAAATATTCAATGATGAAGGTGAACCATCTCTCAGGGTGCTTTCATTTCGGCTGCAGTAACGCAATGACCTACGGCAAGGAATGTGAGCGGGGGATCCAACTTTTGGAAGAACGCAGTCCAAGATCATGCTGCGGAAATGTCTCTGTATCTGAGGCTATCCAGGATACTCTACCTGTTCTACCCAGCTTCTCAATCTCTCGCAATTTATGCTGTATAATAGTGACACAAAGAAGGTTTGTGTCCAATAGTTTGAGAGAGAGAGAAAGAGTGAGCACTGATCGAGAGACGTAGACAGTGAATGAGAGTGAGGGAGCGCTGGCACCGGTTAACCAGCCAAATAAAAACAGTTATTTCACTGATTGTGTCACAGCTGTTATGTCCAGCACTTAATATTTTACATGTGTGCGTTCGAATCATGACGTCACCATCTTTTACACTGCATACCATTAAGTTATTTTTCTCATTCAGAAACCCCAACAATGCACCGGCTGCTCCGGCTGTCTGACGGAAAGTAAATCTGCATTCACCAAGGGGTTCCTGAGAACCAATGTTCTCAACAAAGGGAGTGAATCAGAGGTTGGGCATGCACTTTCTCATGAACTCCTCCCAACAGTCTCTCACCGCTCCCTCTGCTCCTCTCCTCTATCCTCCTCTATCCTTCCCGTGGCCACTCAGAGCTGAATAGCTGATTAAGCACACATTGATTAGCGCAGACTCATTAGCATCCTGTTTGCGTTGACCCCCCCACCACCACTACCACTCCACCATTTCCAAGCGCACACACACACTCAAGCGAAAACACTCTCTGCCGTTTTCACTGAGCCCCCTTGCTGCTCTGACTCAAATGGATTAACAAGCACAATATTTCTGCCAGGGACAGGAAATCACTGAACACTTGTCAGGAAGCCTGCGATCGATGGAATTCACATCATTGACCCCCTCTCACCGCATGCGCCCCCTAACCCGCACCTACCCAACCCCCCCGTGTCCCCGACCTTTCCACGCAACCCACAGCAACTGAGAGCCTGCGCCAGCATCCTCTCACTGATTTTATATTAGCATTTCTTTACATATCCAATCAGGCGGATGTCAAGCTTCCAACCTCCTCACACACACACACACACACACACACACACAGACACGCTCGCATGAACACCTGCACACATTTGCGCATACACGTGCATGCCAAAAAAAAAAAAAAAAAATATGATCTCACTCTTTCTCTGAAGCTAAACTCTAGTTTTCTTCTTCTTCTTCCAGTCTTCTCAATTTCTCATTTTTCTCACACCCTGCAGAGTTTAAGGCATCGCTGCCAGCCTTCGCTACAGCACCATAGGGTGTCTCCAAGGTTAACTTAATACATTACAAGCAGTAAAGCACAGAGCACAGAGGCCGCGTGTGTGGCCATTATTAAGCATAGCAATTTTCTGCATGTTTGCCTTATTATTTTTTTGTGTTTACACATAAAAAAAAATGTTAAAAAACTGTTCAACTTGCTCCCGAAAGGCACGCCATATTCAGTTTCTGTGGATGATGTAAGATGAAAATATCTTTACTGGAACCGAATCAATAAATACTAAAATATGTGTGTTCGAGTAGCCGTCCAATTATGACACAGTTTTGTTAAAATAAAGGACAGAGAAAATAAACGTGTTGCTGATTTCTCCATCTGCCATCTGTTGCTGGAAGATTCACACAGAGAGAGACAGAGAGAGAGAGACAGAGAGAGAGAGAGAGAGAGAAGAGGAGGGGATGGCTGCTTTGACTATTGAGCTCAATGCATTTTGCACCTGTTTTTGATTTTTGCAAATCTCAATTGGATTCTGAGTCGATGAGCCACATTTCATTTTCAAGTTGCAAGTTTTTGGTTGAATTCAGTGCTTACAAAAGACTCAACTATTATGTAGTGTGCTGGGAGTCCAGGAGAAGAAAGACTCTTAACTTGGGCCTTACAAATGATACTAAAAGATACAAAACAGCAACATGATTCCAATGTGCTTGTTAAAAAAAAAAGGTGGCACTTTATGTTTTTTCTTCTTCTTCTCCGTTTTGGCTTAAGAAGCAACGCTCTGCGCTGTGTAAGCTCTCGCCCCTTTCACGGAGGTTTCTTTTCTGGCTGCTGTGAGCTTTCTGGAGTGTGACAAATAACCCAGCAGGCCTGGAGCCCACAGCTCAGTAAGCATTCCAACAATGCCATATTACTACATTAATATTTAAGGTCTAATGTTTCCCTAACTGGCATTCAGACAGCTGGCTAAGAGCCCTCGCTCTAAAAGCATGTCAGGCCCGACGCTCGGTGGAATCTCATGTATGTTGTTGGTGCGTTAAATGTTTTGCAAAGAAAGGACTTAATTATGGAGGGATTTTAATGAAAGTATTTCCTTTTCTAAATACCACGGTTTATATGCATGAAGTTTGTTAATGATTGCACTGACACACACACAGAACTAAAAGGTTCTTTTAAACTTGCAAAAAATCTGTTGCTACACATGTTCATTTATTGTGAATAAATGTATTATTTATCAAGAATAAGGCACATGTCTGCTCTGCTTATGCAACACTGTGTAACTTTTAGTAAAAGAAATACCTTAAAGGGCCAGTGTGAAGGATTAAGTGGCTTTAAACGGTGTATAGTTACTGATTGTAACCACATCAGCTCACACTACGGTGGCCATGAAATGCCCTTTCTGGAGCCAGTGTTTATCTTGTTCTGGGCTACCCTAGATACATGGTGGATGTGGAACAGGATCCACGGTGTCTGTAGATATAAAAGACTTATACACATATTATATTCACTTTTTTCTTCCATATTATGTTAATAAATAGAACCTTCTAAATCTAACACGCCGCACCTTTAATCTTCCTTTTTTCACAAATGAAAAGTTGACCTTCTAAGCAACATACCACATCTTTATGTTCTGATATCTTATCTTATATTTGCATAACGGCCGTGGGTGGAAACACAAACTAATCTGCATTCCCTTTTGCTGATTTTCTGGAAATATGGTTAAAGATTTGCTCTACGGTTGGATGGGAACATAGCTATACGCATACCGTACATTTCAAAAGGCTGTATCACAAAAGTAAAACAACAAGAAGAAGAGAAATGCCAGAATCGCAAGAAACGTTATTCAGGGTTCCCACACCTTTTTCATGAACAAATTCAAGCACTTTTCAAGCACCTTCAAGCACCAGTTTTTCCATTTTTCCAGCACCTTTAAATAGGTAGCCTACTAGTTGTGTTTGCCATGATGGTCATGGGAAGCGCAGCGGTGCCACTGTATGGCATAATAATATGGGTCTAATTAGCATTATTTCATATGGTGGTAGATTGGCTGTTTTGATTTTTAACTAATTGTGAATTGGCTTGTATTCTCAGCTTGTGAGCGGTGTATTGTGTAACTACCATAGCGCAATAACAGTGACCAACAGGTGTGGATAGTAGTCTACTGTTATTTCTCTGCAGAACACCAAGCGAGTATGATAACTGAGTTCTGCATGTAAAGGCATCGGATCAAGCGCGTAGCCGCTTAGGAAACATTTTTGTTTTCTCTTGGTTTATTGAGATAGACATCACACAAATTTCAAGCATTTTCAAGCACTTCACAAAAAATTCAAGTTTTTTTCACAACCTTGAAAACACTGAATTGAAATTCAAGCATTTTCAAGGAATTCAAGCACCCGTGGGAACCCTGGTTTTTAGTCAAGTCACCCAATGACGATGATGATCAAAGTAACCCTGAGTAATGAAGAAAAAGCAAAACCTAGATAGTCTAACTTTAATGTCTCGACTTCCCTTTGTCTTAAGGAGAAAAAAGACAAGGGATCAGACAGGTAGAGTCGATTTAGGCATGAATAAAGATGGTAGGGTGGCTTAGAAGGAGTTCACGTGTGGCGTCCCTTCTGCATGAGAACTTAAACCCAGGTTTTTAAATCAGTTTCACCTTGTTTCTTTGTCTTTCCGTTTGCAGCTACATGTTTCCCTACCAGCTGCTCCAGTTTCCTCCAGAGTTCAGGCCACATGGACTCCAAACTGCCCGCGGTGTATGAACACGATCGTAAATGACTGCGTGTGTTTTTGTTGATCCTGTCCAGGCGCGTTTCCCTGCTGCTAACACAGGGAAATCTGGAACAAGAGGAAGACAATCAACAAATGACTCACCGCTTCCAACATCACGGCGCACTTCTCGTCTCAGAGTGGCGGATAATAACTTTTAAAAAAATAACGTTTGATGATGAAGAAAAAAAACATCTTGTACTCTGGCTCCATCTGACCTTGACTCGCTAAACAGCCTTTTGACCATGACTCCGATGTCACCTTCCCATCCAAGTCATTATCGCTCTGCGTGTTGCATGTGTGTTAGCACATTTATTACCAGACTGATTATGAAAACATTTATGATTTGAGAAAAGAGACATGCATCAGTCACAGAAACACATCATCATCATCTCGCATACATTACAGACCTCATGGCAACATGTTTTTTTTTTCCGCTGTTTACAACCTCGTTTCCCTTCTGGCTTCTGTCGCCCAGTCTGTGGATCTACCTGCTCCTCCCGCTGCCATGATACAGGTAACAACAGAGCGATTACATCCCCGGTGCCAGGATTACTTTATAGCAGAGGTTGTGGCCATCGACAAGCATGTGTGGGAGTAGTCATATTATGTAGGATTACACAAACGGTCGAGCGGGAGAGCTTAAGTGTTTCGGTAAGAGATACGGCCGGTGTCACGTGAAACAGGGGCAGAAGCTGGCGTGATCTAATCAAAAAACCTGGAGGCTAATTTTGTGAGATGGGGAGGAGGAGGAATATTGGGGGAAGAGCTGCTGGTGCACTGTAACTGAACCCAAAAAGCTGCAGATTAGCAGGGGGCAGTCTCTGACGTATGTGTGTGTATGCGAACGCCTGTGTATATTTTTGTGTGCGCGCATGTGTGTACAGGAACGTTTGCCATAGCTGTGATGGAAGGAACAGATGGGCGGGGGAAGTGGACTCCTGTGCCTGAGGACTACTGTGGCGCTTAGGATCAGAGTGCCGCCTACGTTCCACCCTGGGCCCCAGTTACCCACTACAGCACATGGAGCCCGTCCAGCACCAGCCCATCATGGACCAGCCCCCCGCGCCATCTGTCTCCTAGGACAGACAACCCCCCCCCTCTCCTTTTCCTCCTCCTTCTCAGCGCTGTGTCCTCGCCAGCCCCGCTCCTCCTCCACCACGCCACCTCCATCCAGAAACCAAGAGAAAACAGGCCCGACAGTTACACGGGCATTACGTGTTGCTTTTTGGAGCTCTGGGAAGACAGAAGGAATTTGGAGAGATGAGTCAAGGAGGCGATAGAGAGCCAAACGCATTTAAAGCCATACATCAAGAAGACGGAGGGAGCGAATGATTTATTTATGACAAACCTGCTTCGGCACAATTCGCTCTGGATAATTTGGTCAGCATTACAGCATCTTTTCTGTGGAGTCTGCAGGTGGAGAAAGAATTTTAAACAAGTTAACATCATTTGTGACAAACCGCTTTTCATGCTCGATAACCGCGGGTTATTACGAAATCAAATTACGTGATATGGATAATTTCATTCCAGATTTCTGTCCGACACACCTCACTGTTACGTTGCCTCTTGATGTCACCTCAGCACCATCTGTTATTAGGAAATTAACCTGATGAATTTATTCAGTATCATGGGTGTCATACAAAGTCAAGCCAGCTTTTTAAAGATATTCTTTTGGCCTTTTATGCCTTTAATGATAGGACAGCTGAAGATAGACAGGAAGCAGAGAGAGGGGGAGTGACACGCAGTAAATTCGAACCGGGGCCAGCTGCAGCGGGGACTACAGCCTCCACACACGGGGCGTCCGCTTAATGTGAACATTAAAGTCTGTGTAAAGGCAATGCTGAGATTTGAGACTTTCAAAATACATTAAACATGTTGGGAAATAGTTGCTGAAAACATATAAAAAGACAATATATTATTAAAATGTGGCGTTAGAGGTTAAAACAGTTTTTCACCAGTTTTCAGTCCAGGATTTTTGTGGGCGGTCCTTAAAAGGTGGCTCGATGACACGCTGAGGCCACCCTGATCATACCCCTGCACCCCTAGCAGATGGAGATGAATTCATCTCGCTCAGTGTTTCAAGCTCCACAGTCCTGGAGCTGAGAATTCATTTGTACCTGATTTTGACACCTAATTTTCTAAACTTGTCGATATTTGTAATAATAATTCACATTTGGCTGGGAAACATTTTCTTCTTTAGTCTGACAAACTCAGAACACACATTTATTCTGACTCTACACAGGCACAGAAGGAGACAAACACAGAAATGACAGAGAAAAAGAGTTTGCGCGAATCGACCAGCAGTTCTTGCGAAACACTGCGGCTGCTCTTCACGGGAGGTTATGAAGTAAACCCAATTAATTGCCACATCCATTTGTACTTTTTCTACCTCTCGTTTCATGTTTGTCATCGTTTGTGTCTTTGGTGGAAGAACTTTCAGACGGCGTAACCTAATTTGACACGACTTGAGCGAGCCCAGAGGGTAAAAAAAAAAAAAAAAAGAGAATATATATTCAGCTTTGTGTTTTTTTTCTCAGATATTTTGGTTTGAAGTATGAAAAAACGCTTCCCTTTGTGCGTTACATTTGACTCCTCACTCATTTTATGCTAATATTAGGGTGCAGCTCGTGGCAAAGAGCGTTTAGCATCTGGTTTAGCTGCATTGATGCAGCCAGTTAAAACCTCTGGCCCATCTTAATCACCTGTCAGCTCTGTCAGTCGACCCCCAGCCCTCTAACCGAGGGGGAGTGTCTGATGTCTCGTAATGCCCTGCCTCTCTGGCGTCTGCGGAGATAATGAGACAATGCCGAACTGAAGCTATGACTCCACGCTGGGTGGGGAAGGTTGGTTGGGGTGCAGTAAGGACCGATAATGAGGGACAAACTCTCGCAGGCACGTGGGGGTAGTGGCGGTGGGCGGATGGTGTTTGGAGGCAACCGCAGCAGGAGGTTCAACATGAGCCGGGAGGGAGGTGGAGGAAGAGGAGCAGTGGAGAAAGAGGGGGAACAAAGACCGGCAACAAAACGCCGTGGACGAGTAAAAGAAAAAAAAGAAGAAACACAGCTCACAGCAGATTAATGAAGACACCGAACAGCTGGACATCTGGTATATACAGTGTGTGTGTGACTTACTCTTCTACAAAGGATTGACAGAGTGAAAGAAAACCTCAAACTCTGTAACTCACTAACAACTCTACAGCCGCGTCTGCTAATTTATTTGAAGGGAGTAAACCCCGGCTCATTAGGTGGAAGGAAAAACATTGACATAAACACTCTTCAGGCTCTTTCACCCTCCTCCTGTAATGACATGACTATTATGATGGTAAGGGGGTGTTAATTTAGCCCAAGACAAACAAAGCTTCTCTAACTACCCCCTCTGTTTTATATTAATATAGCTGTGAACGCTCTCCCTTAGGAGTCACAGACTGAGCTCTGCACTTCCTCCCCTTCTGAATCTCCCACACACTGCCTTCATTTAAGTAATTTCTTGAACCTGCCTCCTCGTTTCCCCATCCATCCTTCTAACAGATCATGTCATCTTCCTCCTGATCACAAACACAGGGTTCCCACACCTTTTTCATGAACAAATTCAAGCACTTTTCAAGCACCTTCAAGCACCAGTTTTTCCATTTTTCCAGCACCTTTAAATAGGTAGCCTACTAGTTGTGTTTGCCATGATGGTCATGGGAAGCGCAGCGGTGCCACTGTATGGCATAATAATATGGGTCTAATTAGCATTATTTCATATGGTGGTAGATTGACTGTTTTGATTTTTAACTCATTGTGAATTGGCTTGTATTCTCAGCTTGTGAGCGGTGTATTGTGTAACTACCATAGCGCAATAACAGTGACCAACAGGTGTGGATAGTAGTCTACTGTTATTTCTCTGCAGAACACCAAGCGAGTATGATAACTGAGTTCTGCATGTAAAGGCATCGGATCAAGCGCGTAGCCGCTTAGGAAACATTTTTGTTTTCTCTTGGTTTATTGAGATAGACATCACACAAATTTCAAGCATTTTCAAGCACTTCACAAAAAATTCAAGCATTTTCACAACCTTGAAAACACTGAATTGAAATTCAAGCATTTTCAAGGAATTCAAGCACCCGTGGGAACCCTGTTAGGAGTCACCGACTGAGCTCTGCACTTCCTCCCCTTCTGCCTGTACCGAATCTCCCACACACTGCCTTCATTTAAGCCTCTCTGCTGGTGTAATTTCTTGAACCTGCCTCCTCGTTCCCCCATCCATTCTTCCAACAGATCATGTCATCTTTCTCCTGATCACAAACAGTCAGTTTCTTGTCAGTTTCAGGCTGCATGTGTGCTGCAATAAACACACAGAGGCACGCAGGGCAGCAGAGTTACATTAATTCCTCGGGCCCCCCTCGGGAAAGCAGCGTATCGATTGGGGCTCGGTGTGGTTTGTCACAGGTGATCACAGTGATTGGGACACTGTTCAAGCGTGTTATCCAGCTCTGCCCTGGAGGAGAGCGCCGTAAAGACTTAAAGAGCACTAAAGTGACTGGCACTAATGGAGAGCAACCACTCTTATTATATGAGTCACTTGTGTGCACTGTCAAGTGGAGCGAGAAAATGACTGACATGGCTGAGGAACGGCATATCAGCTGAAAGGATTTGGGCTCAGCAGGTAGATGTGCCAGTGCAGATAACAGGTGAAATCTGTGCACGACCTTGGCTTGAAGATAAATAAAAAGCCTTTTGTCTGCACAGTAATGGAGGGTTTGCTTCCCCTCAGTGCTCACCTACATCCCGCGACCCCGCCCGAGTCTTCCTGACATCCTCAACCCTCGAGTCGTGAGACCTCCAGGTGTGAATCCTGCTGGACTAACACCCATGACACTCCCTGTTTCTATCTACCTCTCTTTCTTTCAGGCGCACACTCACAAAATAAATCCATTCCGTGTCCATTCGCACCTCTTTCAGTGCATGTTCTTGCTCACATGTCACCCCCTCAAGACCCCTGCCTCACTCCCTCAACAGGACCACACTGTACTGGTGGTTCTGAACGTTTGCATGCATTTTAGTTTAAATCCTTTTACCTTATTTCAAAGCATTTCGTAAACACACTGATCTCTCTTACCTGCATTTAATTTCACTACCATCAAGCAGAGAAAGACTCTTCCTCTTCTCTTCCATCCAAAATTTAAGCTGTCGAATTGGAAAATGAGCAAATTTTACATTACTCTGAGGACACTGAGGTCATGTCGTCTATATTTCTCCTGGGAATTTTGAGTTTTCAGCATCCTGAGGGGAGAGTTACATTTTATAGTTTTGCAATATCCCATGGTGGGTGTTTACAGCCTTATTCCAGTATCTTTAGACACAATATAGTTAAATTTGACATTGGGCGGGGGACTTGTACTCATGACATCAGTAAATCTTAAGTCCTGGCCTCCACCCTGCATTTTATGTATTTCTTCAGGTTGCTTTTTAAAAAGCCCTGAAATGAATAGAAACCAGTGCCTGTTGCAAACCCCTAAAACTTCAATTAACTGCAATTAAAGGTCCAGTGTGTCTTGATTTATTTACAGAATAGGACAGAAATCAAATATAATATACGTTTTCATTAGCGTATAATCACCTGGAACTGTTTTTGTCACCTTATAATGAGCTTTATATATCTACAGAGGGAGCAGGTCCTCTTTCTAGTCCACCATGTTTCTATAGTAGCCCAGTGTGGACGGGGGCGTGGTGCGTCAGCTGCAGGAGAGAGGTGTGGGGAGGGCTCAGGAGAGCAGCGCCAGGTGAGCGTGATTGGCACACCGGTACCCAACTAAATAATAATCACTCTCGCCCCTTTTCCTGATTGAAGTAGCGTGCTGGACGAAGAGAAGAAAGGACGGAGAGACAAGCACGCGGCAGACAGCAGCGAGGACGCCTGCGAACGGCTGCAGCGTGACCCTGTGCGATATTGAATAAAATAACCCATTACAAATCAGCTTTGGTCTCCGACTGGTCTGTGCTGGAACCCACAGTGGCAGTGAGCGTGTCACACCCAGATCGGACAAACTGGTTCGAGATCAGCATTTTGCGATTTTCACAGACACTGTAGTTTCTACACGTTTGGAAGGGGAGGGTGAGATGCAGGGTATTCAGTTGGTTGCAAACAGCAACCTCACAGGTAGAAGCTGCTATATTCTACACACCGTACCTTTAAATAAAATGTACCTGTTTTGTAATTAATGGGCTAAAACAGTGATTTTCAACCAGAGGTACTTTTACTTCTGCAGTTGCCATAGAGTACGTGAAAAGACTGTAGAGTAGTTCACATAATTCATTAACTTGGTCAGAAGTAACACCTGAACACTACTTGTTGCAACTGAGTGTGTGAAGAGTTCAAAGTAATGGACAGATGGTCGAGATGACCAGCTTGACCAAACCAACTAAACTCCGACAGTACCAGCATTGATAATTAATAGTGTTTATTAATATACAGTTTAAAATCAGTTAATAAACACATTTGGAACATGATGGGTGGTGCCTGTGTTGGTAGGCTGCATCTAAGAAAAAAGTTGGGAACCAAATGTAGAAGAATGTTTTTTATTTTTGAAGGTTTAGTGTAAGATTTAGGGGGCTCTATTTACAGATAAAGGGGAGGTAAGGTAAGATACCAGCGAGTATTCAGAGAGTCCATTCAGCCACGTCTCTGTGATGGTACACTCTTGATATTCCCTCTGTACAGTGGTTAGCTCCTCCATCTTATTGGGGAGAGATCTGACGCTCTCCGTGAGATGGCTTTTCCTCTCCCGGAGCTTAGATCCAGCTCTACATCTCCTACTAGTCACTTTTGCATGGTCACATCACAATATGGCAGAACATAATATGCATTGTTATGGAATTTTCTATCCTTGGGTTACAGGAGGTCACGTGTGGGCCTTGAGGTCCTCAGCAGTATTAGTTGTTTGGCTTTGGTTGAGAACAGTAGGTGCCAGTCTATCTCAACACTGTGGTGGCCAGGGTCGAAGAGACCTATTGCTGCCTTCATAGACATAATGGATAGCTTGTTGTTGACGTTCGAATCTGTAAAGACATTCTCTTTGACTCATTCTGGGCGTGTAGTATTTGTGCTGTTATCTTGGGGTTTAAAGTCGATCCACCAGGATGAGTTGGGCAGAATGTGAGACCGACTCAGGCACTTCTGATGAACTTTGACAGTGTCTCTAATTCTCCTTGATCAAGCGTCATTAAATAATCAGAGGCTCCTGAACACTTTCTTCCTCCCTGACCTCACCACTGACCTTTGACTTCAGCAATTTCTCCACAACATGCATAACTATGAAAAATACCTGAAGCCTGAAAATAAGTCGTTATGTTTCCATTAGCCTAGAATGAGCTGTTCATGCGTTGGGCCGCCATGATTCTGCAGTAAAGGCAAACTACTGTAAACACTGGCCTTTCGGGTTTCCTGCAGAGAGTGAGGCAAGGCGGTTGCAATCAGCTGGATGCCACTAAATCCTACACTGAGTCTAATTTTCACCTCTCAGATCAAATAAACACCCCTCCCTTTTTTTAAAACACCTCTGTTGAATGTGAAAAACTTTCACTAATTTCTATCTGACACAAGATGGGGAAAAAAAAATATCATGGCTGGTACACCGGAGGTGTTAAGTATATTTACATGCATTACTTTAAAGAGAAGGGAAAAAGAGTCTCTCATCTGGATTAACACCTAAAAATAACTCGAGATGCTCATCAGTTGCTAGAATAGGATGAGACTGCAGATTCTTTGCCCAGTGGTCACAATTAACGCTGAACCCTCAGTATTGCCAGGCGGCCTCCGGAGATCTATTAGAATTACCATAAGCAAATTGGTCAACAACTAGACATATCCCACACGGGGGGGGGTTAGCAGAGTATGACCCTTCCCAGCCTCCGTGCTGACTGACACTGTTCCCTTTCGACCTTTGGCACAGTCAGCTGATCGAACACGCCACCTCAAAGCTGGAGTAAGCACTATATAGGAGCGGAGGGGGGGAAGAAAAAAAAAAATCTGCCGTCTGCATTACATCAAACATTCATAACCTGACCTGGCACAAGAGCGGAAACTCTTAAAAACCCTTGAAACTGTACTAGAGGGTACGCGTTAATGTAAGAGGAGGGGGGTGGGGGGGTGGAAAAAGCGTAACAGCTTTAAAATATTAACCTCTTTATAAGAGTTTGATGGCTTAATCGCCAATCAATACCATTGTTCAGTGGCAGTGGCTGGTTGGGAACAGGATGGTGGTGATGAAAAATGCATGAGGCTGGAGCTGAGGCGGGGGGCCAGAAAATTAAACCCGGCCCGCCACATTTGCTGAGTTGCAGCGGTGGAGCTGGGATAAGTTTGAGTCGGGAGGATTGTGTATATGTGTGTGTGTGTGTGTGTGTGTGTGTGTGTGTGTGTGTGCATGTAGGGTAGTGGTTTCCCTGTGGTGTGTTCTGCACCTGAGTGAAACAAATAAAAACACTCGGAGGACGGAAAACGTGACACACACACACACGCCGGCGTTCTGCAGAATTGTTTCTCCTCCCGAAAAGTTTCAAAGGGAGAAGTCATTTTCGACTTTACTCCTGTTTCGTTTCAGTCATCCATCCCGTAAAAAACATAAAAATACTCGGCTATCACTGGGGGATGATACAACTCGGATGGGGCTCTTCTGCTCTGCTGATGAGTAGAAAGTTGGTCACTGCACTGTAGGGCTCCCGCTGGCAAACAAATGTTAGATATGACCCTAAAATCCGGTCTATCTTTAGAGTACCCTTAATTCATATGTTGTTAGGACCAGAAGGCCTCAGCTTCCCCTGGGTTATGAAAGATTAAAGACCCCTTCTGTACAAATTAAACCGACAAAATCATATTTACACCCAAAAACAGCTTGTACCACATGTGCAACGTCTTGTTTTTTTTTTTATTTACTAGAGGAATATCAGTGAAAACATGCAGACTGTCTCACCCAGGATGGTTTCAAACTCATTAAATGACTCCCACTTCTTTTATGCTATGGTTCATGCTTGTGTTATGAGGCTACACCTTTAATGAAAGTCATTATCTTTTATTAAAACAAAATGAACTTCTTAAAAGTGACTCCAGTGACCTGACCTGGCCAATAACCTGAGAGTAGCGGTCATTTCTATCACAACTACAGTCAGTCCAGAGGAGTTGTTTCTTTGTTAACACCATCTCGTCTGGCCCGAGCTCAGACGAAGGTCCTATGTGGCCGAGCTGCTACACCCACTTGCGTCTCGCCTCTCTGTCGGGTGCCGTGCCCCCGCCACCGGGCTGCGATCTCACCTGTCAGAGTGAATTTAGCGGCAGGTGAGCTCAGCCGGTGGCCTCCTGCAGACTACAGCCTTGTTTTACGCTCCAGTTAGCTGTCTCCTGCTGAACATGATGCTGGAGAAAAAATGGACAGTGACCCCCTACCTCCACCCTCAACCCTCAACCCTCCGCCCTCCTTCCCTCCGGTTCCGAGTCAATGCAGGAGAAAGCCTCTGGTGAAGGGGGAGCATCAGGGCAAGAGAAAGGACAGAGAGAACGAGGCACACTTTAGCTGGAAGTGTTTTTATAAACTATCAGAACAGCGGGCGGCACGCTGTAATCTGACAGTGATGTGATTGTCCCCGCTGGTAATGTGTGTGACATAGAGCATGTGAAATCTCACAAAATGAATCCACTATCAACACTTTCAGGACAGGAGACTGCTCAGGGGCGAGAGGAGGAGGAGGAGCCGGAGCCGAGCTGCCGAAGCTTTCTGTGGCCTTGAACGCTCCATCAGCCATGCCTCCTCTCATCCTGCCCTCGACACAAAAAATAGCTTCGCCATTGATCAGGATGCATCCTGGCAAACAGGCATATCCAAAATAGCGTCGCCATTGATCTCGAACGGGAGACTGATCAATCTTTATTAGTTCTGAGCAAAGGGCTTTGAAACAACAAACAGAAATACAGCAACCAGCAGCATTATATATATCGAAAGAGGCTTACAGAAAGGCGATCAAACGCTCCCGTCACATCCGTAACCGTACGGCTCGGGCAGAAGCAACCCTCTTCACACACGTGGGGAAGTGTTTCAGTCAGCAGGAAGCGGCTGTGTCGAACGCCGGCACCTGGCTTAAAGGATAACACTTCCCTCCTGATCCTTTTTGCATCTACGGTGCCAGGCCAAGCTGAATGCAACAACACTACAGCCGGCATCATTTCTCTGCAAGTAGATGGCATCAACAAACATCAATACCTCCCATGATATAAGCTGCCCCTCGCCGAGGGACCGGGGACCCTTCTGCATCTGATTACAAGCTGTAAATCTGGCTGACCCTTTTTTTTTTTTACTGTCGGCACATATAGCTCAGCATGTTTATCGATCTTAGTGGACATTGTGATACCTTGTACAAACACCCATAAAAAAAAGTAAAAAAAGAAAAAAGCCAGGACTACTTTTAGCTTCTAATGCGAGAAGTTTCTATGAGAACTTCTCTACGTGTTTACACCTGAAACCCCGAGGCTACGAGGAGGAGATAATTATTAAGAAAACAGATAAACGAGTCAAGTGAGTGCAGAGAGGAATTCCAAAGAATCGTGTCTCCCTCATTATACATACAGGGAAACTATTATCTAAAAAAAAAAGAAGCTGAAAACAGAAAAACAAAGCAGTCTAGGAGAATGCATGACACCCTGAGGGCAGAGAGAAGTGACACTGAGGCGGAGAGAGACACGAGGAGGAGGGCGCCGTATTTAGCCTGATTTCTGTTTAATGTATGGGAAGTTTTTGGCGGGCAGGAATAAGAGCGAGAGGTAGGGAAGGAGAGAGAGTGAGAGGGGGAGTTAAGGGGGTAAACAGAAATGTCTTTGATCCCCAGACAGATGTTGAAGAGAAGCTGTCTTCTCCGTGTAAAGGGCCACCTGAGCTGGCAGGTAGCCGTGGCCCAGATGGCTCTTTGTTCAAAACCCAGCACTAATGAGCAGATAGAGATAAATGGAAAAGGAGGGGAGGGTCTCTGAGAGATTTGGGGTTAGCATGATGGCCGTGTTTTTTAGCTGGCACGGATACAGTGAGTGTTAGTACCCATGTACTGATTACATCTCATTTACAAGCCACCGGTGTCCCCGACTGGACAGCCCGGAAGCTGACACCTGTGACTCGGAGATGATCTCATCGATAGCCAATCACTCGGATTGTGCAGCAGTGCGGCTGCGGTTTTGCATATTCATGACACAATCCCCATGCATCGATAGATCAATGAGGACGCATGCTTCCATATGCATACAAACCACGCTGCTGTACGATACATCAATCACCCCCGCGGAATATTCAAATACCACGATCCTCCCCTGGGTCAGCGAATACTGTGCATGCGGGGCAAGATGATGACACCGCAGGTGTTATCTGCTCACATCGACTTTGATGTGCAGCCGTGCATTTGTGCGTGAGGTTGGGCGAGGCGAAGACGCGAAAATACGGAGGTAGAAACGAAGGTAGTCTTAACACAAATATGAATTCACGCAACCACGGAGTTGATTTATTCTGGATGTCAGTGATGTGGTACACGAGATTGGATTTGGTCTCACAGCTGTGTTTCCATGTCATTCACTTACACACATGTTTCATAATTTACTGAAAACACGTTTTACACTTTAAAAAAGTTGCTCCACAGTTTGTAGTCACGGAGCAAACATCTGCATGGCACAGAAACGAGCACGGGAGGTTTGACCACGAGCCAACAACTGCAAAGTTCTTCCGACAAATAAACTCAGTATTTTATGAAGCAGGTCGTTAGAAAAGGAAATAAATATGAACTAGGTAATCTTCCTGCTTTAAATGACACCAATAACGTGACTAATTTAAATTTTTTGTCACTGTTAACAGCTTCTTCATGTGCACTGTTATGAATATGATTATCAGCCAAACCTCTTGTAATAAAATTTGACTTCGACAAAGAGAAAATCTGTAAAACAGCATCCAAAAGAAAATACACCGAGAAGACTTCAAGGCGCGTGCCTCACCCAAGGATACATGGTATATAAGTATGTTATATACTATCTGGTCTTGGTCTTGACTCGCCCTGCCTTGGTCTTGATCTTGGTCTCGGTTTAGCTGGTCTTGACTACAACACTGCCGGATGTTTTAAAACATCATCACTGGATAACTATCCAGCTGAAATGTTTGATTATTTAAGAGATTCAGAAAGAGAGATTCAGGTTTGATGGTCATCACTGACACCCAGCAGGCATCTGCCTACCTGTATTTCCATTTATAAGGCCGTGCTATGAAAGCCACAGAGATATTTGACATCATTAGCTGAGTTCAACAGCCATGGCACCGGATCACAGGATGTGTAGGCTTGAAAGTTCCTCATGCAAACTCCCAGCTGGGGAAGACGGTTGCCACTCACTGGTGAGATGAAGTCATTCCTCTGACAGACTTTAGAGTTGTACTTGTCTCTTTGATGGCTGCTTTGCTCCACTACATTTCCTTGTTGCGATGTCTTAATTTGAACTAACTACAAGAGCAAATATTCATCTACACTGTAGGGCAGTAAATGAAGAGGTACAGAGAAGACACAATTCTGTTGGCAGCCTGCGAAAATTAAAGTTGAACCACCAACACAAGACGAATGGCTGAAAATTGTGACAGACGTATATAAGATGGAACTGTTAACTCATAATATATGATCTCAGGAGGAGAAGCGTCAGGAGAAATAGACAATTTGTCAGTAATGGACAACAGGATATGACAACCGGACAATGAATCAATGGACATTACATAGAAGCTGATTGGTTCCTCAGACACTTTAACACCAGTCGTAAGTGATTTCCTGTGCACAGTAACTTCTAACCCAACCGCAGCAACCGTGGTGGTGAAGCGAAGCCAATGCAAAAGTGCCAAAAACTGCAGTTCCTTGAACGGCCACTTGAGGCTGGCTACAGCATGAGTAAATCTTCATAAGTCCCCATGTTAAAATGTTTACAGCCTGGTACAAAAACCAAGTTTTTGGTCTCTATAGCTAATTTCTTACTACGGAGGGTGAATTTATATACAACTCACCTGATCAAATTATATTAAGGCTTAAAGTTAGTGCAGAATTAAGAGCAAAAATTACACTGACACAAAAATGAATAATTTCCCTCGACTAATTATGAAAGTGAAAAGAAAATATCTCACATTTAATGACAGACACGGCTTCTTCTTTTTTTTTCTTTACATTTCTCACATTTAACTTAACCCTGTCATTTAAGTATGATTTCATTTCCAAGACAGCTCTTGAGAAAATTTCAGCAAAATTATGTCACACAAACCAACGATTAGGAAAGAATCAGGAAACATAAAGAGGAAAAGTTTCGCCCTGTTTCACTCCTTTAAAAAATGTGACTTTCAGTTTAAAATAATTTAAATGTGTTTGTAGTTTAGTCCAAGCAGATGGAGCTGCCCACAGAAAAGCCCTTTCACCACGTTCTGTATGTACCCTCGCTGAAGACACAAGCGGGGAGCCCTGAGAGCGCAGGCTGTAGTTTGACATTGGAGGTGTAAGAAAATATGAGGACAGATGTAATAGAAGCTGTTAAGGGATGGCCTTATAAATTAGGGAGTACCTACAGATTTATGTGGAATGAAATGTGATCGGTCAAATCAAGCAAACCGAACCCAAACAAATGTTGCTGATTATTCGTAGATAATTATACTAGGACTTAGACTGGTATCATCCTTTTTCCTGTTTTTACGATGAAAGCCAAATACAGACAAGCTCCAGACAATCATCCTGCTGCTCTCACGCTTACAACCTCCTCTGTGGAGTTGTGTGGACATGCCTGGGGCATGTTGAGCATGTTCAAATATGACTGACATGCTCCACTTCAAGTCTGTATAATGTTCCGATGACAAAATTAAAATAATGTGACATTGTGTCCAAAAAAATAAATAAAAGAGGACTCAAAAAAGTCTTACTCGGATGACTTATGTGGGTGAAACTAAATTTCTTCTCATGCATGTCAGGTGCAAGTGATTGTGCAGCTCTGAAACTCTAAAAACATTTGAAAAATAAAGTATTTTTTTGTTTAGTTTGGCACAAAAATGACATGCAAAGAAACTTGAAAAGAAAAAAAAGCTACTAAGGGTGCCCGTTAATTCACCTGGTAGAGTGAGCGCCCCATGTACAGAAGTTCCTGTCACTTTTCAGCTATCACCATCCAATAAAGACCAAAAAACATCTTAAAAAAGTTAAAGTTTTTAGGGTGTTGTTGACTGTTGGCAGGAAACTGGGTTATTAACCGAAGAGGTGAGTGAGTGCTAGGTGTGGTATGTGGCAGGTGTGGAGTTTGACTGGGGCGGTACACCTGTCAAACGGTAACTCAGGTGTCCTGGGGTGAGCTCGGGGAGGATGGAAACCTCCCGTGGAGCAGAAGGACGAAAGCTCACTTGATCTTGATTTTCAAGCCTCATGATCATGGGACTCACACAGGAGGCGTAACGGCAGCGTTACAGCTGCGTCTTTTGCCCTGCGTCAACTCACACCGGGCGCGTGTCAGCCGCGTAACGTCCGTATTCACGCGAGGTCACGGGATCACACGAGAATCCTGGACGTACGCGAGACCCCATGATAAACTGTGTATAAAGAAAACAACAACAACAAACAGCTGACTTTGCTTCTCCGACGTGGAGGAGATTATAAAAAGCATCTGTTGTTCCACTTCAACAAATAGTCTCTCATCGTAACATTGATGTGAAGTTGTGATAAGCTACATGAAATGCGTATTGTGTTTTATTTTGAAAGGGGGCGGAAGTTTATTACGTTGATTCTGTGTCAGATGTCTGGTGCGATCTGCTCTGTTGAAATTTACGAGTTTTAGCAGCGGCTCTTGTCAAAAATAGAAATGCCCCGCAAAGCTTGCGCCGTGGCGTGGAGAGACGCTTCTGAGACGCTTCTGAGACGCGCCCTGTGTGAGTACTCTCATTGACTAGACTGGCAGCAATCAGCTCAGGTGACCGCGGTGCATCCGTAACGTAGCCGTAACGGTGTGAGTGGACCTTGACTGATGACTTTTTGGGCTGGGTGTCTTATTCGCACTGGCCCATCAATCCACCCTAACCTTCAGAAGTGCTAATAAAAATCAAACTTCTATCTTCATTTAAAAAGTCCTCATTTACATGTTTTTTGGTTGTGAGGAGCGTCTTCTAATTATTTGTTTCCAGTCCAGTGAGGGCTCATGTTTACCATCCTCTCAGTGCTTCGTGAAGAATGCGTAATGACGGATAATAAGTGAGTCTACATTGCACCAAAGACCTCCAACTGCAGCAGAGATTCACTTCAAGAGAAAAAACTTCCTCAAAAATATGCAAAACTGCAGCTGTGAACTATCCTGATAGAAATGCATTTCTGACAACCCCCGAGAGTTTCCTCTTCCTCGCTTCACCTGCATGCGGTAGGCATCTAAATGTTCCTCCCTGCTGCTCGCTAACAGCTTTGCGTGGTCAAGAAAATCCCCCCTGAGACCATGTGAACATCTCTGATATTAATTACAAGCTTCTGATGGTATATATTGAATGTGAAGATCACTCGGTCTTTTAGGTTTCATCTGAAATATTAGAATTTAGAAAGTGTTGAGTCACGCTGTATTGAACCTCGCTCATCAAACTGACTTATCGGTTTGGGTTTTTTTTTTTGGTGCACTGAAGGTGTGTGCAGAATGAGAGAGAGACAGACAAAGAGTCAGACAGACTAATCAATAGCTCCTTAATGGTCATCTTTATAGCCGGACAGTTGTCCTATCGGCCCCCCACCCCGGCCTGCTCTCTGCTCTCCTCTCTTGCACTCGGGGGTTTGGTGTGGTAGCCTGCCGGCCTTGCCTCTCTGAAGGACGTCCGAAGAGTTTCAAAGGCGATAACAAATCAAACCGTTCCCTGAATCTAATATCAAACAGGCCCGGTGTCAGCATTTATTAGAGAAATCAGATTCTCCCCCTCCTCCATCCCTCCATCCCTCCATCCCTCCGTCTCCCTCCCCTACCCTCACCCTCTCCCACTTGCAGTATTCCAACACACAGCGGCTCTTTGAAGTCGAAAGAATGCAGGATCGCAAATTACCCAGGAGACGCAGCTGATAGTCTTTGAAGCCCTCCTTTGATAGTGTTGTTTTTTGTGCTGCATCTCTCTCTCTCCCTCCATGTCTCACTCACTTTTTTACCCCCCTTCTTTCCACACTACAATGTTGCTTGGAAACAATAATGTGCACAATAGTGCGATCACACACACACGCATACTATAACACTTACATGCAGTCAGAGCAATAATAATAATGACTTGCTGGAAATGGAATCTGAAGGTGGGAAACGCCTAAAACGTCCTCGTTTGGATTGATTTATTTCATTTGACTATAAAAGCAGGTGGACGACTCGTCTTCTTTCTGTTTGCTTAAACACAGAAGGATGTTTCTGATCCACCTGCCATCGTAAAGATGCTCTAACTCAAACTCTGGGCCTGTAACATAGTTAGCTCCCTCTTTTCCCCCCAAAGAATGACAGATGGAAAGTCCACGGGCAATGATGTAATGTTCCCTCGGCAGCAGTCTATTCACATCTTCTTTCAGCATCCTCTGCACAGATATAAGTTGTCACGGAGCATTTCTGTTTACTCCGGTCTCTCCTCAGTACATCTTAGGGGAATAAATGTAAAGGCACTCAGAAGTTATTTCTCTATATCCGACAGGGCCGACAGCTAATGCAAGGGTGTATCTGCTTAGCAAAACTGACAACAAACTCCCACTTGTTAAATGGCTGTTGTTTGGTTTTGGGCTGACGGAAAAGAAGCAAGACTTTTGATTTTTTCCAAAACATTATGTATAAGCTTAAAACCTAAAAAAGGAATATTTATTCTAACATATAGCCAATAAAATCAACTGTGAGAGAGATGCCTGACACCGTCGGTATGGCTGACCGTTTTTCCTTTTGTATCTTTCTTCCTATTATTTAAACAAGACATCCACAAAGCATCTGCTTTTATGAGCAAATACAGCTTTTACCTTCTCTCTGCTTTAACAGTTAGCCTGCAAAGTGCTCTGGGTCAAGTCAGCGCCGCACATTGATTCCACTCTAACTTTCAAGCAAAAAGCTTGTTATGGCTTCTAAAACCAGCTAAAGGAGCGCTTTGATATTTTTTAGGAGGTGCACTTAATTCACCCTCACGCTGCTGAGACTCAGACGAGAAGGTTAATACCGCTTTCGTGTCAAGTTTGAGAGTAAAGTACGGAGCCGGAGACGGGAGGCGATTAGCTTAGCTTAGCATAAAGACTGGAATCAGGGGGAAACAGCTAGCCTGGTTCTCTCTGAACTTTAAAAACACGCTTATATTAGCACCGTTAAAGTCACTAAACGATGTATTGTGGTCCCTTGTTTATCGCGGGGGATATGTTTTTAAAAATAACCTGCGAAAAACAAAATCCGCGAAGTAATCAGCTTTATTTTTTACAATTATTATGCATGTTTTAAGCCCGTAAAACCCCCTAACCACACACTTTTATACACTTTTCTCAGACAGGCATTAACATTTTCTAACATTTCTCTCTTAGGACGCCGAACACAACACGTGTTCATACTGTACAGTACGCTGTAAAAATTACACAAAAAAAATCTGCAAGTCCGCGAAAAGTGAACCGTGTTATAGCGAGGGACGACTGTATATAAATTTATAGATATGAAAATGTGTTTATATTCGGACAAGAGTAAATCTGAGACTGACTTTTAGTCAATGGGGAGAGCTCTGTGAAATAAAAGGCTGAAAGACGGGGCAGTCGCTAGTGGGTTAAGCAGCCGCCCCGTGTGTGGAGGGTACAGTCCTCGCTGCAGCTGGCACAGGTTCGAATCCCGCATCCGACGGCCATTTACTGCGTGTCACTCCCCCTCTCTCTCTGCCCCCTGCTTCCTGTCTATCTTCAGCTGTCCTATCATTAAAGGCATAAAAAGCCCCCCAAAAAAATTATCCTAAAAGGCTGAAAGACAGACGCTGAGCTTAATGTAATCAGAGCAAATACACATGTACAGCTGTCCATATTCATGACACAGAAACTATTTTGCCAGATTGCAAAAATACCAATTTCTAGGTCACTTTAAGGTAACTTATTTATGAACTGTCTGGAGGACATCAAGGTTAAAAACTGCTTGTCGTTTTCAGTCAGTACAGCAGACGTCACGTTACAGGTAGAAAACACTGTAAGATGAAAAATGACAAAGTGAATACACATCAACAGCTGTAAATGAACCCCCTCCCCCTCTTCCCAACAGAGGACATCAACAAACGTATTCCACAAAGCCAGGCGGCATATTTATAGTACAGATACAAACAGGTTGCTGGTTTCATGTGCAAAACAGGTTATTATTTCTTCCTTCTTATGTTATTGACAGATTCCCCTCCCACAAGAAACTGTGGGATAACTTCAGCCGTCTATCAGTGATTTGTTGTAATCCAGTCAATACTTCCAAGGATACTTTGACCATCTCTGTCTTTTTCAGCGGGCACCGCACCGACTACACTGCCATGAATCACTAACGCGCAACATTGGCTCATTATGCACACCGTGTCGGACTAAGGACACTTTTAAAGTTGACGCGAAGAACTTCTTTCTTTTTTTTTTTTTGCAGGAGGGGGGGGGGTAAAATGTCAAAATTCTTTTTGAGTTTTCTTCCTTTTCATGTCGCAAGATCTAAAAGTTCGCTAATAGCTCTGAGCACGTATGAATCTGATACCGCACCGCTCCTGTTCTTTACTTTTAATCACGGGGGAATTCAATGCATCGTCTCCACACTCAAAGCACTGATCATTTCCTAGAAGATGATGCAACTATTTTGAATTCGAGTGTAATGACAGTCCATTGTAGTTGGGTTGTAAAGGACGCTTTCATGAATCTTAAATGGCCTCTGCTTCATTAAAGACATGTTACTCAAGAGCTCCTTGGTGTGTGTTTGTGGTTGACAGGTTCGTCTCCCCTTTACTTTTGAACGATGTTCAAGAAGCTGATTGCCTCCCCGCGAGCATGACGCACACTTGAAGGACAATATGTCATGCATTGTGATGTTGAAGATGGCAACACACAAGTGCACCAACACAAAGAGTCTCACACTAGTTTGAGAGCACATATGCACAGACCCTCCCTGATGTAGAGCGCGAGCGGCATCACTCTGGTGGTTTGGGAGCCTCACGTCCACTTAGATAATTAACAGTGATCAAGGGTTGTCCTGCCTGTCATAGCTGCCTCATGTTACTGCCTGTTCAAAAGGACTCAAACTCACTGGCCTGAGCTGAAAGGAAAGCTACACACAGGCTCACATTCACATCCAATAAGCCACAGTGTAAATGTGAGTATAGGTTTTCGAGGTGGGGGCTGGAATCTGACTTATTTAATATGAACAAGGGAAGATCAAGCGCCTTCCACCCACAACCACAGAAGGCTTTAAAAAAAGGGACCTAAATTATAAAAACACGGCCAAACCGTGCCATTAATTATAGCATTACTTAAGCCTCGTTTGAGATGATGAGATTATTATTATTCTACATGCATTTGTTTGTCTCACGTACAGGATCCTTAACAAGCACGTGCACATGCACACAACCTTGTGTTACATGAATTCAAATCTGACCTCCATGCCTAATTTCAGTTCTGTAGGTGGAGAACCGAAACAACCAACGCCAACGGATCGCTGTTGTTCGCAGCTGGAAAACCCCCACCAAGACCATCGCCAGCTGGTTATTTTGGAAGGTTACTCTCCTTGGTGATGGAGGCGCAGCCCATCAACACCACAGTGGCTTTTAGCACTTTGCCACTAAATCTCCAAGGAGAAGAAAACAAACTGGAGAAAGAAAGAAAGTGAGGAAGGAAAAAGGACATAGCATATATTGTATGGCAACGGTTCTGAAAGCACCATTTCGTCAGACGAGCTTGAGTATTCTTTCACGAACACCACCTATCACGATTTAAATGTGTTCTTCTGAATGGATAATAAACAAGATGCTACACTAATGTTGTTGGTTCTCAACCATTTATCTACATCAGTGTTTCTCAAACTTTTTCAGACCAAGGACCACTTTGTCAAAAAAAAAAATTTCAGGGACCACCTGACCCCGTCTTCAGCCACCTATCCATCATTGTTTCCCATCCTCTCCGTGCCTTGTTTTAGTTAAAGTTCACAGCTTTTGCTGCTCTTTTCCTTGCTTTCTTTTCCTTACTTACTGACGTGACAGCGGAATGATTTTGTCTATAGGAGACGCCGTGGTTGCTTAGGCAACAATTTGGGCACTGCTAATTCAGATTTATCTTCATATATCCATTATACATATTTAAAAAAAATATTTGTCTGCATTTTTGTTCAGAGAACAAATTCGCTTTACACTTCAAATAATGTTAGGTAGGACTAGGGCTGATATGGCCTGTAACCAATATCTCGATATTTTTAAGCTATATCGCGATACACGATATATATTTCGATATTTTTGTTGTTGTTGTTTTGTATTGTTTATTTCTAATAAATATTGTCATTATTTCCATGATAGCATTGTAATTGCTCAGAATCAACGTAGAACAGTAGATTTACACTTGCTGTGAGACACACCTCTTTTATAGCATTTTAACACTTGTCATATTTTTTATGAATTTTTAATACATTTCATGATGTAAATATGAGCTTTAAAGCTCAATAGCTTCCAGGTCCTGTGACCTATTGGCTCAGAATCAGTGTAGAACAGTCGAGCTACACCTGCTATACGGCACACACTCTTTTTTATAGCATTTTAACACTTGTCATATTTTTTATGAATTTTTAATATATTTCATAATGTACATATGAGCATTGAAGCAGTGCAGAATCATACTTGGCATATGAGACACTTTTTTAAATCAAATTTTAACCATTCTTCATATTTTATAAATAAACGTTTAATGCATTTAACACCCACGTTTTATTTTGAAAACCGAAAGTGTCCACACGCTGCAGTAAGCTAGCGCTGACTTTCCAGTTTTTTAAAAGTGTTTGCCATAAAGTCGGCAATAAGGGCGCACTTGAAAATATTGGAGCAGTTGACGTGACCACGCGAAAACGAGAGACGTGACCGCAGCTGTTTTTCTTCAGAACCAAGTCGTCCGTCTCCATCCTCACTTGGACTCTTGGCTTCACCTCTCCTCACTTGATACAGAAAGTACGCATGCGCGCAGGGGATGTTTCTGGGTGGGCGGGGCAGTGTGCTGCGTGCTGTGAGCAGCAGGAGTGAGTGACAGGCGAATCCCCGGAGAATTAAATGCAGACGGCTTAAAACATTTACGTGACAAGTACTCGATGGTCGCGATATAGTCATTTCATACATCTCACGTAGAACAAACCGCGATATATCGAGTATCCCTAGGTAGGACTCCACAAACTTGTGTGGGAAATTCAAATATTTTAAGAGATCCTCTCATGGACCACTTGAGGTCGCTCGCGGACCACTAGTGGTCCGCGGACCACACTTTGAGTAACACTGATCTACATCTAATGACCTGTTTAGTCCCCTCTGTTGACTTGCTAGTGACTAGTTTCTGGCACAGTCCATCACAGAACATGGCGTTAAGATGTTAAAACCGCCTCAGGTCGGCGTCGATTGCAGTCATCTTTGAGAATCCAACTAAAAAAAATGACATCAGTCGTCTCGAGGTTGTAGATTGTGAATATTGGGAATTGAAGGAGGAAGTTGGGTGACGTTCTGCAGAGATAGAAGATCAAGGTGGATGGATGGATCAACAAAACATGGCACTTTGGCATAGCAGACCGCTCTTTGTTTCCTTATTTTGTACCAACAGTCAGCGTTGGTTTCCTCTTACAATGCTGTGACCGTTGACGAAGGTCTTTTTCTAACCTAGTCGTTGGCTTTGGAAGAAGATCAGAAGAGGCTTACATGTGTCATTCTGGATGTATATTACACAAGATACAGCCTCAGTATTTCACTCTACAATGTTTACATATGCAAAAGTACCCCTGGGTGTACATGTAACCCTGCATCCTCCAACCCTGCTACCTACCAGTGTGGTCTGTAATTAGGTGAGTTGACTTTGCAAATGCACATACCGGTTCAGGGGGACCCCGGGTCACATTCATCACGGCTGCACACTCTGTGCTTGAAACCGCTGAGCCGCTGGGAAACCCTGTCCTTTTAAAAGTTTTAATTAAGGTTTTATAGAAGTGGTGGTATTTTGTACGGGGAGAGGGCTGTGATGTCACACGTGTGTTGGGACATTCGACAGTGTCAGCGGACTATTTTCTGCCTCACCAAAGAAATCTTTAATTGAAGCCAAACGTGCGCCTGGTGGGATGTTGTGCACCTTTTTGGATACCCAGAGAGAAGTCACTGAAAGTCTGATGTTGGTTTTTACTAGTACATTTTGTAAAATTATGCCCCTACACTATAAATTTAAAGTTAACATGTACTATTTTGCCAAATATTGGCTGGTTCCTGCCTCTTGATGTTGAGGATTTGGTGCTTTCCTTCGTCTTTGTTGATAGTGAACTAAACATTTAAACATGTTTGGGACTATATGTTGGAAAAACAAGACATTTCGTTTCAGGACATTGTCATTTTTATCCAAAAATCAAGAAAATAATCATTAGTTGCAGCCCTGCTTTCATTTATCCATGACTCAAAGATGAGACACATACATTAAAGGTCAAAGAAAGAATCAAATGAAAACGTATGTAGACTGGTTAACAGCAATCATATAATTATTCACAAAGACATTCAATAATTTAGCCTGTCTTCACTGTTCTAAAGCGGACAAAAGTATTCTCCCCTGACTAGACTGGAAACGCTTTCTCCCATCCACAAAGCCAGTTAAAACAATGTGTCTCTCAAGCCTTCAGCAGTACAGTAATGCATATTGTAGGCTCATAGAAAACAGCACAGTACACACAGGGGGGCAGCATCTTTTCATCTCCACATTATCGGCGTAAGACTGCTAATGAGAGCAGTTGTATGTGCCTGTAACCCAATCGGTTTCATCCTATTGAGCCTGGTGAGCTTGCAGCCGGTTCTCTGCCACTGTGGGACGTGATGTGTGTGTGTGTGTGTGTGTGTGGGTGTGAGTTTGTAATTAGGGTTGAAGCAGAGGGATGGAGGGGTTAAACTGAACACTATAGAGGAACACTGCAACTGGGAGAACAGGCGAGGGACAGCTTCTGTCTCTCTCTTTGCACAGCGATGTGCAGAAACATGCCTTTCTTTGGCATTTCATCACCCTTTCAGTGTTGTGGACCGGAGAGGGAGGGAGGGAGGAGAGGACCCCTCTGTTGGGACAAAAGAAATCTAATCTTAAGATTGAGGGGGTGGAATTATTATACGTTAGAAATGGGGGAATAGTGCAGGAAAACAAAGAAAGTTAATTGTCTAATGACCTTGTTTGCCTTTATTTCACTGGTGTGGAGGAAGTGTTTAAAGACAGAGTCAGGCTTTAAACTTTGTTTAAATATTCCTATTCTACACTGTGAATCATCCGGAAATATTTTAAATAAGCTCAAAGCTGCTGAAAACCAACGGGTTGTTTGGATGGTTGAGATCTACTTTAGACATCAGGATGAATAAAGCAAAGTTTTAATGATCAGCGGTTTCATTTCCACACCCACCACTGCTACTTAAATATACTGCATGTACCACTGTTACTTCAGTGTTTGTAGTACTCGAGATCAGTCTTGGTCTTGCATTTTTACTTGGTCTTGTCTCGATCTCAGACAAAGAGGACTCTGCTTAATTGTCTTTGTGTTTGTCTGACTGATTTGTTAGCTATCTGGAAGGAGACATCAGCCAAATCTTCTGGAATAGGTCGGTTCCCTAAACTGCAAAGAGTTCATCTGCACAACAGCGTTCAGTAGTTTGTGAATCCTGCAAGGTGACGTTTAACGAGGTGACACAATGCAGCACTCACGCTTCATCTAAAGAGTTTTGGTGAATATTAAATACCTACAGTCTTGACTCGGTCTCACAATACCTTTGTTTTGTCTCGTCTTGGTCTCAACCCCTCAAAGTCTTGTCTCAGTCTTGACACTCTCCGGTCTCGGTCATAAATTGTGGGTTTTCTTGACTACAACAATGCTTCCCATCATTGTTTGCTTGTGAGTGCTTCATATTTCAGTTCCTAAATTCTCCTGAGCTGTGACGACTGTTTTCCCCTCTGTGTTTTACTGGATTTTTTTATTCTTTTACTTTATTTTACCGAATAGACGTTATTAGCAGGACAGTGAGACACTATGCATCAGGACTGAAGTGTATGCACAGCACAGCTAAGCTCATCATGCCGTAGAAAGAGCAGTGAGAGAGAGAGAGGGAGAAACAGGAGGGGGGTAACAGTAAGTTATTACAGTACTGTGTAGAAAATAGACATTGCTTTGCAGTATTGCAATCTGAAACCTTATCCATATTAGATAAGGCTCCTTTTAGAAGCAGATGCGGGAAAAAAATAACTTATTAAAGTTTGGGGTTTCCTTGATTATCATATATTTGAAAATTAGAGAGCATCTTAAGGTGGATTCACACAACAAAGAGCGGTGTTAAATATTGTTTTTTTTCTTTTTCAAATACAGTCTAACCAGGAGTAATACTTGAATTTACACATTAATGTGTGTTTATTTTAACTCAGCCTGTGAATAATGTCTGTTTGTGGCTCTGGTGAAGTTCAAATAATCCTGATTATGTTGTCGAGCTTGTAGTATTCTGCGTTCACATCATACGGGATAAAGATGGGAAAGATTCCCATGTTTACAACTTGTGAGCATTCATGCCAATGTGATTGCAAAGTCGATTGTGTGAGGAACAAGGAACTGCTTTGGTAATATAAAAATATATCCATTAAATCTGGGTTTAATTACATTCAACGGGTGTTTGGCTCATGTGTGGCGTCCGCTTTCGTTTGGTTTTCAGTCATTTACATGTTTGTAAGTGCCAATTTTCTAGCTATAATTATAACTCCGTTACAAACCAGTAACATGAAGTTTGAAAGGTTGTGGGGGCGTTTGCTATCATGCTGCATTATGGGAAGTGTAAGATCCAGATTTTTTTGGACCTTAACCCACACAAGGGACCGTTTCAGTGGCACTAACTAATTTAAATGGCATCACGAGTCGTCGCTACATCACCGAGCTTCTAAAAAAACGCAGATTTAGCAAAGATGGGGATTGAATTTGTGCGACCAAAATTCACATCGTTCATTGACAAGCACTTAGCGTGAAGCATGCAGATGGCTTATATGTCACGGTATCTCAACATACTCTGTTTATTATTTCCATTGTTTTTCCAATCTGTCCCCAAACTATGTAAATTCAATACCTAATTGCTTAAATGCCTCTTTAAGTGCGCGCGGTGACAGATGTTTCAAACAGGGATCTAAAATTGGTTAGCAGCAAAGTCATACCTCCTGCAGAGTGATGTCTGTTTGTTTGTCTGTTCATGTGTCATATATAAGTGATCCAGAAGCAGTCATGGAAAAAATACTGAGATCCTTCACCATACAAATACCACACTGTAAAAACAAGTAAAAAACAAACAAAGCCGTACTTAATTTAAAGTGTGTCAGTATCAGCAAAATGTACCTAAAGTATCAAACGTAAAAGTACTTTTTATGCAGAACAATGTAGTAATGTCTATGTTTGTGCATTTTACTGTACATGTTTAAGCCTGTGCTAATTTGTTGGGTAGTTCAATCTACCTAATGCGTCATATTCTATGTATTTTATGTCTGTTTTATTTTAGATGATCCAGCACATGGTGGCACGCCTAGTCTTCGATTAACCCATAAGGACCCACCTGGCCACACTCTCTGGGTCTGCACCCACTTGCCTAAACACCCTTATACATTATGTTAACCCCTGACTTATAGGCGCTCCTCCAATGAACGACGCTTGGCGTTGCTGTTGTTCCCCTTTTGGTGAAACGTCCTACCAGTTCCTACCAGATCAGGGGCATGAGGTACCTTCTCTCCTTGCACTACCAGCTACTGGACATGCTAAATCTATCCCCCTTCTACAACTGTCACTTGATTCTATGAAAGTACTAACACGTCCTTGTAAACTGTACCATGATTGTTTCCCCTTTCTCTTTGCTTTGGATAAAAGTGTCAGCTAAATGACTTAATGTAAATGTCTCTCCTATACTCGAGTCTGTAACTTTATGTCCTGCCATTCTTTCCCAACTGTTTTTATTGTCTGTTCCATCCTGATTAGTTTTCACCTCCGTCTTGTTGTCCTGTCTTCACTTGTGGATTTAGTCCACGTGTTCCTTGGTTTCGGTGTCAACTCGTCCTTGTCCAGCTCATCCAGAGAAATTCCTTTTTGTTCTTTGACAATAACTTTGCTTTCTTGGTCCTTGCATGCTCTTTGGATTTTGGACTTCCTTGGACCGCTTTATGGTGTCAACCATCCTCCACCATTTTTAAGCACCAGTTCTGCCTCTGTGGTTTATTTCCTCATTGTCATAGACTGAAACTGTGTCATGAGGGTACTGCACCCTGAAATCTTTAATAATAATTAACCCAGGTATCTCCAGGATAGAGGTTACATCCTGGCATAGAGGTTGACATGTGCTGCTACCTGTGAGATGCTGGCTGTGTGCAGGTGCTGTTGCAGACACCAAGTAAAGTCTGTTAACAGTCCAAAGTGTGCGTGCGGTAATAACCATCCAAGGCTATAACACTCAGAAGTGACAGAAGTAGAAGAACATGTTACACTTAATCCTTCAGTCTATCACCAATCATCAGATTTAAAGATGGTTTTCACTAGACAAAACACTTCACATATGTAGTGGAGTAAAAAGTACAAAATGTGCCTATGATAGGGTTCCCACGGGTGCTTGAATTCCTTGAAAATGCTTGAATTTCAATTCAGTGTTTTCAAGGTTGTGAAAACGCTTGAATTTTTTGTGAAGTGCTTGAAAATGCTTGAAATTTCACAATTAGTTAGAAATCAAAACAGTCAATCTACCACCATATGAAATAATGCTAATTAGACCCATATTATTATGCCATACAGTGGCACCGCTGCGCTTCCCATGACCATCATGGCAAACACAACTAGTAGGCTACCTATTTAAAGGTGCTGGAAAAATGGAAAAACTGGTGCTTGAAGGTGCTTGAAAAGTGCTTGAATTTGTTCATGAAAAAGGCGTGGGAACCCTGCTATGAGTAGAAGCATAAAGTACTTAAAATGTGTACTTTAGTGCAGTACTTTAGTAATATACTTAGTTACACTGCACCACTATCCAGAAGACACTTGCACAAACCAGAGATACATCATACGGATTTAGTTAATATGGCGTTTCTCAAGTTTCTCTTGATGCCTCCTGGACATTTTCTGATCACAGAGAACTCCTCTAGTGGTTTAATCATACAAGAATAAAAAATAAAAAATAAATAGCTGCAGCTTTGTAAAAGTTGCGATACGGTGCAAAGAACATTGTCATTATCTGATCTACCTCGCTTTAGTTTGTAAGCTCTCGAGCTGAGACAAAGTGTGTGACATCAATTCAAAGAGATAGGTCACTTTGTATTGGTGACTGATTGCTCGTGCAGCTGCAGCGGGTGATGCATGCTAAAATGTAAAAAAAAAATATATCGCTTTGAGTTAAGATATGACACCGCCTATTAAAACTCTGCGCAGCCGAGTTTGACAAGTTGAAGAAAGATATCCATATACAGTACAGTACAGCATTCCCTCTTAAGACTGCTGGACTGTGCATACTGCTCTGAGCGGAGCAGGGGAATAGCAAAACCAGAGATGATATCAAGCCTGCTGAAGAAGAAGAAGAAGATGCAGAAACAGTCATTCATATTTCATAAGCAGAGCCCTATGCATATCATCCCCTCCCTCCTCCTCCCCCCTTTTTCCTCCCTCCTACCTTTAACGTTTGCTTATTAAATTCGCAGCTGTCAAAGCATACCTCAAAGCCTCGGCGTGCGCACGCACACGAGCGTGCACGCAAACACATGCAATTATTCTCCAAATCCTGGGGTGTGCAGGAACGGCACTCACACACAAGATGCAAGAAGTGCACACACACACTCACACTCACAAACACACACACACACACACACACACACACACACACACAGTCTCTCTGTCTCTATTCCCTCCCTGACACAGGCACTCTGACTTTAAACTCATTACTTTAGACAAGGTTTTTAATGGAGGCCTGAGCCAGGTGCACAAGGGTACAGAAATGAATGAGATGGGGACAGAGAGAGGGAGAGAAAGAGAAAGGGAGTGAAGTGAGAGTAAACTTTTATTCTTAATTCACACCACGCCCTCACCTAACTTGACCGTAGGCCCGATTCTTGCGTGAAAGGAAAGTGAAGGAACCCCACGGCGAGCTGGCTGAGGAGAACCCGAAGGAGACACGGGCAAAACACCGAGCACCTCCATCCTCTCTTGGTTTAGTTCTCCACTCCGTGTAAATGAAACTTTTAGCCGAGAGGCCGGTGCTGCTTCTGTATCGCAGCAGACACTTGCCACCGGGGAGTCATTGAGCAACACCGACGCCTGTGGTGTCATAACGACAATATTGCACCAGCAAAGCGCTAAACGACAGTGAGCCTCGCAGACACAGTGGTAGAAGTGGCGGAGATGCGCTGATCAATGGGCGATCAATACGTCCCTGCCAGGTAATCACAAACCGCGGTGATTAACGACGTCCAATCAATTGCTATTAACCCCTGCATGTAACCAGTTAAGCAGACGATCAGCGTCAATGTCCGTGATAAATGCCAGAAATTATTGGAGCCTCTTTAACATCCTTCTGTCTCTGTAAGTATCAACCAGGCAGAATGCTTATCTATCTGTGATTCACTGTGTTTAACCCTGCTCCCATATCTGGCCCGACTAATAGCACATAATGGCTGTCAACACAAAACACAAAACTTCACTGCATCGAGTTAAACTCTCCTCAAAAGTCTCTGCGTTGAGCTTGTGCTTGCACATATTTCACATGTGACATATTTCATAAGACAAAGACCAGGCAGAGATATAGATTTTGCAAAATGAGTGTGTTCTGAATTCCTGGCTTCTTCTTTCACACCCTCACACTCCTGTGCTGGCATTGCGGGCGCACACACCCACGCACGGACGCACACGGTTGTCGATCATCCCTCACACGTGCGAGCGTGACACGGCTACATGCGACGCACATGTTCTCGCGTGTAATCCGACAGGATGGAGAAATTGGGGATCTTTGTCAACACATGAGACGCATTTAGATATCTCCAAAACATTTCCCTTCAATTAGTCATCAACAACTTCCGTCTGCTTTGGTGCTTGTACACCCCCCCCACCCCCAAAAAAATTCACTCTGACAGCTGTTGTTAGCAGGCAAAGTGATTGACGAGTGTCCAGACGGGAGCAATTTGTAAAAAAGATCGGACTCTTATTGCAACTAATGAGGGATGCAAAACGCTTAACAGAGCCGGTTCATGCGTGCATTACGTGTTTTGCACCAGGAGAGGGAGCTGCTCGTGGGGAAGCTGTGGCCAAGCAGCATCCAAACTCTTTAAAATAGGTCAGAGAAGTCTTTCTCTCTCCCTCACACCTGGCTGTACCCTGCACTCCTCTTCACTTCTTTAAAAATCCACTAACACAATAACACCCTTTGCTTTCTCTTCATCCCCTTTATCCTCTTTATCTCCCACCACACCATCACGCTGACTTTACCAAGCACTTTGGACATGCTCCCTCCCTCTCCTCCTCTCCTCCTCCTTCTCTCCCTCCACACTCCATTCCCCCGCCCGCCCCCTCTTCCTCTTCCTCCACCTTCTTCTTCTTCTTCTTCTTCTCCCTCTTGTCTCTTCTGCCGGCCTCTCCTGCCTTTTATTGCACGGCTCAGCATAACTCTCAAACTTCAGCCATCACAGAACTCTGACAAATATTCCACACCACGAAGCACTCTAACTCACTGCTTACTTTGCTGCTACGCTAACCTTGAGCTTGTGAAGGATGCATAAGGCAGAATGGATGTGTGTGTGTGTGTGTGTGTGTCTCCCTCCCTCTCTCTCTTTCTCTCTCTCTGTGTGTGTGTGTTTCATCAAATGAAGATCAATATCACTGCAAGGTCACTTTAAAATTCAATTAATAAGAAAGTGAACATCCCACGGGGTAGTCGCCACCCCTGGCGGGCCAAAACCCAACATGACCCAATCCCAGGGCACACAAGTGTTGAAATAGAAAGAGAAGAGATATGGATAAATTCATATCTGTATTATTAAGCACAAAGCCGTGTTTGGAGATGGGTCTGTCTGGAATGAATGTCTCACCAACTCCAATGTTTTATTAACGGTCGTGGAGCAAGCCAGCGAAAGCATATTGTGTGTTGCGCCACCATCTGTGTGTATTCTTCGTTGCATGTGTTTGCGCGCGACCAAATGTGTGTGTGTGTGTGTTCATGTGTTTATCCGTCTCTGCTACGTGCGCGTGCGGCGTGTTCGGCTCGTTGAGGTCAAGGTAGGTGCACGTGATCCGACCGGATTCAGATCACGATGATCAGGTTGTGAAAGTGTGTGAAGTTTTCCCGCGTTGTTCACTTCAACAACAACGGGGGGGGAAGGGTGGGTTGCATTAAAATATGCATGTTGAGCCACCACTCAGTCTTAATATTTAAACCAGCCTGGAGGTGAGGCCCACTCTAACACAAGCCTGACAGACCGTGTGTACAAAACACTGGCTGCCTCCCATATAAACTCACACATGCGCGTGCACACACACCACACACGCACACACACACACACGTGCAGCAGAGCAGCGACAAACAGACAAACACAAGAAGATAAACACAAGCTGGTTTAGACAGAACCGTGGATAAATCCATAAAATGCTTGTCCCATATGGAAGGGATGCTTTTATTAGCCGAGTCTGAGCCACGGGGGGTGGTGGTGGTGGTGGTGGTGGGGTCGCCGCTGGGATCGTGTGACCGACTCTTGTTTGTAGTGAGGCGTGGATGTGGAGTGGCGAAGAGAGAGGGAGCGGATGTGACCCGCAGAGACCCAGGTGATCCGAGCGTTAATTACCGTCTGCTAATTACGAGAGAAACGCATCATTAGGCAGAGTGAGCCACCGGAGGGCTTGAGGACTCCCTGTCTCTCCTCTACTCTTTCCTTCTCTTCCTGACCCCGATCTTCTGTCCCAATTAGCACTGCCCTGCTCCCCCCTCCACCACCACCAACACCACCACCCTCTCCTCCTCCTCTCCTACCCTTTATCCCCCCCTGTGTGTTTCCATCAACACTGCTGCAGCCACTGTCTAAACACAGGCAGCATCGGGCGGGACGCACCGTACCTCCTCAAACACACACACACACACACACACACACACCATTAGAGGAGACAGCGCTAAAGAGGCCGAGTAGACACCTCTGTCTTCTTGCACAATGACTAATGTGGCGTCACAAGCTGTCATCCATGCCTCGCTGAGCCTTCCTTCCTATCCTCCCTCCCTCATCGTCTTGAATTCTCTCTCACATCTCGCTCTGTAATATGATATGTCTGTTTTTTTTACCCTCCCTCTACTATTTAAGTCATTTTTTGTGTGTGTGTGTGTGTGTGTTTTGTGTGTGTTGTTACACAGCACTTGAGTGATAGCAAAGTGTGTGCACGCTTGTGCTTCAAAACCACTCAGAAGTGGAGGCACTTTGAAAGAAACAGCCTCAGACTGTTTGAGGATGACACGCAGTAAATGACAGGTTCGGCTGTTACGCAATTCTCTCTCTCTCTATCTCCCACACCCCCTGTCCTCTGCCTCTCATCTTGCTTGAGATACGCGTCCCCTCCGCACGGACCCCCTGGGGGTTTGAGGTAGGACAGGATCAGCTGCCGAGGGGTCAGCTCTGAACCTTCTGCCAGCCGGACCATCTGGAACCCCACGACCACTGGGTCTGGGGCCGCGGCTCCACCACCAGGAAAGGCGGCAAGAAAACGTAGGTAGCAAAAGATGCAGATGAGAGAGAGAGAGTGAGAGAGAGTGAGAGAGAGTGAGAGAGAGAAGAGGCGAAGGAGGGAGGGGGATAATAAGGATGAGGCAACGAGGAAAGTGAGACAGAAAGATGGTAAGAGATGAGAAATGATGAAGATGAAGGGAAATAAGGGCGGTTCAGTAACAAGACTGAAGGTAGGCTGCGCTGTCACATGAAAGAGACGGTTTTTAACTAAGCACCGACGACCGGCCTCGCTGCAAATTATTTAGCGCGCAGATTTGGGAGTGTAACTGTATGTAGCTCACAATTTAGGTCTCCATTATTCAGTGCTAATCTTCCTATCTCCAGGAACAACTGAGAGGTGCAGCCTTATAGAATATATAACCTGAGGTGTTGAGAGTGTATATATAAAACATTTACAATACCCTCAATATGACTCCGCACAGAAACACAGCAATCCTTTGGATAATTTAACAATGTAGTAGAGTTATTTAAAACCTGCGAGTTAAATGTTTCAGTCTTTCTTTTCTTTTTTGTTAGTTTGACACGTAGGAGGAAAAACGCATCAACCTCATGAGCCATCACAAGCATTAAGATGGAAATTCAAAGTCAGGATACTTTGTTGTTGTTGCATTCAAGAGCAAAACACCCATCTACTGTTGCTAAATTGATTCTTAAGTGGACTTAAATTCCCTAAAATTATCCGATGAATATCAGCCCCATTAGCGCGGCAGGTGATTTCATTTTCTGCACTGCGGAAAAAAGAGGATTTAGTCGACGGTTGTTAAAGCTGCTATAATCCATATTTTAACATAAACAATGCATCCAATTACTGTACGTGAGGAAGTGAGAGGAGCGGCTCCTAAATAATTAGCACTCGTGCCTTTTATGGCTCGCAGCTTTTGAGCTTTTGGTTCAATTTCATTCTTAAAATCCAGCAACAACATCGAACAGACACAGTTAGCAGCCATCTGGTGAACATAGTGGAGCATTAACTAGTTAACATTTCCCTCAGGAGTTGGTGGAGACCAAAAATAGAGCTAAAAGGAGAGTGACTGGGCATAACTATGTTTTTATGTCAGTCGCAAACTGAGGAGGAAACACTCCTTCACAGGAAACATAGACAAGAGCGTTTATTAAACGCTTTACAAAATCCATTTTTTTTTACAATAATCTCGCGCTTGCAAGCTGATCAACAACTCCAACTAACTCCAACACGCACTCTAAATGGATGTGTTTGTAGCATCCCTGAGTGTTTATGTGTGTCCAAGGACTTTGTGACCTGGCCATCTTCTAGCTAAATGATGTTTGGAGCAACCAACATATCTGTGCAATCAACATAACTTATCAGGACCTGCTCTATTATCACGGGTTCGGCTACACAGAAGTGAACGATGAGGCGGACCGGCCCTGCCGTAATTCCCCTCCCTTGACTGCAATAAACAACTGCATTAATAATAATGTGTAACAATCAATCAATGAAATGAAATCTCATTAACATATCGCATCTGTGATTATTTATCCTTTTGGGAAAATATATGTGTGCAATAGGAGTTTTAATTAGCGGCACTATATTTATTATTAAACATATCGAGTCATCGTGACCTTGAATTGTTGAATCTTTTATGTATAAATTATATATATAATATAACATATATATATTATCATATTGGCACCCCATCAAGGTAGAGGCTCCCTCACACAGGTGAATGCATGTCATGTTAACAGTTCATCTGGGACTGATGTGGTTAAACAACCAGTAACTTGACCAGTATCTTCACCAAGCAAAGAAACACGCACATGCACACACACACACACACACACACATACACACACACACACACACACACACACACACACACACACACACACACACACACACACACACACACACACACACACACACACACACACACACACACACACACACACACTCTTTGTGCAGCATTTTGTGATAAGTTGTCATATTATCTGCAGCTCTAGACATTCAGAACAGCTTCAAGTAGCTGAAATCTAATTTAATGAAACCTTACTCATTCATTTTTAATATAATCGTTCTGACAGGTTGTTATTTATCTCTGCTCAGTTCGGGTTTTTTTTGTTTTTCTCTGTATTAAAAATAAAAACTCATCCAATCACGACAAGACTTTGAGAAGCATCCCAGAGAGACATTACAGCATTTTGAGTTGTGTGTGTGTGTGTGTGTGTGTAAGCTGCCAAAAATAAGATGGTCAACGCCACCAAATAGCTAAAATGACTTTCACAGACATCACATCGCAAAAAAAATACACAGTGTAAATGAATCACTGTGAAAATTACTCACGGACTTGTGCCGCGTCCATTTGTCACGTGGAGGAGGGAAAGTCTGAAAGCGAGCAAAGAGCACAGACAGAAATAGAAGTGACCGGTGTCCCTATCACAGCTGTGACATCTGTCTCAAATGAGCCAGGGGTCTGCTGACCGTCTCTGCACACACTTTCATTGATGTTGAGACCTTAATTCATACACTAAAGCCCTTTATTCTGATGCATTATAAGAGACTTTATCCACACTGGGCTGGCAATATTCTGGTATGTTCTCGAGATTAATGCAAAAATGTCCGAGAATTTTAATCTGGATAAGAAAAAAAACGTCCTCAATCCTTGTTCGATGTTAGCACAATTTCCCTGTTAGAAGAAGTAAAAAAACAGATTGTGTCTAGTGTGGATGTGATTGTGTTGTTGCACGAGTTTTAAAATGGATTCTCATCTTTGTACGTTTTAATATGAAAGGATCTGTCTAAAGGTCACAACATCCTCTAGAGCGCCTCACAAATTAACATGTATTTTGTTGTTTAATCAAAGGTCTAGGTTTGCATATGGACGGTAAGGACAAAATAAACAAACAGCTGTTTCTACACGCCTCCTCTCTGCGGATCTGACGGAGAATTATTCATAAATTTATATACTTTCTGTGCTTTTTATGTGATATTGTTTGTTTGATACTGTGCGCTGTATTAATCCATGACAGTTTGTTTTAACGATTTACTTGTTGACTGGAGTGGCTGCTGTCAGTAATTTTAAATAGTACCATGTGTGCTGTAATGCCACTGCAGCAAATATTGTTAATATTAATGCGGCAGAACTAAAAACTGGACCGAGTCAACAGAATTAAACTTTTTTTTTGACAGCTCTGACTTAGATTTATTGAGAGGACGGTGGCTTTACTCCAAATTATTTCACCAGCCTGGATTATGTGTGTGACCTTTTTGGATGTGTAGAAGAACACAGAACAGTCATTGACATTAGAGCCTGACCGACCCTGAGGGCATGTCGGGAGATGGAAATAATCAATCCCTACTAATGCTGAGACCAGACCTACGCCTAAGCAGAAGGGTAAACTACTTCTTCCTCTGCTGGTTAGTGAACTCAAAGGCGACTCCAGAGGCTCGTTGACGTTGACCGATCAGGTGAATGAGGCCTTTGGGATGGGAGCAACTGTGTGCTCCAGGTACGATCACCTGTGAGTATGTATCACTTTATAGTCACACATCAACTCTGTGATTTACAGAGTTTCCTGATGGACAGTGAAGTAAACTGCTGTGAACTGTAGCTGCTGTTAGCTCATGTTAGTTCACTTTGTTAGCCGGGACGCCCAGACTGTGAGCTCAGAGTACCCGGGGAGTGTTAGCGTTTGAACCACAGAGAAGAGGAGGTTTTTTCAGGTGAATGCTGACAGGGAGCAGGGAGTGGATGTCGTGCCAGAACAGGAGCTGGTCAAGTGGGCTGAGGCAAAAACAATGAAATGCAAGCTGACAGAAGAAGCAGAGAAGAGAAAAAGAGAGTGACCCAACCAGAACCACAAGATAAGAGTAAATCTGGGACTGACTTTTAGTCGTTGGTGAAATAAAAGGCTGAAAGACAGACGCCGAGCTGGTCTTCTTGCTGTTGGACTAGTCAGTAATATTAGCTGGCTGATGTGTTGTGTTGTTGTACTTGCTTGATATTTGGCTGTTCGCGAAGTTTTCAACATGTTAGTTTTTATATAATCATAACAAACACATGTACAGCTGTCCATATACACCACAGTGGTATTATACTCCAATTTCTATGCATGCAGTCTATCCTACAGACATATTCGTATCATAAACTGTCTTATAACTGCAAACGATGTCTCTGTTGACGATCGTGCAACACAGCTAATAAGCTAAAAGCTTCTCCATTCTTCTAAAAGGTCAACACTGTCAAGGTTTGCAGCCGGTGAACGGTGCATGTCGCGTATCAAAGTTCACAGGAGTTGAACCCGGTGAATTCATGGCCTGCTCTACAAGCAAATATACTGATTTCACACTTTTTAAACGCTAGTGTGAATAGGTCAAAGGACTAAACATCACTCATTACCGCTCTGCCCTTGTTTGCATGCCTTTATAACCGTTAAATAGGGTTTGGAGTGCTGCAGTGACCCCTCCTAGGTATTCAACATTGGTAGTATTAGCGCAGGGAATTCCCCTCAGAGATGATGAGGCACGGTGGAGAGCAGTGTGACTTGCTTCTCCTGCTGCAATCCATCTACGCCGTCGTTTGCAACGTGTGCTTCTGTTGCAGTTTTACAGTGGTGAATCTTCAATAAATTTTGAAGAAAAGTTACTCCCTTGTGTTTATCAGAGGACTTTCACGCGGTCAAAACCGAGCCATGCCTCAAACTTGATTAACACAGAGGTAAAAGAAGAAAGAAGATGAACCGTCCTGTAAATGTTTATCGTCTTACGCGCACAAAAAGTATGTCAGGGCACGCGGCGAGGTGGATTTTACAGATCTCTAACGGTGAGATATTTATTTTATCGATTCGTGACGATGCTGCCAAACTTTCACTGACAGGTGACTTTTAGTAGAGGACAGAAACTCTGAGTTGTTTGTCTGTCGGAGGAGGAGTGAGGGGACTGGCGCAGCAGCGGGGGAGGCAGGTGTAGCTGACCTGTTTGCCTTTTTACTGCTACCATATTTTTCCCGTCATTTTCGGATGCCGTTTGCAAATGTGATATCTCAATTTGACGTTGCGGATGCGGATATAAATCCATTTCTCTCACCATGTATAGGACCGTGTTGACAGATGCTATGTTAATGTTTGTTCTGTAAATCGCATGCTGATGCATAAATTAGGCTACAGCTCGTGGTGATCAGGCTGAATCTGGGCTACGCAGGAACGAGGCGAGGAGTCGGTGTGTTCATACTGCAGAGGCAGTACAGGTCAGTCAAGGATGGCTCGATAGCAGGCTTAATATTGCAACAGAGAACATGAATAAAACAAACCTGATACCGACAGTACCACTCCCTCCATCCATTACTTACAACAGCAGCAGGATATCAGAGCAGTCTTCTGGCCTGGGAAACCAGACACCCTTACAGTTGAGGCGTTCGTTAGTCCCTGGAAGTTAGGATGCACGGCATGTAAACACAATGACTTAATGTAGATCAAACTTTAAACGGAGCTGTCAATCAGTGGCAGTCCTTGACCCTGGTTCGGCTGATGAGGGTTCTCTCGAGGGCTTCGGGGTACCATAGCTGTCCCGAGCCCGGGTTTGGACAGTTGGCTGTCAAGAGTTGCGCTCATCAACAATGCAGCAGCGTTACAACCACAGAACATCTGGAACATCAGGAGGATGACATTGACAGATTAATGTGCGTGCGAGGAGGAGTACATTTATAAGTAGCTGCAATTACATCCAGATCAACTGTCAAAACAGTCAGAAGAGAGTCGGGGGAACAAAAAAAAAAAGAGACGAGGAGGTTTAAGTTCTTGCAAAGCTGGATCGGTTATCATCTACACTATCTGCGTGTCGTGTGTGTGGGCAGGCGGGTGGGAGCGCACGCACAGGCCTGCTGATATTTAAATGTTGACAGCATGCCTAGCACTCGTGTCCCCCGTCACTCTGTCTCCATTTCATCTCACTCCTCCAAACACACTGCATGAAATCACTGTGCATCAAGCCTCCTCGTGCTAGATGACAACTGTGCACCGGCTTTATAATTTGTCCGATTCGTGGAAATTGCCAATTCTCATTTGGGTAATTACAGTGTTCATCACCACTCCGCTCCGTAATGATATTTTGCGGAGAGATATAAAGAAGTGGCACGTAATTCGGGTTGTAATGGCTCATTATCTCACAGTTGATCCCCCTACTTGTCCTCTCACCTGATTCGTTTCTTTCCAATATGCAACTCCCCTTGTCACCGATGCCCTTGTTGGTGTGTGTGTGTGTGTGTGCGAGAGTGAGGTGTCAGCATTTTATCAGGAATCGTTCGGCTGATGGCCTGTCACCCCACCTTAAGGATGTGGCGAGGAGAGGCGAGGCTCACCTTTGCCACGGCTGACATTTTAATTTGTCACTGCTGGCCGTCCTGTTTCCGTCAATAGTACATCAATGCATCAGAACAAACGCCATGGGACACAAGGGGATTTCTGGGTTCGATAGTATTGATACGCACCTCTGATTAAGGCTTCAGTGCAGCTGCTGCAGCTGCAGAGGTAGCCGGGCCCGGACCTATAGGTGTGTCAGGAGAGGAGAGACAAATGGGGAAGAGTGAGTTGACAACAGATCACGTCAGAGAAGATAATAGAAAGGTCAAATCTTCCAACATATGAATCTCCATTAAAGTAAAAGGCATGAGAGGTCATTAAAAGGCCAGCACGAGAATTACAGTTTCCCAAAGCAATGCTTCATTTTAGTGGAACGTTTTTATATTTCATCATGCTCCACTCATATGAATTCACGGACAGTTAACCAACGTCAGCGCTGCATATCTTCCCCCGCGACCATTTAACACGCAGGCTCAGAAAAGGCAAAGTTCACATCATTTACTCCGATTTACACGACTGAGTGAATATTTTTTGTCTTCTGAGATTTAGTTTCCAGAATTATTTTTCTGCTGCTACGAGAAACACTAAAAGAATTTTCTTTCACCGGAGGAGTCTCGATCACCGGGGCGCCTCGGTCGAGAATTCGGTTTGAAAAATCTATTTTAGATAACGTGAGAGCTCCTCTGTGAGACGAGGCGCGTACTGTACGACAGCTCTGTGAGTCAGAGCAGTGTTTGCGAGCTAACGCTCACATCAGCGCTCTTACTGTACATGCTCGCGGTGACAATGCTAATACGCTGATGTTAACGGGCCGGGTTAGCGCGTGTGTTCGTGTGCTGACATGTGCTAATTAGCCCTAAACACAAAGCACAGCCGAGGCTGATGGGAATGACAGTTAGCGTTGCGGGCATATTTGTTTATGCAGTGGTCCCTCGTTTATTGCGGGGGATACGTTCTAAAAATAACCCGCAATAAACTAAATCCGCGAAGTGAGTTTTACAACTATTATACATGTTTTAAGGCCGTAAACCCCTTAACCACACACTTTTATACACCTGTTTACACACATTTTGTACAGTACAGACGCAGAACACAATGCGCGTTCATACTGTACAGTACGCTGTAAAAAAAACATGAAAAATTACACTAAAAAAATCCGCGAAAAGTGAACCGCGTTATAGCGAGAGACGACTGTAACCCAAAATATTGAATGAAATAAAGAAGATAAATGCCAAGTGCATGGTGGTAAAGTCAGGGATCGAGGTCATTATGATACATCGTATGTCTGTGACAAATCAAACGGCAATCCATCCGGTTGTTGTTGAGAGATTAGAGTTAATGTGTGAGGTCACCCACGGGTTTGAAGCTCGAAATTTGCGGCTCTGGCTGCTGCCATCGTGGCTGTCCTGCCCCTTTGACCTTCAATCGGCCAAGATGTGGTTCACCTGTCGAATGACGCCTGGGTGCTCAAACAAGCCGTCTATAACGGCACCCACCTGTCAGTCAAAGTGGTCACACTGTTAATTATGCACGACTTTAAGCCTCAATATAGTTTAAGGTGAGTTAAAAAGAAAACCAGACCCAGTACAGTTCTGCATTGGCTTCATTTCTCAACCACGGAGGGTTGACCTTCTAACCCTAACACCTCTGTGACATCACATCCATGATACGGTTTCATCAACGTCTACTATTTATGAGTAAGTACGCTACGTAGTTCTTATGATTGCGAGTCTGCACTGTGTTTTATTTTGAAAACTGGCCAGATTCTCTATGCCGTTCCTGCATCTGACCTCAGGCCAGCTTGTTCTGCACTGTGCTGCTTAACGCGGCTGGTCAGGGCTTCTGTCAAAAATATAAAATGTTCTCTGCAGAGCAGGGGACGCATCTAGGACACCTCGGAAAAACGTGCTGCTGCGCTTCTGGTGGAATCACAAGCATCGCCTAGAACGGCCACGACGAGCACACAGCACAGCCCGGCGAAACCAGGCGTCGGTTTAATCAGTTTTTACATTTTACAGCCTCTTAAGTTGAATATGTCGTCACATTGAACATAGACAAAGAAAGATAATCAGGCATAGAGAAAACGATGGTTAGTTGCAGCGTGGTCGGTGTTTGCTGGATAAAGTTGTTGTTGTTTAAAAGTCTTCAATCACTCCTCTAACTCTCTTAACTCTCTACACACATTTATACACCTTTTCCCAGGCCGGGACGGTCATTAAGCCCTCATAGTGGCGTCCGTCAGTGCGGGCCGAGACACCTCTCCCAGACGTCAATACAGGTTTGGCACACCTTGGCCCACAGTGCCCTCTGAGACCCCTCCACTGTCCTGCACGTGTCAGCAGAAACAGAAGCCACTGTGTCAAGCTGCCCCCATCCCTCCCTCCCTCCAAAGCTCTACATCCATCCCTCCCTCGCTCCGTCCGGTCCCAGGGGCAGCAGGTCAATCCTAATTGTATGCTAATCAGGGCATTGCGTGCGTCTCTCTAACTGCTGACAATCGATGGGTGACATCAAGGTATTGTAGCCAATGCAAAAGAGAGCCTGCGGAGTAAACAAGGAGGGCAGGATGTGGATGCAGAAGAAGTGGCTGTCAGTCTGCCTGAATAGCCATCGCTCTGTGTGCTATATTTACACTTTCTTTACTGGTAGAGTGTCGTTTTATGACCGTTTTAACTTGTTCAGAGGAAATGTTCGAACTTGACCCCATGCTATCAATCCACTACATGCAACAGAGAGACAAGAGCCACTTTTATGAAGAGACTCTCACTCATCATCGACACAGTGGCTGTGGCATGATGCAGCAATTGTGAGTGAGTGATGCTGCACTGCAAGGTCTCCATCCACTGCTGCTAAATGTAGTGGAGTCTCCATTCGCCTCTGTTCTCCCACTGCCCAGACGCATTATAATCTATAAGCACAGACAGACCCATCTCTGCACTTCATTCTAATCCCATTATCATTCTGTAAAAGAGGAAAAAAACATTCTGACTTGTTTGTATTTCTTTAAACCGATCACAACTTGTCTTGGGCTTGCACTAAGCCCGGGATGAAGTAATGGTGTGCTTGCAAAAATAGTGTCAGAGTGTCACATTTGCATGTGTTGGAGGCGAGCCCTTGCATTAAAACGGGTAAATCCTCCCAAAAAAAAAGAGGTAACAGCATTGACTGTATAAATGTGGACGTTGTGTCCGTCGACGTCACTATTCAGGAAATGTCGTGAAGGTCAGAACGTGTGTGACAAAGACGTGGAGTGTGGATGAAGCCGAGAAGGGCTGAATGACGCCTGGTTGCGCAAACAAGCCATGTTTAACAATCAAAGCGGCCACGCTGTTAATTATGTAGAATTTTAACCCTTAATACAATTTGAACAGGTGACTTCTACATAAATTCACCCTCAGTACAGTTGTCATGAACGGGGAAATTAGCTATAGAGACCAAAAACCATTTTTTTGTACCAGGCTGTAAACATTTTAACATGGGGACTTATGGAGATTGACTCATTCTGTAGCCAGCCTCAAGTGGACGTTCAAGGAAGTGCAGTTTTTGGCACTTTTGCATTGGCTTCGCTTCACCGTCGCGGTTGCTGCGGTTGGGTTAGAAGGGACTTGAGGGTGGCTACAGAACAAGTCGGTCTCCAAGTCCCCATGTTCAAATGTCCAACTTATGTCCAAATAAACTTGTTATTTCTGCTGTGAAGTTGGACATTTGAGTTGATGAACCAAGACAAGAAATAAAGAAAAGGTAACAAGTTTTTTCGAAGTTGCTGGATTTTAACTATCTAACTAAGTAACTAGGTCTGGGTTAAAGCCCTTTCAGACACATTGTCTACAACCTGGTTGAACTTTGGGTGCACTGTTGGGGCTCAAGCCATTAGGTTAACTTGGTAAACACTGAACCTAACACAACAAGTCCTCCAGACACAGTCAACATCACCACCACGTGATGAACCATGTAGAAGACAAAAAAAAATAAAGAAAAGGTAACAAGTTTTTTGAAGTTGCTGGATTTTAAAGGTCCCTGTATCTAATAAAAAGGCTGTAAACATGTTTATTTCTTAGTGGGACATTTGAACATGGGGACTTATGGAGACTGACTTGTTCTGTACCCACCCTCAAGTGGATGTTTGAGGAACTGCAGTTTCTGGAAATCCTGCATTGGCTTCACTTCACAGCCAGGGACATTGCTGCTTGGGTAACAGGTGCAACCTAGTTTATGATCGTACTATTAGTAACTAGGTCTGGGTTAAAGCCCTTTTCAGACACATTGTCTACCACCTGGTTGAACTTTGGGTGCACTGTTGGGGCTCGAGTCATCAGGTTAACTTGCCATTTTCACCGTGTAAGCTCAGAGGTTTGAAAATGGCGAGACGCGGATCGCTGAAGAGGAGGAGAATACTGACTGAAAGAGTCGACAAATGGTTTCTACCAGTAGCCTACTTCTTGTGAGTCAGACCAGACACATTATAATGACCTCTCCCTCCAAATAGCTCTGATAAATCTGTTCCGACTTCGAGTTAAACCAAAACTGGCAGTTCCAAATGAATGAAACATGGATAAGCAGAGATGACACAGAATCTGATGAATAAATCGCTCAATATGGGATGTGGGTTTGTAATAAGCCGCTCTGTAGGGGCGTATGTGTTTGTGTGTGCATGTAAGTGTCTGTGCATGTGTTATTGCTTACGTGAGAACATGGAAGTGTGAACGTGTTTTTCCATGTGTCGCTGATGAGAGCATGCACAAGTTCTCCAACTGCAGCGCAACTTTTCACTCAAACTACAAAGGTACAACATGTAATCTGTGGACAAAGATTAACAGGGGATACATAATTAATCATGATATAGATATCAAATTGTTCGGTGAACGTCGGTGACACTGCATGCATCTTTCATATCGAACGTAAAAGACAGTACAAACGCTGGGATCTTGTTTTTGTAGCTTTGGCTCTCGTATCTATCAGTTATGGTAACACTGTGCACAACAAAGTAACTGACCCTTCACGAGTCACTGCTGCTGTGCCTTTCCAACGCAGCACACCACATATTCACTTTTCAAGGATATAGCGGCGGCAGATTTGCCACTTGAAAATCGTTCCAAAAAATGTTTGGGACCTTGATTTCACTGGGAGCTGAACAAAACTCCAAGTCCAACAACACCTTCCATACAAACAGTGCTTCACGCAGCAAAATTTAAAAATAAAAATGTTTGAAGATGGAAAATAAATACAATAAAACCACTAAAATGTAAAACATAAGCTGATTTTGCTATTTGCTCGCTATTGGCTATTGTAAACGCCAATCAATAGCGCTCTCAGGACGCTGGGTTCCTTGTGGTTCCTATAGTCTCCAAAAGTAGATTGGGAGCCAGAGCTTTCAGCTATCAGGCTCCTCTTCTGTGGAACAAACTACCAATCTGGGTTCGGGAGGCAGACACGGTCAACACTTTTAAGAGTAGACTTAAAACCTTCCTTTTTGATAAAGCGTATAGTTAGGGCTGGCTCAGGCCATCCCTTAGTTATGCTGCTATAGGATTAGACTGCCGGGGGACTCCCCAGGGTTATGCCTAGCCAGGCACGGTATTGGTTAAAGATGTAGTCACATCTCCCTTACCGAAAACCCTCCCTCCTACTCTGCCTCTCTCTCTCTGTCTTTCTCTGTCTGTCTTTCTCTGTCTGTCTGTCTGTCTGTCTGTCTGTCTGTCTGTCTGTCTGTCTGTCTGTCTGTCTGTCTGTCTGTCTGTCTCTCTCTTTCTCTCTTTCTCTGTCTGTCTGTCTGTCTGTCTCTGGACATGTCTCATTAATGCATGCTGCTGACCAAACTTCCCCGGAGTTTCTGTGCTCTGTCGTCCAGCAGGTTTTTCGTGGATCGTGGCTGCTGCTGTGATCCTGGACGGCGCCCACTACACATATTACTACTGTCATTAATACTACTATATCTACTACTGTGGTCACTTTATCATTCATTGTCATTCTGTAAGTCATTGTAACTGTACAAAATGTTTATGTTGATTGTCCTGTACACGTGACATCCATTGCACGTCTGTCCGTCCTGGGAGAGGGATCCCTCCTCTGTGGCTCTTCCTGAGGTTTCTTCCACATTTTTTCCCTGTTAAAAGGTTTTTTGTGGGCAAGTTTTTCCTCACTCGAACCGAGGGTCTAAGGACAGAGGGTGTCATTCTCTGTACAGATTGTAAAGCCCTCCGAGGCAAATGTACTTTGTGACTTTGGGCTATACAAATAAAATTGAATTGAATTGAATATCATAACCAGTTCTACAACATGTGCTGTATACACCAGGGTAAACACTGAACCTAACACAACAAGTCCTCCAGACGCGGTCGACATCACCACCAGCTGATGAACCATGTAGAAGACAAGAAATAAAAAAAAGGTAGTTTCTGGATTTTAAAGGTCCATGCATCCAATAAAGACTTGCTCTAACTTCACCTGGCTGGAACCAAGCCCTCAGGATCAGCACACGACTTTGAAGCCAGGTTGATGTCGTGACATCAGTTTGGTCCCTTGTGTGATGGACCCAGAAGAAGTGGTTGTGATATGGATTTTATTTGTGTCACAAACTCTGCAAAAAGACATTTCCACTAGAATTTTCGTTCAGTCCAAAAAACATTTTGAAAGTCTAGAAGGCTCGGGCAAACATCGGACTCTTCAGACAAATAAATCAGGAGGAAGTTAAACTTTGTTCGAGACCCGTGTTTGTCTCAGCAGCAAAACACTCTCGGAATATCTGGTAACACAGATAGTTCTGAGCTCTGCTGGTGCTGGATTGATGGTCCGCTTCACCAAAGATGATCTATAACAACAAAAATAAAACTTCAACAACTTTCTGGACCGTCAACAGATTTGGAGATTGGGAAGAGGAGGATCTTCTTCTATAACTCTCATCTCTTCATACATAGCTAGTTAGTTATCAAATGGAACACCAACTCTTGACTTTGTAGGTTATTAAGTGAGTTATCCAGACATGCTAATGTCTTCTCCCTTCTCATGCCTCCACCCGGTGAAATCTCTTACTCCGTTACACCACCATCTTTTTCTATTCCTCACACATCTCTGATCCCACACATTTATCTCCCAAATCCCTTCCCAACTCCCCCTTCTTCTCTCCACCTTTCTCTCTCGCTCTCGTCATTCATCCACCTTCGTCTACTCCGACAGGTCCCAAGGTTCTCTCTCCCTCCTCCACTTCCCTTACCGCGCCTCTCTCCTCTCTCCACCACCACCCCCCTCATACATCCCGTCCCCGAGGCCTCCCGTTAACGGGGTCAGTGTAATCCCGCCGCACGTAATCTCCGGTTTAATCCCCTCAATCACCCACGATTAAACACAAAAAAGATGTCTGGAAAAAAAATTACGGCCCATTGCGCAACACGGATGGTTGCTTTGGGAGGTGAGTGGAGGGTTGAGGAGGAGGAGGAGGTTTTGTTTGTCTCCACCTTAATTTGATACTATATGAGTTGGTGGGGCAACCGAAGTACAACTGAGGTAACGGACTTAGTGGGAAGCAGCATGTCTGTATGCAAGCGGAGGAGAACAGGGTGCCGTGAGGTTAACAACGCAGAGATCTTCACCATCACTCACTAGTCTTTCATCTCTCTATCCCTTTAACCCTCCTCCCTGCTTAAGGAGGCTGTGCAAAAATCAGTTCTTCATGACACCCTGTGTTCAACATCTTCATCATTCTTTGTATAAAAGACCTCTGTGTTGTAAAAACAACAACCCTGGGTGCACAGACAGAATGAAAATCTTGTCCAAACTCAAATATCGCCCTTGAAGAATAAACTTTTTGTGTGACGGAAAAGCTCCCCAATGCGAGGGCCTTCTGTCATCCCACAGCTACAAACAAGGTCATAAACTTAAATCTGCGCACACACTGTCGCACACACAGTCAGACTCAGCTTTTCTGGTCATGTGTGTGTCCCTGCCGAAGAAGACTGGCGGCGGGCCAGACCACATGCGTTCTAGAGCTTGGGTGGATCTGGACCCTGAAGGAGAAGCCGGAGCCATGTGACATGCGCTCCTGTTAGGAACGCCTGGATTCCCCTGCTGACAGGGGCACAGCAGAACCGACCCGACAATGCCACTCCGGATCGATCCCGCAAGGACAAAGCAGCTGCTTTAAGAGAGAGAGATGAGAACGGCCCCGGTGATTGGCCCACTGGTGACTTCTCACCACGCCACTGGGGAGAGAGGTGACCTTTCATTGGCTCGGATCTTTCTGAAAAATCTGCCTCCATCCAAATACAGACGAGGTGAACTCTCCATAACATGTGAAATAGTCATATTTCCTGTCAAACCCTGTTTTGATACACCATTTTAACGGTGCCATGGCCAAACCTTTATTTTCAATATAAAGGAATATATTTCAGGTCTTTTATTTGGCAAAACAGCGAAAAAAACTTTTAATTATATGGTAAAATATGGAATAAAACACCAGCTTTTGACATCCTTTTACCGTAATATTAGAAAAAGTTAAAACATACTTATTACGGTAAAATTCTGTAAAAGTTTTTTACCTGTGATGATGAACATACAGTAGATCACAGATCATAAAGGATTTCTTTTGATCGCTTCCTGTTCCTGGCATTTACACATTTTTGAATTCAAGGATTCAAGGAGTTTTATTGTCATTACAACACATGTAAACATGGGATGAAACGAAATTGGTTTCCCCTGGTCCCGGAGCAGCCCAATATAAAATATAAAATATATATATAGAATATAAAATATAAAATAAAATAAAACATATATATTTAAAGAGAGAGAGAGAGAGAATATAAAATATAAAAAGTAAAGGCAAATTTAAATTTAGAGAAAAGTATATACAATAAATAGAAAACAACAACAGTATAACACCATGGTGAGGTAGTGAGATGTGCAAGTGTCCAGGCTGTGCAAACAACTGCATTGTGCAAGTAATTGCAGTGCAAGGAATGTCCAACTGCATTGTGATTTTAACAAATGATGAACTTGAAAAAACAAATGTGGGAGCTGTAGTTTTTTACTGGTTTCTCCCGTCTCCATGTTATCAACCCACTCTGTCTTCCTCCACCCACTCTCTCCTCTAATATCTTCCAATATCTTTCTTTCGGCTTTCTAAACAAGTCAGAGAGTCTGTACGGCCACACGGCTCTTCGAGGCTTCACTTTGTCACAGCTGTGCTTTGAGCTGTGGTAACCTTCATGCTCACAATGACAATGGTGCAAAAATGGTGATCTGCAAAGATCTTGTGCTTTGGGCTGCGTTAATAAAGAAACTTGTGAGAAAACGGTGTCTGCTAAAGGTTGCTAAAAAACAACAATATTACATAAACGATATTAGATTCTGTTTTTTAGACAAACTGCACGACTTTCTACTGAGCAAGGCCGGATTATTACAAACGTATACGCGGACCGTGTTTTTCTTACTTTGAGAGACATATGAGCACGTTGTTTGTTTTAGTATTTTCATGGGATTTGTTGACAATGAGAAAATATATTACATAGAATATTGCCTGCCTTATACTTCAGGAAGAAATTCAATAGCAGCACGTCACTCTAAAAACAGACACACAAGTGTGAGGGTCAACAGTTTTTGCAGTGTGGATGTCTTTGTTAGTCTGCAGGTTACCCAGAGTAACAGGGACATTGTGTCTGGACGGTGATGCGTTTTCTCAATGGTGCGAGGGGTTAACCGACCAACCGACCCTTCACAGAATCATGTATAGCTGAGGTGTAAACAAATCTAATTTCTCTCACCTCCTCTGTCACCGCACTGATACAAACACACACCACCCTTCTGCACAAACAAACAAATATTGCACAGTTTTGACAGGCGCGCATCACTCTGACATTTGTCACAGGGGTCCTTTATGGGATGAAACTTGAGCCCGCGGAGGCAGATGACAAACCGTAAGACTTCCGCTTCTCTTCTTTCACGCACTTATGAGAATCCGATACGACTCGAGCAGCGCCGGGCCCCCGCTTCCCTTCCTCTCTGCTCAGCACTCCATCCAACGGGGATGAAGTGAGCAGAAATACAGAGAGACAGTGAGGGATATATAGAGAATATACGTGTGTGTGTGCAACATCAAGATGAAGATAAAGAAAAAAAACGGGTTTTGTGGGTGCGGCAGAGAGCAGAAAAGGATGAAGGAGGTGAAGAGGAGGGAGACGTGATTTAAAGCGAGAAAGATAGAAGTGTTTGAGATGAGAAGATGACTTTAAAAGAGTTTTAAAAAAGAGAGAGAGAGTGGAGGAAAGTCAGAGGAGAAATAGAAAAACAGCTGGCTTAGAGGAATGCGGCGAATGAGGAGAAAAACCCCCTCATGTGAAGACGAACCTGCATAATTCATGTTCTGCTCCTTTTAGAAACAGCAGCTTCATCAGGACAGGGGCCGCTTGACTGTAGCAATGCAGTGTGTGTGTGTGTGTGTCTGTGTGTGTGTGTGTGTGTGTGTGTGTGTGTGTGTGTGTGTGTGTGTGTGTGTGTGTGTGTGTGTGTGTGTGTGTGTCTGTGTGTGAGAGAGAGTGTGTGTGTTGCACTGAATTCTGCTTGTAGCTGCATGTTTGTTAGTTGTGTGCCTTTCTCTGTGGTTGTACTTTTCACCATGCTTGGTGTACAATGTGTCTAAGCACAGATGTTCACGTGCCTCTGCGTGCATGTGTGTGTGTGTGTGTGTGTGTGTGTGTGTGTGTGTGTGTGTGTGTTTAACTGGAAATGGAGCTGTGCGCCTTCACCTTGCTCTGCTCTTCACCCTCACTCTCCCTGACTGCACTCTACAAGGCCATTAGAGCTCCCAGAGGCCTGCGGAGGCTGCTCGTCTCTGTGTCTGCTTTCATGTGTCAGTGAGTGGACTCAGATGTGTGTGTGTGTGTGTGTGTGTCAACCCCACAGAGTGCATGTAGTGTGTCCCTTTTTTTTTTTTAAAGCCACTATGAATGGATGCATGTGGACACGCAGGCCATGTGTACCTTCATGCTTCTGCTTTCATTATCAAAATGTGGACAAAGACTTTTTTTTTTCTTTCTTTCTTCTGTTCCTGTGTAAGAAATGTTAATGCACAGGTGTGTAAAGACGCACACCGTGTGTGAGCGTCTACTCCGGGAGCCTGTGCGTACAGTGTGTGCAGCTGCAAACAAGCCTCGGTAGGGTTTTTGCGAAAGGCGCTCAGCAGGCAGCTCTGGTCTGATCAAAAGATCCCCGGGTCTCTGAAACACACAACTCGGGCTTTATCACTGTTGACTGCTAGATTAGCATGCTGAGAACAAACATCACCATACAAATACACGGATATAAAAACAAAAAAAATCTTAAGAAGAGTCGGAGCTCCCACCCACTCTCCTCACAACCAATATGTTAAAATGTGACAACGTTGTTACAGCTCTGCACAGAGAGACAAAAGCGAGGCAGAGAAACAGAGACTTCTGTTCTGCTTGGAAAAAAACCCAACGTATTAGTCACCGTAGTTTTCTCGGATATACAACAAACATCATCGGGGGGAACGTTTTCCAGTTTTATGAACCGATTACAGCAGCAAAACATCCAATAATCTGCACAAGAAACCAGAAACACACACTCTGCATTGTGTTTGTGATGCGCGCGAGTGCGCTGTGGATGAAACAAACGTTTTACACATCAAACTCAATTAAACAGTCACGGTTAGAGCTCGGGCTGGAAAAACTGTTGCATACTGCGTTGTTTGGATCTGAGGGAGCTTTGTAAACTCAGAAACTCATCAGAGTTAGATCAGTTTGGCCAAAAATACGCTATTGGTTGCATTATGGGGATTGTAGGATTCAGTGATTTTGAATCCTGATCCATATTAAGGACTAAAATAAAAATATGTTTGACCTCAGCTGCTTCTCTTCTGAGTCCCACTACTTTATAGAACTGCAAAATGAAACACCTGGATGAAATACCTTATTACATTAAAAGGTCCAGTGTGGAGGATTTAGTGGCACCTAGTGGTCAACTTGCAGATTGCAACCGAATGAACACTCACCCCCGCCTCACCCTTGACTTTTAAGCGTGTAGGAAAAACTGTGGTTGCAAAATTCACAAGAAGAAGAGGACCCACTCTCACTTTTGATATAAAGCGCTCAACACAACGATTTTTTATTTTCAGGTGATTATACACTAACGGAAACGTAATCATAAATATTGTATATATTCCATTCCTGACAATAAATACTCCTAGATCTTACACACTGGCCCTAAAAAAGCATCAAAGTGCTTCACAATGGTTCTATTTTCATAAGACTTTCTTCATTTACACATTTATTCTTTTTAGGACTCAATAAGGAAATAGGATAAAACATATATGTTTTAGGTCTAATTTGAATATAGTCCAATCATGTAAAACAGTCATATTTCATGGCAAAACCTTCTTTTATACAGCATTTAAGGAGTTTTACACAGAATAAAGTAGTATTTTAAATGACATACAGTAAAACATCATCATATTTAATGACAATGCCAATTATAAGGAAAAACTATATTTCTTTTGATGGTGAAACTTATATTTTTATGGTAAAATACAGAATAAAACGTCAACCTTAAATCTTAAATCAACATCCTTTCCTGTAACATTAGAATAAGTTAAACCGTACTTATGGTAAAATTCTGCCTTTTTCTTTACAGTAGAAAGTTCTTTTTGATCTTTAATAATTATGGTGCAGCGGTCGCTCTTCCTGCATCTCTGGACGGTGTTTTCGTGCTGTGCTGCAGTAGAGGGGGTGATAAGACAGAAAGTTTTTCGGAAACTTTGGAAGACATTCGCTTGGTTTTGGTTAACTCTGACTGCTGAAGCCACACAGAACTTCTGCTGAACTTTAGAATACATTTATTTTTGTCCCACTCTCCTATACTTGAATCACATTAGGATGGGATCTGTTCATGGGCTCATATGAGCAGCCTGTATCTGGAACTGTCCGGCAAGAAACCAGAAACATCAGCGTGGTTAAACCATCTTTCAAAACACGGCCTGTTGGTGCAGCTATGCATGCAAGCTTACCCCCAGGGTTTTAAATATGTATTTTGAAGGTTGTTTGAGTTTTATTGTTATTCAACAGGGTGACTTGATGAGCAGAGCGTTTGTGGGATCCCTTCCTATTACTCTGGATTATGGCTCGTCCAAATGCTTTCATTACGCCGGACCTTTGAGTTTTGATCTGAACATGGATTATAGGATATTTACCACGGCTGCCCTTTCACCTGTATAACACCCCCCACCTGCTTTCATGCTGGAACGAGTGCACTAGAGGTTATGGGAGAACACAGGGAGGCCTCCTCCTCTGATCGAGCATGCAATGTCCATAAAAATGAACTTAAGTCTTTCACTAAACAAGCAGCTTTTTGATTCCCACTAATTATGAAATGGTTAAACATTCCGTGCATGTTTTCTCTCCTGCGCTCGAGTTGAGCCGCCGTACAGCCGCAGTTCTTCCACCGGTCCTCAGATGAGGCTCGTCAATTAGAGCCCAGGCCGAAGCGCGGCATGTTAATTCTCGGGTAAAATATTCCTCCTCCGGCGCTAATTAGGTGCTAGCTGTGGTCGAGGAGCGCCGTTCGCCAAAGCGAGAGCAGTCTGTGCTGCATAGCAGTTCCCCCGGTATCGTTTGGCTGACCAAAGCAGCCGCGATAACAGGGAATTATTTTAATTAACCGGTGCCGCCTTCCGCAGCTAATGAGCCCGGTTAAAACGAACCCGACATCTTGCTGCTGCAGCATGCATGTTCCCCGGCTCCAGAACCCGCGCATCGTATAGCCAGAAAACAAAATGTGCGGATAAATAAATCACAAGGTGAATACATAAGAAGAGCACATGCATAGATAAACAAGTGCTTTGAATACGTTGGATACACCGGGAATGGGGCCTACAAGGCATGAGCGTCAAACAGTGTAAGTACAGGTTTGGGATCGACAGCGTACTGAACACGGGACACAATCGTCTCTCGCTCCTGGAATCTTTTAGTCCACATACAGAAAACAGAATGATGAATTTCCTGTGCGAATGTGGGAGAAGGACACTTTTTTCTTCTTCTTCTTCTTCTCTCTCTTTCCGACTGAGTCAGAGTGAGAAAAGAGGAGGCTTTGAAACTCTGCCCAGTCTCCTGCACAGAGCAGCAGAGGAGGAAAAAAAAAAAAAAAGATGAGTTGGCCCTCATCGCGGTTATTACTCTTCAGTTGTGTAACAGCGACATTTGCCCCAGTCTGAAGAACATTCATCTCTACCTCCAAACCACCTGCATTCCCCCGGAACTGCTGGCTATGGATATCGCGTCTTCTTCACCTACAAAAATATCTCAGTCACGCGCAGGTGACACTCGTTTTATTACCGCCATGTACTGCATATGGATAGGGGGAGCGTTGTGTAGTACTGTCGGCAAAGATGTTAACAAAGCTGCCGAGCTGGCAGGAGCACAGACCTGCGGTATCGCACTGTGACAGCGTGTTTTTAGTGTCTATGCATGCGTTCGGGCGAGGTGACGGCATGTGCAAAACGTTGCGTCGCTTTGTAATTCCATATGTGGGGACTCGGCGTTCGGGGAGCTGACACAGAAAGACCAGGCAGAGGTAATCACAGGACCCGAGTCAGTGAACTATAACGGTAACTAACATTGTCTGAAACAGCCTGCATCACCCTTATGTCCTCAAAGACACACACACACACACACTGCAGATCTAACCTCAAATCAGCGACTCTGGCCTGTAGTGGAAGGCTGCTGCGAGTGTGCGGCGTCTCTCATTACCTCCACGTCGGAGCTGAACTTTAAATTAGTCAGCAGAGCACATTCATTAGCCTCGCTTGAATCTACCTCTTCGTACGGCGCTAACGTGCGGCACTACACTTCATCTGCACATCACACGTCTCACCATCATACTTAGCCTCTCATCTAAAAAAAAACAAGCGATGCCGGCAGCGGTAGTCAAGGTCATTTGATGAGAGCTGGAGGTGTATGTGATGTGAATTCACTCACCGGATTGATTCCTCCTGTACGTCCTAATGATCAAACCCTGGCGGATTTAGAGGATAGTCAGGCCCCCTTCATGAGAGTGCGGAGGATACTGGTGCACGGGGAAATGAGATACTGTAGGTACATAGTGTTACAGTAGAGAGGGCAAAATGAGAGGCTGTTTCATGGTTTGAGCTGCGGATCATGTTCGTAGTGAAAGTGGAATAACCCAGCTCGTCTTATTAATATGAATTTGACAAGCTTGCAGTGGAACGTCTACAGTATCTTACAGATTCCTGATTATAAGGCGCCGCATGTCTTGCATAAGTATGATCGGTACTGGAGGTTTTTGCGAAGGATTCCTGCATATTTAAAATCACACCACGGGAAAGAAATGGTGGACAAACAAACAGAGAAAATGCTTCTGCATGACGACTTCAGCGTCGAGCAATTATAAAATAAAAGCTCACAAAACTTCTGTGCCCTGGTTACTCTGAAATAGTTTTAACCAAAGAAATAGTCCCTCGCTGAAAAACCTTCGGCGGCGTGTTCTGTGGATTATCCACTTTTTTGGATCGGGACGCTTCAAAATGAAGAAATACCCACTTGTGTCACAGGTTATTCACTCGAACTGAGACTTTTATTCTGAAATTCTATAATTTGAAGGATTTTTTTGAGGCCAGTGGAGCTGAAAGTATCCAGCGTTTCAAAAGAGAAATTGATTTTTCCCTCTTTTATTTTTATAATCATTTGGAGACTCTTCAGATTTCATCTTGGGACCCGTTAGTAGTTCCCAAAAGCTGCCAAAACATGGGAACCACTGATCTGGATTATGTAGGTAAGTGAAGAAAATATTTGGTCATTTGGACCAAAGTTTGAGAGTTTTTATTCAAGTAGAAAGAAAGTAAGTAAGATGGAAAGAAAGAAGAGTTGTTCAAATCACAGAAAAAAAAAGAGTTGGGAACAGAGAGAAAGACAAAAAAAACCCAAACAATCTCCAAACATAAAAAATGGGGGCAGTGAGATGGAGGTCTGTGGTATTTCTTAGGTCGTACCCCCCTATAAATCAGACTTCGTAGCCAGAAACTCATTTCCGATTTAAACAGGTCTTTGCCGGCCATGATTGAGCAAGTGGACGCGTGTGTGTGACAGTACAACATGGCACTAATGAGATCCCAAACCAGCACCAAGCGATGCTGGAATTAGTGCCATTTTCGCGCCACCGCCCCCGCCTCCGCCACCACCTCCTCCCCCTCCACCTCCACCCAACAGCCCCCTAATTCTCCCAACCCTTCGACTGGCTTTATTAAAACCTGGGACACGGGGCCAGAATTGAAAAATGAGCTGGACTCAATCTCGGCTTTAGATGGACGCGGTCTGGCTGCTGTGCTCCGGAGCAGCGAAGGGAAATGACCTATGAAATACAGCCTTGTCTTTAGATACAATACAGCTCTTGTTACACACATGTAGAGTTAGAGTGTGGGCTGCACACACACACACACACACACACACCATCCTACGCGCACACATGCACATGGCAAGCATCGGAGCAATTACGTGAACAGTATTTCACGGGAGAAACAGAAAGTGGACAGTGTCTTCGCTTGAGACAAAAGTCCGGGGACGCTCTGATTCACCAGATTACAGCTGAGTAAACAGTCGGCCACGCGAAATAATAATGAAGGAAGTATGAAAATGATACATTTTACATTTTAAAAATAAATCAACAGTGGTGTGTCGGTGTCTGCAGCCAACTCACACAGTGGACAGCGCTCAGAGAAGTAAAGCAAACACTGTGCTGCTCCCTATCAAAGGGCTCCTGCTGCCTCGGACTGGTTTTAATGAGGAATTAGCAGCAAAAGATAAACAAACAAATTCTGATTTTACTATTGGTTCTCGTCTTGCAGTGGTCCACCGCACTCATCCCTCTCTCCCTCTTTCTCCCCCGCCCTCCATGCCCATCAAAGACCCACGAGCAGATCTGACTGATGGGATCTTTCTTCACTCAGCGCCGGAGCTGTGAAATCTTATTGGCTCGTTGCAGCTCACGCTTTGCCGTGTTCTTATTGATTTCTTTTTTGTGTGTTTTTTTTAAGAAGTTACAATACTTTCCCGTGTTTTTTGACTTGACCAACTTATTAGTCGTGGCTCGCAGAACAGCAGGGAGTTTGTGTTCCTTGTCATTAAGGTGCTTTGCTGGGTCATTAGCAGGAGGAGAAGGACTGCAGCACAAGGGGTGGAGGGGGGATGCATAAAACACACACATTGAATAAGCATAGGGAGGGGTCAGCGCCGACTTCTGCCCATGGCCTCGCTCTACAGATGATTAAAGCCAGCGGTGACAGAGAGAAACATGCTGAAACAAACACACACACACACACACAAAGATGAAGATGAAATGTGCACAGCGGTGTCGAAACACACAAACACAGAAACACACACAAACAGCTTTTGATCAGCTTTCAGGAGGAAGCCGGCGACACAAACAAACGACGGTGGCAGAGAACATGTTCTGCTGCTTAGTAACACGGACAGATCGTCTGGTGCTCTGCATCAAACTGTACAACACAGAGTTCAACTTTAGACAACAGATTAACATTTTAAATGAAAAATGAATAGCTAATCCTGCTCGGGCTGCTTTATTCTTCGTGCACCCTCGCTTGTCTCTTTTCTCTTTCATTAGTCGGGCACATTCCCGCAAACTCTTCGAGCCAAAGACAGGAAAAGAGAGCCTGCGGCAAAGTGACCTTCTGGGGATGGAGGGAGGCCAGGGGAATTCTCTGACACCACTGATCTCTACCAAGTTCAGTCTCGGCTCAGACAAAACTCTGATCTGACGCAGCCACCGGTGATTGACACGGGAGATGGAGTGAATTTTAAGCACTGCTTCTGTTCATTTGACTACAAAACTGACACGTCTGGTGATGGCTGTTGGCGAATTAACCCTTGAGGAAATGTCACGAGGAAAGATCTGAGGTGACGGAGGATCTTAACGTTTGATTAAAGAGGCAGGAGAGAAACGCTGATCAAAAAACTCAGCTTCTAGCTCCTCGTAGAATTAACCTGAAAGTCTCGTGCACCAAAATGATGAGAATCACCGACCTCCACACTCCGCTCTAAGAGAAGTAGCCCGGGCAGCATAATTAAAAGGTTGCCGTTTTGTGTTTTTCTTCGTTCTCACCACTGCAGCTATATCAAATTATGTGGCCATAGCTCTCGGCGACACTTGAGAGATCTCCAGTGCCCCGGTATCACCGCTAGACCCTGTCGCTGTCAGCGCTTCTGCACAGAGCTCTGCTCAGCATGTCACATAACCTTCAGTCTAACACGTCTGCGCACCTAAAACAAATAGAGACGGATGGATGGAGACCAAAAGAAGCCATATATATTTTGGATGAAGTTGTGATAGTTCTTCATTTAATAAGATAGGATATGATACAGCTGGTGTTATCCCCCTGCACACACACACGGTGCATTATGGTAATTTGTGCACTGGGAGTGTAAAACTTTTAGTTATGGTACTTTTAACACCGTAAAGTGAAACTCTCTCCAGAACACAGTGAGAGCAGCTAACTTTCAGGACTGAGAATACATTTTTGACAATCAGAATTTAAAATGCGGTTACCATTTTCTTCTGTGCATTAACCATGAAGCAGCAGCCGGTTATTTTAGCCTGGTACTATGACTGGAAACAGTTGAAAACAGTTAGCCCGGCTCTGTCCAAAGGTGAAACCATCCACCTACCACTACCTCTGCTAAGAGAAAAGTAGTTTCAGCATGTACCGCCCTGTAAAACCGCAACAAACTGCACACGCTGCTAATGACTGAATGAACACACGCACGCATGCACAGCATCGAGATGGATGAATCAGTTCACGTCAGATCTCTTTCTTTCTTTCTTTGAGGGTTGTCAAACAGTAAAGCACACAGAACTCTTTGTGTGTACAGTATGTGGGTGCATTTGGGGTAAAAATGCATGAACTTGAGTGAAACAAGAATTTTTCCCCCTGGGCGACCGATAAACATCTATTCTATTCATACAGATGCACAAGGAGCCCTTCAGTGTCTGTTTGGGACGCACTGGGCTTTCAATAGAGTCCAATCTAAGCCCGTCCACGGCAGTGAGAGACGCTCAGAGCAGCTGCTGCCGCTGTGCGTTCGCTCCAACAAGAGCTGGTTTTTCACACGTAGAGATTCTTCGTGTCAAGCGCTAATCTCGTGTTCACAAAACTTCACAAACTTTGTATTTTATTTTCAAAGGATAACCCCTTGAGATGTACCATCTCATTTTCGAGGGGGTCCTTATTGCCAACAGAGATACAAAACAGGTCATCAATAGTACAGGATTAGATATGAACACAAAAATATGATACAGTGTTTACAAAGACGATACAAAGACGCAGACACCCATTCACACACGTTCACACACCACAATGTTCCACCGATCCTAGCTAGCTAGCCCCCTCCCCCATACATATACATGGACAAAATAACAATAATACAAAACACAACTGCAGAAATACAAAAGCAAAACTAGGGCTATTTGTATACAGTATGCACACATGCACACAGAGTACTTATGCATGCCCACCTATATTCATAAATAAAATCAAACACAAGAACAGGATGTTTGGAAGTGAGTGAGTAGAGAGGATTTAAAGAGATGAAAGGAGGTCATAGACCTAATCGTGCAAGCGAGATTATTATTAACCTAGTCTGAAAAATGACAACACAGCTCCGTGACGCAGTGAAAATCTAATTGATAACTGACGTCACAGTGTGACGCAGCAGACAGGACGCAGACAACTGTCCTGATCTAAACCGAGTGCACAAACAACTGTACAACATCATTACTCAGAAACAATTCAGGTTGTTTACGGTGAATCCTCTCAGTCAAAGTGACCTTGGTAATGAGTAATGTTGTAAACAGGACTGGCACCATGAACGGGAGCCAGAGAGTGATTTCACCAAAACTATGTGCATTGGATTGGTGGAAGTTGCTTAGCCCTGTTTTCTGTTGATTATAAATGTGAAGGTGTGCGATCATTTTCTAGATCTGCGATCTTCAAAGGCTGAATTTAATTATTTAAATGGACTAATGTTTCAAATTGCATGCAGGTAAAGCTACAAGTCTCCACAGTCCATCTATATTTCGCAGCCCAGGCACCAGATGCTACCACAGCTTCACCGGCCTTGCAAGACAATAAGGCCAAACCTGAGTGTCAGAAGGCTCCTGAAGTCTGCCCAGCACACAAGAGAGGCTGAGTGAATGAGAGGAAATACTTCAAATTTAAAGGTGCATGAAAGTCTTCAGCCAACTGTGATAATATTCAATTTAGAAAAGAAAAACAAGAAAAATAATCAAATAAATTAGATACAAATCAGATTTAAAAGAGTAACTGCTTCCTTGATAAATGTGTTTTTTTATATGAAATATTTCATATATCATAGAAGACAGGATAACTGCAGCCTCAACTGGTGTTTATGGATATATATGTAGGGATGAAGATATGCATTTAGCCCTAATGGCCATTCAAGGCGGCTCTGCACTCGGAGACAAACATGCTTCCCTTTCTTTTTAGACAAAGGTGTGACAGGAATATTAAATAGCAAAAGCAGAAATATAGTTCATAAACATCTGGTGTAGTTGGACCCTTTCTCACTGGCTTGAACCTTTGTTGAGCTTCATTGTAGGTAAGTTAGGCACCGAGGAAGAAAAATTCTGCCGCATCGATTTTGAGACTTTTTACTTGAAACTCTCCGTCGTTGAGTCTGACAGTGTCACAGGAGTACAGAGCGAAATTGGTCGGGTACTCTTTCAAGATAAATGTTACAGGACTCAAACCTGTCATAGAAATAATGTTAATTATCTGGGGGTCTGCCACATCAAATGTTAGCCTGGACCGTCGTGGTTTATGATCTGTCACGGCTCAGCGACTCTTTCACACTCAACCATAGTTGATCACCTTCGAATAAGCCGCAGCAGGAAAATGAAAAAAATTATGTCGGCCTGGATCATGTTCTTTTTTTTTCATGATTAGGGGAAATATAATTTAGAGCTGGAACACAAGAGAGTGACACAGAAAGTAATACAGTGTGTTACCCGTTCGGCTAAGATGGCCATATGTAGAAAAACAAACAAACAACAAATGGGACAAAAAATAGCCTTATTGCCAAACGACCCGCAAAATTAAGGACAAGCTGCTAGTCATCGTGCTACTACAGCTCCTTTCTTTTTACTTAATATAAGGCATCCCTGCAGGATCTCTGTGTTGTTCTCTCAGCTTGTTTTGTTTGATTCAAACCCTCATTCCTTAAAGCACACTGCCAGACTCACACGAGACAAGCCAAAGATTCGGGGACACTGTGATCTAAAGTCTGCTGCTTTTCGGTCCAAGGACCAGTGGCAGACAGAGCCGGAACAGGGTTTGACCATAGATCTGAGTAATGGTGCATTTGAGGTGGGGCAACAGATCCGTTCCAGCACAATTCAGCCAGCAGCAGCAGTGGGGGGGGTTCATGTTTGGAAAGGTGGTGCAGACACAGGTCCAGTATGGTCTATTCAGCTTGAAAAACACATCATTCACAGACACAGCGCTCAGTGTGTGTGTGTGTTTGTGTATATGTATGTGAAAGAGGAAGGGGGGGGGTTGCAGGAGTGCAACGTCGAGTGAGCGCTTGATGTCTTTATTCTGTCGTCTCACTGGGGGGGGATAAAGCAGGTGCTTACACGGCTCAGCACTTCCCTATGACTGTGCCAGCGCCGGGAGCAAACACACATCCAGTGTTAATCACCATGTTCCCTGCCATTTCACACACAAACACACGCACACACACACACACACACACACACACACACACACACACACACACACACACACACACACACACACACACACACACACACACACACACACACACACACACACACACACACACACACACACACACACACACACAATGAAAATACAGACACACTTGGGGCACCCCGACTTGCCTGCAGGGAAACAGGGGGCTAATCCGACAGTGATCTAGTGACTCTGGAGAGAAACGGCATGCACAGAGGAATGTCGCCGGCTTTGTGAGAGCGGGAGTGTGTAGGTGTGTATGTGTGTGTGTGTTTCTGTCTTACACTGTGATTGTGGAAACATTTTAGACTCGAAACCATTTGATTTAGGAACTGACTGAACAGTCAGAGGTGTGATGGATAAATGGACAAAAAATATATAAATACATTTAGTTTTATACACTAGCAGCTCTGAAGTTTAGCGGTTAGTGCTCACAGAGTTTGCTCTCCTAGTTTAGCGTATGCTGATATTTGATAATCAGGACTAAATACAGAGTAAAGCTGAGACTATATTGTGCTGTAGGATATTCGTTGGTGATGCAGTTGAAGATGTTTGAAGAGAAACTCCGCCGACACTGTCTTAGTCGTATAATAAGTTTATTACAACAAGTTCAGTATCGTAACAAGTAAAACGTTACTTGGAAAACTCCTGGCCGAATGACGAGAGACTCTCCTGATCTATGTGTTACAAACCCTTATATACGGTGGAGGTTATACAATACAATACATGCAGTCTAAATAACCAATAGTATAAATCAGTGTAAGATAGGGACAGAAGAAAAGAGAGGCCCCTCTCCTAGGATGCCCCAACAAGTTGCTCTTAACCTTTGACCTGAAATCTCTCCCTTAACCACGTCAAAGGAAAAAACACTGTATGGGACTTGAGATACTCTTTCTTACATGACTCTCTTACCATATTTTACAACACAATCATCAACACTCCTGACAGCTCTTTGGATCTTTGGTACCCATATCCAAATATCCTTGAAAGTACAGCTAGCAGGCCAAACAATTATCTTGATGTAAAGCATATATATATATATATGTAAAGTACACGCATTAGGATATAACTATGCATCTATGTGCAGACACCTCAGTGCAAAACCTGCTGGCGGCACTGATAAAAAGTCAGGGGATCGTCAAAGTAATTAGGATCCATCTTCTGATCCATCTTACTAACTGTTAGACGGATCGCCATGAAGTTTTTTATCGACATTCAGGTTTCACAAAGCGTTGGACCAATCGCCTGGCGGGCATGTCATATAATAACACTTATTTCCACACTTCTTCATAAAAGCAGGCAACCCTAAATAAATAAATATAATTATATATATATATACGGGTGCTTGAATTCCTTGAAAATGCTTGAATTTCAATTCAGTGTTTTCAAGGTTGTAAAAATGCTTGAATTTTTTGTGAAGTGCTTGAAAATGCTTGAAATTTGTGTGATGTCTATCTCAATTAACCAAGAGAAAACAAAAATGTTTCCTAAGCGGCTACGCGCTTGATCCGATGCCTTTACATGCAGAACTCAGTTATCATACTCGCTTGGTGTTCTGCAGAGAAATAACAGTAGACTACTATCCACACCTGTTGGTCACTGTTATTGCGCTATGGTAGTTACACAATACACCGCTCACAAGCTGAGAATACAAGCCAATTCACAATTAGTTAAAAATCAAAACAGTCAATCTACCACCATATGAAATAATGCTAATTAGACCCATATTATTATGCCATACAGTGGCACCGCTGCGCTTCCCATGACCATCATGGCAAACACAACTAGTAGGCTACCTATTTAAAGGTGCTGGAAAAGTGCTTGAATTTGTTCATGAAAAGGGTGTGGGAACCTTGTAACACGCTCATGTTTACCGGGTTACATGCTGACGTTTGTTACTGGGGCTAAACACAGAATAAAACTGAAGCTCTCTGGGCAAGTGATGGTGACACAACCAACTATTTTGGTCTCTATAGCTAATAATTTGAATTATATTAGGGCTTAAAGTTATGCATAATTAACACCGTGCCTGCTTTGATTGATGGATGGGTGCCGTTACAGATGGCTTGTTTGACCAACAAGGTGTCACTCAGTCTTTGCCGATTTTTAGATGAGAGAGGGAGGCGGCAGACGTGAGACTACCAATATGGCCGCAGATATTGAGCATCAAAATGGGTTTGTATTGTCAGTGATCAGGCATTCACGTTTCCCAAAGTGGTGAATGGGCCGACCAACTGACTAAACAAGCGACAACGTTTCTAGCACGACTAAAAATCGTTCCAGAGTTCCCGCTTCATGCAAGTTATCAATAGGGAAGGCAGGGATGTAATAACACTTATTTCAACACTTCTTCATAAAAGCAGCCCCATGTAATGTGCGATTATGTCATTGCTCATTATTTTGCTCGTGTGGGTGTGTTTCTGTACACACTCCGCTCACATGATTACAGGCACACTGTAACAGCAGGAGGTGGAAGTAGAGTCGAGAGAAAAGCCGGAAAAAAAAGAAAAAAAATCAAGCAAAATAGAAATAAACAATAAAGATTATAGAGATTAACCAGATAAAGAAAAAAATAAGAAGGTTGGCGAGAGTAGAAGAAGAAAATGGCAAGAAGGATGAAGCAGATAGATGCAGAGAGAGAGTTGAAAGCAAACAATCGCTTTGGACTCTCCTGGGAAGGATCTGTTCATCCCACACATATCGAGGGATGAAGGAGAACAAATGTTCTTGGGCCCACAAGTCACATAACAAGGATCGGACCGTGCCACAGCTCCATCAGATTCCTCTGAGCCTCTATTGTTAGAGCTCAATCCCCACAAGACGCCACGAGAGCGAGCGCGGATAAGCAGCTCAACCTTTTAGAAAATATGTCTCCTTTTTTCTAGCTGGGACTTTCTGTTCTGTTCACACTGAGCAATGAGCGAAAGATGGACAATACAGGGTACTGTCAAATCTAAACAGGATGCAGCCCTAAATATCGTTGATCTGTTAATGTTCAGATCGTATCGACGCAATTTAACAGAAGCTTGCTTACAATAATCCACCACGGAAAACATGCTCAGTTCTCTTCAGGGATGCACAGCAGTGCAGTGGTTCGCACTGATGCCTCACAGCGAGGAGGGTCCTGGTTTGAACCTCCGGCTGAGGCCAGTGCCCCGTTGGGATGGGCTCCAGCCTGCCCACAACCCTGATGAGGATAAGAAAACGGATGGCTGGATCGTCTGTGGGGGTCAGCTTCGTACTGATGGTCCTCAATGCACGATCTACTCACCTACATACGGCTTGTATAGGTCAGGATTGTACAGCAGTTTTTCTTACACAAACTATATATACTTGTCACTTTTCTCTCTGTTGTGCTATGCCAGTATCTGCCACATGTACACTCAGGAAAATCCAAACTACCAGATCAGGGGCGTGCATCTCTACCTTTAAAATCGCGATCCTCTCCAACACTTCCAGCAACTTGACATGTTAAATCTACCCCCCTAACGCAAGTGTCACTTAATTTTATGGAAGTAGCACTTATTGCTGCACTAACGTGTCTGTACCTTGATTGTCACTTTAGATAAAATCATCAGCTAAATGACTAAATGCAAATGTAATGGGACTACCGCTAAAGTACAAGTACCTACTTTGACGCCATACCCCTGTATACACATGTCACTTTACTCTCACTCACAATCCTCACTTTTATATATTTAAATAGTGTATATCTTATTTATATAGTACGTTCATTTATTTATACAGTGATGCCTCTCCGATACACTTGACACCTGTACACACACAAAGTCCTCTCACATTTTTACTCTGTATAGTATAGTACACTCGTACACACTTAGACAGCACATATTTTTATTCCGGTTTGTTATATTTTATTTATATCACTCCAGGTTATACTTCAAAATTTATTGCACTGTATTCTAATTCTTTATCTTGTTTTTTTCTTCTATGTCACGTGCTGTTACTACACTTAGTACTCTGAACGCTGAGCTGACCTCTCGTCCAACAGTTCATTGTGCCGCTGACCCCGTGTGAACTCGACTGTAAGCGCAGGTTCCTGCGGTGCCGCGCTGGTTGTAGAGATTCAGAACTATAAAAGCTGTTTGAGGTTAAAACCAGGCGAGGAGTTTTATTGCCGTAAAATCAATTATAAAGTCAGTTATTGCTGTTTGTATTTCCACCACTGGTAATTCTGTTGTGCTCACAGGTGTTCTCACTTATCCAGGCTTATTAGACGTCTGCTGCTCATTTATGTTGAGAACGAATGAACGTGAGGTCACCAAAGTACGTTTTTATTAAAATGTGAAATATGTCCTACGTTAAAGAGTTTAAAGAGTCGTGGAAATGTCAACAAATGTCTCTGTGTGTGGATGCGTACAGCATACGTATTGATTAAAACGTGTATATCATCCATGTTTGCTCATGTCTTCTTTAATCAACAGACCTTTTTGACACATAACAGGACAAACACAAGGTGCAATTAATAGTGGAGTCATAATTAATGTTGTTCTCCTTTGGCTATGACGAGTCAAACTGTGTGTTTTGAAGTAAAGTGAGCAAACCCTGCACTCTGAAGCTGGAGCATTTATTATTTACACCTGTGCTCGACACGCTGACATGTCTGACAAACTTCCGTCAGCAGTATCGTGCACGTTTTCTCCGAATTCTACTCTTGAATTACAGACCTCACACCGACACGAGGTGTTTTCAAAGCTCTTCTGATGACGGCATGCAGGCTACGTGATATCTCGGTCAACTCTTTTAAAAAGGCTGAGTAGCCACAAAAATGTGAACACAGGAATACGAGCACACACATGGCTGTGCGTATGTTACAATAACATAAAAACACACACTGTACGCAGAAAAGCCAACCCCATTGTTACTGTATGCACACGGAGGTATTATAGTTAACTACAACTAATATATTAAGTATTATACTTGTGAATTATTTGTGAGACAGTGAGTTTCCTTTTTTGTTTTATTTAGTAAGTTTAGACTTGATTTTGAAAGAGTACTCTTTTGATTATATTCATCTCTTTTAGTTTGTACATCATCCGCTCGCCTCTAGTCTACCTCGCCTCTTTTTGTTGTTTTATTAATCCTAACTCCTGGCAACAAATAACTTTGTTTAACTAAGTACAACAGTTTTTTTTATGTTACTTCCTTTTCCTACATGAAACTTTACTCTAATCTCAAAATATCGCTGAGGACATGCCCTCATTTTCAGTGTAGCTGAAGAGAATAAATACGCACAAAAATCTTCTTTTTTAATTTGGTCAAATGTGTCAACAGAACCAACATATGGAGACATTTGTGCATATGTTCAATGAGAGTCGGATGTCCACATGACTGCTAATCTGAATTTGAATGAAATAGAAAATTAGAAAATAAACTAAAGCGAATAATTTTAAACACTAAAATCCAAACTGAAATGGGCAAACTCACTAAACTGACTAAATTAAAAACTAATCAGGTCCATTAAAGGTAGTTCAGAGCCGGAGACAACAGGTAACACAGGCACGTCAGGAAACAGATTCCCCGGCAGGACGGAGGCGACAGGAGGAATGGCTGCAACACTAATTGGAGATGAGGAAGCAGCTGGGAGGGCAGGCTGCGGATCACAGCTGATTAGCCATGAGTCACAGGTGTGACACAAGGATGGGAGGGGGAGCGGGGTGGCACACCGAGGGCATCTGGTGGACAGGTGAGGAATGACCGAGACAGAAAAGAGCAAGGCAGCGACAACAGGAGCCGCAGGAGGAGAAGACAGAGCAGCTGTGACTGTGACAATCACACGGATTCAACTCGCGGAGTTTACAGCAGAAGAAATCAAACATAATAAACCCTTTGTTATTACCAAGCCGGAGATTTGTTACTATGAAACAAGCAGCAGCTGCACACAACCAACATATTCTTTAAAAACAATGAGTGTACTCTAAAGCTTGCAGAGGTCACCGCAAAAACAAAATAAAGATGAAAAGTCCTCTTTTTATTTTGAGAACAGACAGAATATTAATACTCACATACAGAAACTGGATGAATAACAGCCAGCCTAACCTTGCTGAGAATTAAAGGTTCAAATATGCTCCTAACCTTCAAAAGCAGCAGTTTCTCTTGGTGGAAAAAATAAAAAATATAAAAAAAAATCCTGTGAACTTCAGCTCAGAGCTACAGAAGTGACACAACAGTGAGACGCTTATCAAATATGAATTGTCTCGCTCGACGAACGGAAAACTATGCCATTAAAAAAAAGCTCAAAACTGATCCGGGGTGAGGGGTTATCAGAAATGCATGCGAGTCAGAGACGGCGGGAAAGAAGAGGAGCGGAAATGAGAGGAAGAGGCAGATTTCAATTACAAATGGAAAGTTAAATGACTAATAAACAAGAACTGTTACAATAAAATTATGAACAAGTTGTTCCCAGCAGTGAGTTCTAACATGTCCAGGACTTAGATGTTTGGAGAAAATGTTGAGAGGATATGTGTGTCGCAGTGTTTGGTAAAGCATCTAAAGTTGCCAAATGTGTCCAAAGCGTTGCCAGACAAGGACGGAGAGAGACGGGAATAAAAAGGAACCGAGTTGGGTTTCTTGTATTTGCAGGTCTAAGGCAACACTCGTCATTTGCATGTTTGTAATAAACTTATATGTCTCCTGAGAAATCACTGCAACCCCTACACATGCATGGCAGAATGATTTTTCATGTGTCATCTCTCACAACATGACAGAACCACAGTAGAGGTCTGAGGAAAAGTACAATGACCACGGAGACCTTTCTCAAGCCTGGAGTTCGGTTTACCACCTGCTACCATCTTTCTGTTGCTTGGAGCCAGAAAAATGAAATTCGGAGCAATAAGGTGAGTTTTACTATGTGGTGAGGTTTTACACAGAGAGAGAGGACAGGACATTCAACTTTTGACCAATCTACGTCCTTGGAGTTGGTACGATAAATGCAAGCACACTAAGGGCTTCACAGATTTACTTAAAAACACTTCAAACATCTAACATCCCAAAAGGGGTGAAGGGAAATGAAACTGCAGGTTTTGTTCCAGAAGTAAGAAAACTTCTTTTTGCACAAATAATCTAAAAACAAAAATCCTTAGAAAACTATTTAACTCAACAGTTTGTTGTCTGATTTACTTTATATGTTTAGATACAGTACAGTAATCAGCGGTGCCTGAAGAAGCGGGTATACTCTTAATTTAAAAAGTTTTTTTCTTTAAAGCCTCCTGTCCAGCAAAGCATAAGAACCCTGTGTTATAAACAGCGACACGCGAGACTCCTCTTGCATATTTGAAATATCTGCACAGGGAGTCAGGATGATTATGAAATCAACATTAAACTACAGGAAAGAGGTGCACGAGTTTGAGCCACGGATGAGTGAGACAAACAAATGAAAACTGTGCCCACAGAACATTCACCGTCAATGCCAACTAATAAAAAAGGTAGCTGAGTAAAAGCTGGCGGTAATTCAAAAGAAAATATTGCATTTACTTCATTTCCCATTAACCCCAAAAGAGGTGACGCTGAAGGGGCTGCAGTTTGGATTGAACAGTGCAGACGTTCACAACTCTAAAATGATTTAAGAAGAAGAGAGTGGTAATGGATATAATGCACGTGGATGAATCCAAGTTACAACAAGCTGTGCTGGTTAATTGCAGCCGCCATTTCTCACGAAGTAACAAGGAAGTGCAATTTGCTTTTTCCAGAAACACATATCTTGTTAATGCCAAACAAGAGATTGCACAGAAGCTCGTAAAACAACTTCATGAGCTGCAGCTCTCTACAGCTGATTTGCTTTAAACATGTCTTTATGAATGTTAGAATATTCCATACGTTACAGGTTATTTAAGACAAATGTCTACTGTTATGGACATAGTTCAGTTCTCTTCAGACCTTCAGACCAGCACTTAGCAGTCATTAGGGGAACTGGACTCCTTGTACTTCTGCATCGCCTTAAAATTCAGCTATAGCGGTTGCAGCTTGAGAACCCGGGCAGGCGCTTAAAGGTGTTTAAACAGAATAAGTTACAGTGCAGTAAGTTCAAAACAAGGAGGACACGAAGAAGAGGTGCTGGTTTATAGAAAAAGACAGTGAGAACGAGGCAGGATCCTGACCTCTCGGCCCTGTGGTTTCATTCTTTCCTTTTAGTTGCGCAGGTCTCACAACAAACGTATCGATCGTGTTTACATTAACGGCTACGTGGGGAGCTGCAGAGGAGAGGCCGGCCCTCCCTTTGCTGCAGTCCAGGGATCACTCACAGAGAGGAGGGCTAATCTCTGGCCAGACCTCCACCCACTACCGGCTTGATTCCCATACTGAGTAGAGAGGAGAGGTACTCCTACTGCTAACACCCACCACCTCTACCCCATCACCCCCAAAGTCTGTATGCTGTGGGAAAATACAACAATACTGGTTAAAAAAAAGAAAAAGCCTCGCATGCAGATACACAGACTGTGCTCATACAAAGTGAGGAACGCAGTAAAGTTACTCATATATGAGAACATGCTCATTCATGCACAGGAAAACACATCGCACACTCTGACAAGCTTTGACATCCAGCAGCAGCAGCAGACAGACAGACAGACTTAAAAAGCATGAAGGAAAAATCATCCTGTTGTGGTTGGAGCTGAAAAAATAATTGCACAAGAATCAATGTTCTTTGTCTGGATCTAATAAGCGAGATATCAGAGAGAGAGAGAGAGAGCGGAAGAAGAAATGCTTTTAAATCCTGCAAACCTTTGGTCTGTACTGAAGGCATACACTGATGCACAGCGGTGTACATCTACTGTAGTGTGCTGGGCCTGTTGGTAATTAGCAGAGGTTTCTTTACAGATGTTCACAGAGATGTTTAAAGGCTTTTGATGCGAGGCAAAAGGCCACAAAACACTGCGTGGTCAGGCCAGGGAAAACATCCAACAGTGTGTGTATGAAGTCAAACTGAACATTGGTTATTGATGTACAGTATAATACCAACTCCCGGAGTGCAAAATAATAGCTATTTATGTTGCATTAAGAACTTTTACATTACATTATAGAATTGTACCATTAACTTGAATTAGTTTAGACAATTATTTTTTTTAAAAGAGACTTATTTTTTATTTTTAAAGCCGTATTAATTGATTTTTTTCTTTAACCACCTGGGATGCAGCAGAACAAGCTCCGAGTACAACATTGATCATCAGCGTCTAAAGTTGATGCGGCTGTTACTTATTTACACATCCAGCAGACACGGTGCAACATTAGCATTCACTCAGAGTTGTTTGTGTCCACCTAATGAAAGTCCTATACTCACTCTCCTTTAGCTCTGTTTCAGTCTTTAACTCCTGAGGGATACACTATATCTGGATCTTTAGCCGCTAAATGCTTCACTGTATTACTGTTGGTGGTGGATCGGATTTTTTGTTTTTCTGAAAACAGCTGCTGGAAATGTGGCCGTTCCTTTTGGTGTGAACATCTTTTTTCTGATGAGCAGTTGGCACCTTGCACGGCTCTCTCTTTTATCAGCGTACGAAGGTCGGCGTGTAAATGGGTCAATGTTGAAGTGTAGTGTAAAGCCAGAAGACAGAAAAAAAGGTACTATGTAGGAAAACCAAAACTATGAGCTGAAAGACGCTAAAATGCTTGAAAACACTGAGATTATTTTCACCTTACACATAGCAACCTTGCCTTTTGGTAAAACAAAAATATTGATTTGTGCTGCTTTTATTACTTAAATTAGTCAATGTATTCACACAGTATAAAAAACTTTAATATTCAGTGCCATCCTAGCTGTAATAGACAGTAATTCATCACAGGCTCTTTCTGTTTCCAAGTAAAATGGGCATTTGTCCACGGTCCAAAGGCAAAAGGGATGAAAAGATTAATTAGTAATTAGACGGGCTGTCAGTCAAGAGCTCAAACGGCATGGGAGGTCCTTCATGTTGGTTTTCCTGATGATGGAGTGCATCTGTAACGTATTAACGGGAAACGTGGAGAGAAAAATACAAACAAGCTTATCAAATTGCCAATGTACTGTAGATGGCGTAATCAGGTTTGATGCTGGTGCAGTATGTCCATCAGATGGTCATAATGCTCTGGAAGAAGAAAGGTCAATAAGAAGAAGAACGGGCTGGCAGAAAGTCAAAGTTTTGGACCCGTCAGCGCCGATAAAGTCAGATTTTGGAACTGCATGCAGACGAAGAGTTGTTTACATCTCATGAATTATGTTTGCTTCTGTTCTTCTTCCCCTTTGAAGGCACCGTGAAGTCAGAGACAAGGTTTGGGAATAAATCCGTTACAAATGTATCATGATGTTTACACGTATGTTTCTGGAGAGAACAACACGCTTTCACCATGTAAGAAGGAGCGCTGCCACAGGTCCTTCATTCCAGCAGCTGTCAGACTCCTTAACACCAGCATGACTTCATTTCTTTTTATATTTTTTGTGCATAAAAGCTGCTGTACGAGCTGTTGTGACAAGTGAATTTCCCTCGTGGGGGTTCACTGAGTCTATCTTATCTTAAATATGACTCCTCTCTTTACTTACTCCTTTTGTATTTCCTGTATGGTTTTTAAATTAGCCTGAAATTTAGTATAATATGAACATATGCATAAAAAAAACTTCACAAATCCACCTTAGTTTTTAAGATGACACAATTTTGTTGACTTGATTTCGTCATTTTGTTGTCATGATGATAACAATAGGCCTGGATAGTATTACAGGACATACACACACACATACACGCACACACACACACACATGCATAGAAATATAATATAATATAATATAAATAGATTCCAACCTCATATCCATTTCCCCTTTATCTCCGAGGTTGACCCCATGACCTGTTGGATGTAGCTCTTCCAAAGACACAAGCCTCATTACCCAGACTCCTCTCTGGCAGAGCTGGGTTTTTATTTACCCCCGAGGAAGGACAGAAATAAACAAAGACCACCGTTGGTCGTGTGATGGAAACAAAACACCGCTGGAGCGAAAAGGTCAAAGTGGCCGTCTTCCTGTTCAGTGCCCACTGGCTTTCAATCATAAAAAAAACGCTCATTTGTGACATTGTCTCAGTAATGAAAGAAATGTCACAGCAACACAACACGTACACATCATTATATCACACCGAACTGTTCAGTCTGAAGGAGAGAGGAAAGTGGTAATACAGGCAGGTGGCAGGATACAGACAGTCTGCCATCAACAGTCGCTGATCAGATAAATCTCAGCATTTGTTAATTTTTGTTGTCCGTTGGGATAAAAAGCGGAAGCAGAGCAAAGTTATTAAAGAGCAAACAAAAAAGTCCACAGAAAAGAAGGGAGAGGTGGGTCAACTAAACGTCAAACTCTAACAAGGAGTTTTCTACAAACTTTTCTTTTAACCGTGACCGTGATCGCTCCCAAACCCAAGTGATTATTACTGGAACCACCAACCTAATGCTGGATTCAGACTACAGAGTGTCAACCCAGTAATAGCCTCGTCCAACAGACATTGGGGTAGACAAATGGTCATGTAGTGTATCATAACGGAGGACAGGCTGACCTCGCATCTGGGACTCACCATGTCCAGACAGAAAGCATGTGAGACTCTTAATTAGCCGCCTAGTTCCATGATTTGTTCCATGTTGTAAACACGGCAAAACAAAAAATCATGACACTAAATATGAAACACTGCTTTGGATGTCATTGTTCGTTTTTCATCTTTATTCCCAGAAGTCGGTCTTGAGCGCCTCCTTCCAGATGACGTCATGCATATCGTGAAAGCTTCTGTATGATCGATCCGGGACCAGCATGTAATCTGCTGAATCTTTGGATCAAGTGACAATATATGATTATATAAATCACTTAATCTGACACAGTGATTGTTTTAACAGGCAAAAATATCATGTGCTGTAGTATATTAAGTTAACCTATGATGTTCTGTTAACCTTGCTGGTGCGGCTGTGGCTCAGGAGGTAGAGCGGGTTGTCCACTAATTAGATGATCGGCGTTCGATCTCCAGTCTGCATGTCCAAGTGTCCTTGGGCAAGATACTGAACAAACTAACCAAACTGCTCCCGAAGACTGTGCCATGAATGCGTATGAATGGTTAGCTCCCTGGTTAGCTGCATGACAGCCAGTGCCATCAGTGTATGAATGGGTAAATGAGATATTTAGTGTAAAAGTGCGGTGAGGGGTCAGAAGACCAGAAAGGCGTTTAAACCTAGTGGTGTAACATCAGAAAAACTACTACTAAGTTTTAATTTGAGTTAAGTTTTGGCACTTTGGTTTTCTCACTTTTACAAATAATAACTGCACTGTCCAAATGTCACTGTTGGGTTATACCTTCATCCACCCCTTTTTTTAAAAACATGACATCATGAGACCTCTAAGAGCTGCTCTCAGTGTACAATGTCACCGCCTCCAGTCGGTGAAATGGATAGGCACTATATGTAGATAGATGAATGAACGGTGTCCACAGGTGACGGAGAGGGGTCAGCATGGGAGGAAGAACCTCTGGGTGGGACGAGGGCGAGGTTGTATGAGCAAATCAATGAGACGAAAAGCTGCTATTGATCCTGCTGGATTTATCCCCCCCCAATGTCAACACAGAGCGTCAGTCTGAAGAAGAGACTGTGCCCTGTTTGCCCTGAGAGCAGCAGGATAAATCTCATTCTCTCCTCTACAGCTCATTTAATGAAGGATATAATGGTGTGAGTAGGCCGAACGACTGTTAGCAGACCATTCTGGTGAATGGACTGTAAATCTTTTATCCTCCTCTAGACCTGACTTTAATTTGCTGCCAAGTCTGAGTTATAAATCTGAAATGCCACATATAAGTGGCTACGCTAGCACATGGCAAATGATGCGTTCCTCTTTAGATACATGAACTTTTTTTGGGGGGGTTCAATAATCACATTTACATTCACACCGAATACAAAACCACTTAATTTAACGCTGATGTAATGACTGTTAAAATAAATCAATAAACGCCACCATAAAAAGGAAAGAGTCAATAAATGTTTAAAGTGTTAAATCAGGATTTCTTAACCCTCTCTCACTGGAAATCCCATTTCCCATTTCTTTCTACCTGGATAGAGGAAATTATACGAAAGTTACGATATATCTAGCACTCCAAACCTAATGAATTCATTTCAAACATACATCAGATTATTATTTGATAACATTTCCCATGACCTTGTCAATATATCAAAAGAAAGGAAAAGAAAACCTGCGTCAAAGGTTTTACATGTCAAAGTCAACTCACTATTTATGGAGATATTATTTAGCTTGTTGTATATTGTCTTCTCTGGTTCTAGGAGGGGTTTTAATAATGATGCAGTTGCATCATAAGGATTATTTTGGAAATGTAGGATCCAGTGTCCAATGTTAGGAACTAGAAGTCAGGAAAATTCTACAGAGGTTTTCTAGTCTCCCAGGTTTACGGTAGTGCTACATTGTCAGAGTTCTCTTTTTGATAAAAGTTGTTCTGATTTTACTCATTTTTGTTCATTCGAATTCACTTAAAATAACACAATAAGCCTAGACGAGTAATGGAGTAATAGCTTAACAAGTGTCAGAGAGCGAGTAGAAATCTCGTCAGGAAAGAGTCCCATGATTCATTGCACAAAGTAAATACAGGAACTGCACAGAGCAATGGTGCATGTTTTCATATTGTATAATTCGCATAATTGTATGAATATATTTCAATATTCTCAGTCTTTATATAGTTACTGCAAAAAGTATATAGAACAACAGCAAAACTCCCTATTGGATTCCTCTTAAAACATGATAAAGTGCCCTCTGTGGCCCACTGTGCAAGAAAACACAATGAAGTGCCTTTTGTGGTGACCTTCCAGTGGAGAAAATGATGAAGGCCCATCAAGAGTTACATTTTAGTGGAGAAAACATAAGGAAATGTGCTCTAGGATGCCCTTCTAGTGGTAAAAATGTGATTAAATGTCCACTAGGATGACTTTTACTGGAGAAAATGTGATCAAGCCCCATTGAGGGTGATCTACCAGTGGAGAAAATGTGATGAAGTGGTCTCCAAGGTGCCCTTCTAGTGGAGAAAATGTGATGAAGCCCCATTGAGGGTGACCCTACAGTGGAGAAAACATAATGAAGTGCCCTCTGTGTTAACCTTCCAGTAGAGAAAATGTCATGAAGGGCCATCAAGAGTTACATTTTAGTGGAGAAAACATACGGATATGCCCCTTAGGATGCCCTTTTAGTGGAGAAAATGTGATTAAATGTCCACTAGGATGACTTTCATTGGAGAAAATGTGATGAAGCCCCATTGAGGGTGACCCTACAGTGGAGAAAACATAATGCTGTGCCCTCTGTGGTAACCTTCCAGTAGAGAAAATGTGATGAAGGGCCATAAAGAGTTACATTTTAGTGGAGAAAACATAAGCAAGTGCCCCTTAGGATGCCCTTCTAGTGGAGAAAATGTGATGCAGGGCCATGAAGAGTGACATTTTAGTGGAGAAAATTTGATGAAGCCAAATCAAGGATGCCCTTCTAGTGGAGAAAATGTGAAGTGTGCTCTTACAGTGAAGTATAGAATGAAAAATAAGCTCATTCATTCACTCAACGCATGAATGAGTAAGTGAGCAGTGCGAGTGTTTGAGTGACTGCATCAGTCACGTCGCTGAGATTTACCGCAGGTGCCGGCGACGGGGAGTGTGACTTTACCTTTGGTGACGTGACAGATGAGTAAAGCAAATGAGCGAGTGAGGAGGGAGGAATGAGGAAGTGAACGACTAATTGATTGATCCATTGAGTGAGAAGAGGGTGAGTGAGAGGTTGGGTTTGTTACCGTAACCTTCAGTGGCGACAGACACTTCACAGTGTTGGAGTGGAGAGAGAGAGAGAGCGTGTGTGTGTGTGTGTGTGTGTGTGTGTGTGTGTGTGTGTGTGTGTGTGTGTGTGTGTGTGTGTGTGTGTGTGTGTGTGTGTGTGTGTGAAAGGCACCTCCAGAGGTTTCCATCGATCACTGGATCACATGGGGACACTGAGGAGGTTCAGTCATGCCGCGGCCGACAAGCAGAAAAGAGGCCACCACACACACACACACACACACACACACACACACACACACACATACTGTACAGCACTTGCACACACTCGCGAATGTAGTACACCTCAGACACGGATTCACCTTCCACACCCCTGCAACAAAAATGAATATAAACAATGCTTCTTTTGTATGCTCAGTCCTTCTCACACACACACACCAAACACACACACACACACACCACAACAGATTAGTGTTTCTGCTGCTGGCCCAGTGTGGGATAGGACTCCAACAGGGCCCTCCGCAGATGCTGTTAAATCTCAGCCGACGGCTTGTCCTCCCTCCTTATAAAGTGACTGATCTGTGATGTACAAGCATGAGCCCTCAGGTGTTACTCCCGCTCATTACTGCTCACTTCTTTTGGATCCCTATCCGCCTCATTCACTTCCACGGGACAGAAACCGCCAGAGGTCACCTAAAAACCCCTATCAATGTTGTGCCAAAATAACACATGCGGGTGGGGAAATATAAAAGAAGAAGAAGAAGAAAAACTGCTTGTGTTGTTAATATTTTTGGGGGGGCTCGGCTAGGTAACGGGGTTAGATGTGGTTTGTGAGAATGAGGTGAAATGTGTCTGCGATTCGGGGTCACTCCAAGGTTATTTCTGGTTTCCCCAGTGGGCAAAACACCTGATGTAAGTAAAAAAAAAAAAAAGCATCACTCCCAAGGTAGGACCACTAACTAGGAGTTGCTAGGAGACCATGATTGGTGTATGTGTGTGTGCGTGTGTGTCTCTCGTACTCATTTTCTAGAGGACCCATCTGGTTGTTTAAAGAACATCATATGATCATAGTGACAGGTGTTCTATAGTCAGTGAGGCTTACTGAACAAAAAAAAAGGGAAAAGGAGGCTCGAGACGTCGGAAATTAAACTTAAAAAGAAGTAGCAAATATTCACACACGATCAGATTTGAGTGTCTTTTGATCAGACGAACTATTAAAGCTAAAATCTGAATCTCGGGGCTTATTTGAGAAAAACAAAATAGTGTTTTTTTTCTTAAATATTACAGATTTAGCACTCTTTGACATCAGAACTGATGCAACAAAACCAGAAATATCATCTTTTATTGCATACAATCAACATCTACTTCCACATTGACTTCACAGCTAAGGAGCTTGATACAAACAGAAAAGTGTATACTGTACTGTAGGTGTAGGTGTGTGTGTGTGAGAGAGATTACACCCTGGCCATCTGGTCAAAGCATTTCGCGATGGCTAGATAGATTATGTCTGATAATGCACAACTTGTTTGGGCCTTCCCAAAAGTTCCCAAAATGATTTATGGGAGAGCGTGACTCCCGCTCAGGTTGACTTTTGCGTCATCCTTTCGGCAAATAGAGAGAGAGGGAGGCGAGGGAGGGAGGCGAGGGAGGGATGGGGCCCGTCCTGAACCTTGTCCAAACTCAGCAGGCTGCCACGATGAAGGGTATATTTTTTTTTTATCAAGGTCTGCCAGCTAGGCTACTCTGACAGTTCAATCCTCTGCCAAAACACAAACACGGAGAGAGTGAAAGAGAGAGGGGGAGTATAAAGAAAGATGGAGAGTGACAAAAAAAGCTGCGGAGAGTCTTGTCATTTGATTTTTGCCACACACCGACAGTGTTTTTACACAACTTTTCAGATTCGGTGAACGCACTCCCGGGAGCCAAAATGATTCACAGAGCTGTATTTCTATATAAACCGTGAAATAAATCACAGAAATTATATAACAGCCACTTTCAAAATCGAGTCAGTTCTCAAAAAGAGGATGTCTAATTCTTACACAGCACGGTCAAGTCACTAAACATTGTTCCGGGAAATGAATGCAGCAGTGCCCTGTTGTGCTACATAGTGTAATGTGTACAGGTCTATTAGGCAGGACAGGCGGTTCTATTGTTATTGATGCTCTTATTTAGTTAGACATAATTGAATTCCAAAATACAATATCACTCATTCATCATGTTGAGGGTTGACATTTCTATCAGGTTATTGATGCACATAAGTAAGTATAAAAGCATATACAGATATAGAAAATGTGGAGTTGGCTAAATATGATTTTTTGTGTTAGAGGCACAGAACAGTAAATCACAGAGGCTGCAATCACTTTCACTGCCTACACATGTAATCCTTATCCATTTGTGGAATAAACGTTTGGTGCTTAATCATACTAAGTCATGTTTTCAGCACGGCTGACCATCGCTGAATCACTGATGAACCTCTGCTCGAAATCACTCACATCAAACAAGTAAGAAGAAGGAAAAACACGGCCTCGCTTTCTAACCGCAGAAATCTGAAAACCTTTGAAAGTCTAATACCGAAAGCGAAGTTACGGGCTCCTATGTGTTTTTTTTTCCATCCTCTACCAAATGCCACGTAGTTTGTTTCATCTTTGACTCGGATTCAGCGGGCCGCTTTTCTTTTTTCCTCCCTTTGCCCCGGCGCGGCGTCGATTAAAGGCCTGTGTTATTGTATATCAAGAGCCTGAATGCCATATTTGTGATGCTCTATTGATCCCGGAGGAGGGAATTTGTCTTTCAATCTTGCCCCGTTCACGGTGCTGCTGCTCCTCTAAAATGCCCGAGCAGGACAAAAAGGGTTAAGGCTCATGACAAAGATGCGAAAAGAGAAGGAAGGACAAGCTATCGATCTCCTCCTGGCTATACTGCCAGTGTTTCATACAGAGGTTCATGATTTCCTCTGAATCGTACATCTCTTTCTCCCTCTGCCCCCCCTTGTCTTTTGGCCTGTTTCTTCTTCGGTTGCCCTGAAATACGAGCAGAGGTGTGAATTATGTAAGCCCAAATGCATGTCATTCACCTCTGCAGTGAGAGTTACAGTGATCTGGCTCACTATGAACTGATTATACACATCTGTTCCTGTGTCGGCAGGACGATGGTGTTTGTTACTTCCAAAATTAGGTGCAGGAACCTCTGGGGTTCTTGAGGATGTTGCAGAAGGTCCAAAGCAGAATGAGGGATTGTTTAAATTCACCTTTCTTTTACTAGTTCTTGTAACTGGTTAGCCACCAGTTCCCACAGTAGTCCTCAACCTTTTATGCTGGTGACCTCCTACAGTAAAATGATGAACTGTCTACTTATGAGTCTTTGTCACATTCTGCCCGTGGGTGGCAACCCGTCAAACACGTCTTCTTTCTTTGCTTAAGTTACATTTTCTAGAGCCTCGAAGAGGTCTATGATTAATTCATAATTAAAAACATGATTAAAAGAACACTTCAGTGACTTCATATTGCACTTAAAAGTTAGGATACCCTCAAGAGTCAGATTAAAAAGAAACTTAAAGCTGAAAATCGCAAACACACTTCTTCATCTTGGAGTACACTTGGTACACTTGAAGATAAACCAATGACCAATGACCTTTTCTCAATGCTGGAAACTACATTTCCCAGGATTCAATTCAACAGCATCTTTGTTCTGGGACTTTTTTTTTGTAAAACTTTGGTAGCTCCCTCCAGAGGAGTATTTAACAGGCGACCTCCCTGACTGTAAAATAAAGCCAACACATAAATGCTAAAAGCTGCACTTCCTTGAACGGCCACTTGAGGGTGGCTGCAAAAGTGAGTCACTCCCTATAAGATCCTATATTAAAATGTCCAACTTCACAGCAGAAATAAACATGTTTACAGCCTGGTACAAAAAACAGTTTTGGGCTCTGTAGCTAATATATCCGTTCATGACAACTTGACTGAGGGTGAATTTTTATATAAGTCACCTGTTCAGGTTATATTAACGCTCAAAGTTGTGCATAATTAAAAGTGTGGCCACTTTGATTGACAGGTGGGTGCAGCCTGGCTTCATTCAGACCACCACAGCTCCACCCATGCTCCACGCCTTTGCCCAATTTTGGATTAGCCTGGGATGCCATGGCTCTACAGAAAGCTGTGGATGACCTTGTGGCGATTATGTCCATTTTTTTATGAAATAATAATGGTTGTACTCATCCTGATGAAAAAAAACAGTGTCATGTTCATTTAAAGGTATACAAACAAAAAAAAGCAGTGGAGCTTTTTGGACTCCTTGTCCTCTGTTGTTTAGCTTATAAACCTGTGAATTATGACACGGCGTGCATAGGTGTGCAACTCCACGGCAACAACAAACTCTGTTGTCCAAATCTGTTGCAGATGAATGTAAGTCATGTGCGGTCCTGTGCATGAAAAGTTAAAAGACCCTGCTCCACATAAACACCACTGCGCTGCAGTATGGATCCATTACGCAGCATATAAATTCATATCCACTGATAATCCTGTATAATAATCCTACAGATAATTAATATTACATACACTGCAGGCTGAAGCAACCACAGCAAAACTCAATACCTATGGGACCTATGGGGCATGTGTGCAGCAGCATTAAAGCAGATAAATAAGACAACAAAAGCAGGATAAGGTCACTGTATATTGACTATGAGGAGTGTCATTTTTGATGCAACTGAGAGTTCACCCTCCAACTAAACACCGTGTACAAGCGCGTCATTTGTTTTTTGTTTTTCCCACTCCCCTACAGATTAAGGGCGAGTGTACAGTAACACCGGGTCCCCGTTTTTTTTTTCCCTCCTCGCTGGTCCTTTAAGCCGAGAAAGGTGCAGACCGGACCTGGTGGGAAACAGTTTGGAGCCGGAGCAGGAGAAGGGAAGTTGCACCGCCTCGGTTCAGGCAGCAGGGCTGGAGCAGATAAAAGCTCAGATAGTGATTGAAAGTGATGGTAAAAGGATTTAGCCTGGGCATTAACTGAGAGAGAGAGAGAGAGAGAGAGAGAGAGAGAGAGAGAGAGAGAGAGAGGGAGAGAGAGAGAGGGAGATAGAGGGGAGGGAGGGAGAGACAGAGAGAGAGAGAGAGAGAGAGAGAGAGAGAGAGAGGAGGAGGAGAAGGAGGGAGGGTGATATTTTCCATAAAGCCTTTTTTTTCCTCCTCTCTTTCTTTCTGCCCTTGAGCATCCCGGGTAAACCCGAGCTTGTAAAGTGGGAAGAGGAGGAGGAGAGGGGGGGAAGAAGAAGGGCGGGCACGAGCCTTTCCTCAAAGTCAATATTTTATACTTTTGATACTCCCTGACGCTGGAATTTCAGTCCTCTTCTTTTTTTTCTTCTTCTTCATCCTCCACAGCCGTTTTCTAGATCTAGGACACCGATCTACCGTGCGCAGCCATTCACGGTGTGATATATAGAAAGAAAAAAAGAAAAAGTATCCGGACAGAAGGCAAACAGCGATCCGGGGCAGCCAGGCAAGATAACCGGGAGTACAGTGAGGACCGCGGCGGGGAACGAGTACAGTGGATGATCGGGAGGGGGGTGGGGGGGCCCTTTCTCTTTTTATTTTTTCTTTCTTTAAACCTAAAGAAGGGGGCCGTGAACGCATCCCAACGCCACACAAAGTGCTGACCCGTCCCACGGATGCATGTTAGAAGTGAGTATCTGACATTAATCTCGCATTTCTATTTTTATCTCTTTGCAAGTCTGCACCGGGAAGCTGCTCTCTCTCTCTCTCTCTCTCTCTCTCTCTCTCTCTCTCTCTCTCTCTCTCTGAGTTACACACATTACAGACCGGACCACTCCAGTGTAATCAGAAGAGAGAGGAGGAGGGTGAGAGCGACTTTCAGCTTAATCCACATTTGTTTTAGACCCAAAAAACCCCTCTGCGCGTAAAACTGGTGAACGTACAACATCCATACGGTGCGAGCGATGCTGCGCGGTGGGGATACTGTAGAAACTGACACACCCCTACAAAGACTGTCAGTGACGGGGAAATAGCTCTGGCGACTTTACTTGACAGCTTGAACTAAGTCAGGGCTGCATGTGTGTGGGACAGGTTGTGCAAAGGACCAGGCTTCTTTCTCAGTCAGTTAGTGTGTGAGTGTGTTTGTGTGTGTTTGGGGGATGACAGTCGGATTATGATCAATTGATGGGTACGCTGCAGAAAAAAAGCCATGCCATATTTATGCATTTATTCCGTTTAAAATCGAATTATGGTCAAATTAAGTGAATAAAACGACTTCCAGTACAGTTAGTTAGGCTCAAAGTTTATTATTAAATGAATGACAGTGTGCTGAAGTGGCATATAATCGTTTTAAAAGGCCTAAAATTACTAAACTCGCAAGAAAATGACACTTGATTCAAGAAAAATCTGGAAATAAGTCGATTCCTGAGTCCCCTTCATGCGCATTTGCGCATATTTTAAGAAAATGTGTGTCACGGGCTTTTGAATACATCTTCCCTTTTTGCAGTGTAATCATTGCATGTCTGTAAAAAAAACAAAAACAACAACAACATCTGCCTCCTTCTTCAGCATTGTGCAGCTATAGGAGCAATTACAACTCTCACACGCGCAGGTGGGCACCCGGCAGCAGCACGTGTTTTTACGCACAAGGTGATCCACACGGAGCGGCGGCTTTTTATTGCGGATTTAACGTGCAGCTCTTTCAGATTAAATATCGCCGTGTGCACTGCAGGATACAGAGGATTTTAACCAAACATGCCCGCATTATATATTTAGAAGAAAGAAGAAAAAAAAACACTTGCTGTGCCACACATTTACTTTAAAGTTCTCCTTAGAGTCTGAAGATGAATGAGAGTTTTTTTTCTCACTTTCTGAGCTAAATTAGCGTCAGTTACTACAGCATAATTAAGGATTTAATTATACCGCAAAATAGGAACGCGACCCACCCATTGGAGACTTTTATTCATGCAAAAAAGAAACCACCACGCGAAGCTGATGTCGCTGTGTTTACAGTAAGATTGAGCATGTGTTGAACTGATGAGGATGCATTACTCATCACAGTAACATTTGTTCTCATTTCGCACCAGGACAATCAGAGGAGCTCGGCCAGTGCAATTCGTCCAATGGATATACCTGAAGACGCAGCAGCTTCTCCATCATCCTCCCGGACCAGATTCACTGTTACCCCGCAGGACGCAGCTCTCTGAGACATGGACCCGCGTTAACATCTCTCTCTCCCATCAACACACAGCAACACTATGGTTAAAGTGTATGCCGAGATTAATCTCTGTCACATTATCCGCCTCTCCACCCGCCGACCATCTTCCTCAGGAAGTCAGCCGTCAAAACAAGAGCGCGTCCCTCTCTCGGCTCTCTGGGGGCCGTCAATATTTGTGAAGAGACACTGAGCGATAAAGTCGCCGTACAGTGTTCTCCTGTCTTTTAAAAAAGCCTGAAGGGGGAGTTGTGTCAATTTACCTGCACCTCTCAGTTCACAGTACAGCAGTATGGTGGTAGGGATGTCCACTATTTCCTTATGATCACCGCTCCATGCGCTTCACCTCTCCTCTGAGCTCCGTGGCCCCCTCACCCTGTGCCGGACCCCGCTCCAAACACCACTCCCCCCCAGCCTGCCATGCTCCTCCAGGTCGTGTTTCTGCTGCTGCTGCACTGCTTGGCCTCCACGCTGGGCCAGTACGAACTGTGCAAGTCCCTGGTGAGCACGGATGAGGGCTCGGTGTGGGAGCAGTACGCGTGCCAGCCGAAACCCGCGTCCATGAAAGACTACATGCGGATCAAGGTGGATCCGCCGGGAATCACGTGTGGGAATCCACCCGAGAGATTCTGCACTCTGGTGAGTTCATGGGACTTCTTTTCTTTTATGCCTGTATTAACTTTAATATTGCAAACACACGTGCAGAAAACATGAATTAAATATATTTATCATCTAGTTCCAAGTGGTAAAAGTTGTAACCTATTCTGATTTTTAATTAACAAGATCACAGGGTCATGCAATTAAGCTGAATAATGACAACAATGAAAAGTTATGACACAAAAAAAGGGAGTCTAATTAAAGTCAGAGCAGGATTCACAGTATAAAAGCTAAAAGGGATGACATAAGTGCAATGACTTGGCATGGCTCGACCTCCCTCAGAGAGGTCCGGAGGTGTTGTTTACATTAGTATGGACTTGGCAGCCTGGGTTCCGGTTTGGTTTTGGCTTCCAGAGGACCTCACATTTCCCCCTGGTAAAATGCATAATAGGGGGGTGGGGGGTACCTTTTTAGTTTCAAGGACACTGAAGGGTGAGCTGGAGGAAAACTCGTTAAAATGTCTGCCACAGCAGTATTTAACAGACTTTAGCCTGCAGGCTAGTTCCCATCCCGGGCTAATGTAAGTGTAATAATTTGAAATAAGGGTTATAAAATCATTGTAATCCTAAGAAGACTGTAATTATAAGCTTCCTGCCTGCCTTGCTTCTTCAGTGGAAAGTTTTGATTCATATTTGCAAGTTGGTCCTCCTCATGTGTCCACTCACCAAAGTTGAAGAATCGAAGGCGCCAGACCCGTCTCAACAGCCATGAGTCAAAGTGTTTCTACACTGAGCGTCTTCATCACATTACACAGTCACGTCATGCTGTTAATTGGGTGTTTGCATTCTGTGCGACTTGCAGATTTGTTACCTTAAGACAGACTTTACAAACCACCCCGGAGTCTCGCTCCCTTCCTCTTATTGACGCTAATAACTTTTGGGGTTCGTTCGACAGGAGCAGGAAAGGATACTGTGCTCCTTGGAAACCTAATGGTTAATGATTTGTTTAATGTAGACGGAGCGGAAACCACTGTCGTCTTCGGAAAGCCTCTCCGATGACTTCTATTGAGACGGGAGATGGAGGCAAGGGAAAGAGAGAGAGAGAGAGAGAGAGAGAGAGAGAGATGGAGAGTGGGTGGGTGTGGGGGGAGAGAGAGATGCTCGCTGCCATAACGTATTGACGTCTGCCCCCTAATGGCCCTGGCCTGGAAACTTCTATAACTATGTTTTCTGAGTGAGCAATGATGAAATATTGATGGGCTCCTTAATGGGCTTCCTTACAGGGGTTAGCCAGCGTTGCTTCATCCCATGGATCCAGAGTGCGCTGGTAGGCTGATGAGAGAAGAAGAAAGTGAAGTGGAGGGGGGGGTTGGTGTATAGAGGGCGGGACAGGAAGGAGCCTGGGCTTAGTCAGCACTTTTATATCGGACGGGGTCTTTATAGTGGAAAGTTCTGGTTCTTCTCAGGTCATCCGTGGCTGTGGGGATTGGTACCGGCGCCCCTAGTGCGCTCGCTGGGGGGATTTAGAGATTGAAGAAGCTTGCGAGATGAAAGTTTACTTAAGGAGTCGGTCAAATTCCTACATAATGAGAGCGCAGAGGAGAGTTTAATATGTAACTAGATGATTGAGCCAAAAGAAAATGCTTCTCCAGCATGTATTAATCCATATTTTTGCATGTATCTAACAGTAAATCTCTGCATTTTGGGTTAGGAATCACCGCGCATTCACACCATAACAGGTTTAATCCATCTATACACACAGTTCAGCAGGGAATCAAGACCATTACGTCTCCTCTGTCTTTCTTTTGGACCAACCAGCTGGGTATTAGTCGGAGTTATTGGTATACAGATCATTTATTTTCAGGCAAGCGGCATTTTTTTTTTCTTCCTCCTCCTCTCTCCCTCCCGTCTTCCTCTTGCCCCCGGATTTGGCAGCTTTACAGAAAAGCCAGTTTCTTATCTAATTGGTGTACATTTACATTCACTCATTCAGCAATCCCACAAGTCAAGGGGAAGTCAGGGCACTGGGAGAGAGAGAGAGAGATGGGGCGGGGGGGGACTAACAAAAAAAAACAAAAAAAAAACACTGCATCACCCAATGCGCAGAGCTGCTCATCCTTAATAAGACTTGAGACATACTGCGGAAGATGCAAAATAATTTCTTCCCCCTTCTCTCACCCCATGAGTGCTACAGTGTGTTCCTAAAAAACTATGGGTGAATTCACTTTTCGGGGGTGGTGGGTTTTGATGTTAAGGCATACTGTAGCTTCCTCTGCTTGCATTGGTTTACAGTAGTTTTTGGTCCCTCCATATCCACAGGGATACATTTTTTTTTCTCCCCACTCTTATTTATCTCCCTTGTTTTCTGGGAATGCAGCATCCCTTCCTCCTCAGCCAAAACAGGCCAGCATGTTGGCTTCTTTCAACATGACGGGCTTCCAGCACTTTGACAAAGATGCTACTGTCACTAGTGCCGTGTTAAGGAAGCTTCAATAGTTTCTTTGTAGTTTCTCTCTGTACCATAGCTACTATAGAGAGTTTGATGGATGATGGAGTAAGGAGGGGGGGGTGTTAAGGCAAGTGTGTTGCAGAGGGGGGATAGCTAATGATGAGCGAGAGGTGAGGAAGATCCGAGCTTAGCTAAGCAGAAAGATGAAATCAGAGCACGGTTCCACAGTAGTACACACAGTGTCGATATAAAAATGCTGCATTCAAAAAGGTCTCGCCGCTCTGTTGTTTGTTATTTCTTTTTCTTTTTCTTTTTTTTTTTGGTTCTGAACCGAAACCTTCAATCAAACATCTCTCTTGGGGCGGAGAACAGAGAGAGCAGCCGAATGCAAATGGGAGTGTGTGTGTGTGTGTGTGTGTGTGTGTGTGTGTGTGTGTGTGTGTGTGTGTGTGTGTGTGTGTGTGTGTGTGTGTGTGTACAGGAATGTACAGTGTGCTGTGACATTAAGAGAGGGGTGTGTGTGAAACATGTGCACGAGTTGGCGCACTGTAGTCCTAAAAAGGGAAGAAAAAAAAAAAAACACACACACGCCCCACACCTTCTTGTTCCACAACACATTTGCCCGTTTTAGAAGGTAGAAAATCAGCCAGCTCTAAAAATAGACATGAGAAGAGAGAGAGAGAGAGAGAGAGATGCCGCGCAGCAGCGGAAGGGGAGCATTGCAGGAAGGGGAGGAAGATGGCAGCTGGTAGCGTAGATCAGTGCTTCCCAGACTGGGCCTATGGCCATACTTCATACTCCCTGCCCAGTGTAGCCCTGCCAGGCCCGGCTGGCATGCCCTGCCCCAGCAGTGGGGCCATCAAGGCCATGCAAAAAGGACCACCCACCCAGCAGTGGGCCATCCCAGATGCATCTCCCTGGGGTAAAAAAAAAAAAAGGTAGCCAGCGTCCTAATAATAATAATACACCCTTGGAGGTGAATTTGGGCGCAGCGTGAGGCGGGTTTGACGGCGCAGGGCATGATTAACGGAGAGAGAGTGACAGAAAAGAGTGACTATGAAAAAAAAGAAAAAGAGGGAGGCGCGGGGAGGGTGTGGTGATGTAATAGCATGGCTTGCTTCCCCATTAGGACACAGTTGAAAGTGATCAGTGTGCGTTTAGATGTGTTGGCAGAATGGTTATAAGTGAGATTTATCCCTCGCTGAGGCGATACTAAGAAGGATAAGCTCAGGCTTAGTCTGAGGTGAACGTAGAAAAACCGCCGTACTGATTTGGAGACAAGACGGCGTATGTATGGAAACTACAGCCGGTGAGAGAGCGGCCACGTTGATGAGTGATCGATTTAAAGGAAATTTTGTCATCATCATATTTCTGTCTCGTAGAATTTTACTGACCACCTCCGCTGTAGAAATACACGAGGAGCGCGAGCTTCTTGCTTTCCAGCAAAACTTTAACGCGACAGACAGACAGAAGGAAGAAGTCCACCGGAAATGTCTGAAGACGAGTATTTGTGATGATTTATGTTGTGCGGGAAAGCTGTAGGAGACTCTTTGCCATTATTAAGATTGCTCACATTCCCACAAAATTTTACAACGAGAGCTAGGCGAGTAGAAATGTGGCCAGAAAACCTGAAACCGACAGAAAGCCGCTCAAATACGAGGATTTCTAAAAAGGGATATTTTCCGTGTTTACTTTCAGACGCACTCAAAGTCTGTTTGATTCCTGTTGATTTAAAACGTGTCCTAGTTTATGGGTTGTTCTTTCTGGAGTCCAAAATTTCCACAAAAAGAAAATCTGCAAAAATAGTAACATGATAGTAAAATGTAACCAAGGGACAAGAATATGATAACACACGGGCTGACCACCATCTCCCTTTAATATCTCCTAACACAGCTCCTTAATTAAAGGGGGAGTTTGCTGGTTTTGCACATCAAAGTCTGTTTACAGGTCTTGGGGAAGACTACGGTACAGTACTGCCTGTGTGAAAAAAAAGGAGGATGTTTGAAGAGCCAACCAGGTTTCTGTAGGACGCTTCTCATCTCTGCTTAAGGCACATGTGAATCTCCATCTGTGCAAGAGGAGTTGCATTGTTGGTAATGTAGGCAGCATGTTTTGACAAGCAGATATCGTCGATCTTCATCCTTCTTTTTAAAAACTGTACAGGAGTGCAATGCCAAATCGGCTAATATAAAAAAAAATGTTGCACAATCCAAAGCTTTAAATCCTTTTCCAGCTCGTCTGCCTTTTTCTACATAACCTCCTCCTCTGTGATTGGTTTAAAATTTAATACCAGACGTCTATAAAAAGATAATAGCTTTTACGTGAATTCACCTCATCGGTGCGTCTTCATACTCTCTTCTTTCAGTGTATCAGCTGAATTCTTAGATAACTTCCTAATATAACTCGACCTGGTCCGGCTGTGGCGATCTGCACGGGACGAGCCCTGCTGCTGCTTCCGAGCAGCGTGCCGTCCCCTGCTCTGTCCTTCTTCTCCCCTCCTCTGACACAATCACACAAGCCTACAGCAAACATTTACTTTTGCTTGCACGCACACACACACACACACACACACACACACACACACACACACACACACACACACACACACACACACACACACACACACACACACACACACACACACACACACACACACACACACACACACACACACGGCTAAGACACATTTACACTTGCAGACTGCTGTTTGGTCCTTGGTGAGACATTTTGCAGCGAGTTAATAATTACAGTTTCAGGTAATTAAAGTAAAATGCAAGTGTTTCTGATTTCACACACACAGACACACACATACATGTATGTATCATCACTCATACACACCATCTTCACTCAGGGTAACAGGAATCTCCAGCATGATGGAAAAAAAAAACTCCAACAAAATAAAAGATTAACGTTATAAGTGAAAAAGCAATATCCCTTTCTCTTCCCCTCTGTGGCCTTTTTAATGGGAGGGTCATTTCATTTGATGTTTCTCCAAAACAAAATAAATTGTGTTCTCTGAGTGTGTGTCCCTACCTTTATTCCCCTTGCTAGCAATATAACTTAGAAACTTCTATAAGTGGAGGAAGAAATAAAGAGGAGGGAGAGGGCAAGGCGGCGACGGAAAAGATTTTGAGGAGGAAGGACTTGCACAACACGGTTTTCTTTGTGCAGCTTGTTTCTGTAAAGCAACCGGTAATGTTTTGTTAGTGCTGCCGTGTCCAAACACTCAAATAACTCACTTCTAAACCTGTTTTTGAGGAGGTACGTTGCATTTTTTGCAATCAGTCCCCGTAGCTGCTGCGGCGGCGGCGGCAACTTTCGCCCTGGAGGAGTTTATTAACGAGTGTTTTGAATCACATTGTTTTCCCACAAGTGAAAACAAGGAAGTCACTCATATCGGTGGGGGCATCATGGCGGCTGTTGTCGTGGAGACAGGATCCCAGCGAGGATAATTGCTGGAGGGGCTTAGCTGTGCGGGCCACCTGCCGCAGCAGTTGGCCGGGATCTGTGTGCGTATGCACGTGTGGGATGAGTGTGTTTGCAATATATATATATATATATATATATATATATATATATATATATATATATATATATATATATATATATATATATATATATATATATATATATATATATATAGTGGCAGGAGTGGGATAAGGAGGACAGGGCACACAAAGGGCTTAAACATAACCTCGTGTGTAAGTCTCCCATGGGGGATATAAAAAACAATCTTTCAGCCTATATTACAGCACATATCACCTCTACTGTAGCTAATCCTAATGGGCCCAAAGGGTCAGAGCAGACAGCAGCTTTTTGACCAGACACTCAAGAGAGACAACAACATGTAAAAAGACTTGTATTGCTTTTTGTCTAGTTTGCACACGCTTCCTAAGATGCAGAAGGCGCAGACTCCGGGAGCTAACCTATATGGAGTTGTATGAGTTGTATCTGGGACAGTGTGACAGTGCGATCATTTTCAATAGGATTTGTAGGTCGAGGGTCATCTCCAGAACAACAGGCCTACTAATCCTGTCCCGCGTGTGCAAACGTGTGTCTGCACTAAGGTCAGGAGATGCACAAATGTAGAGCTACAAAAAAAGCAGCAAGGACACGACAGTAGCTTCCCCCGCCTGCTCATGTTCTCCATAACCTCCTCCGTCTAATTCTAATGACTTTTTCCAGTTGCAGTTGTTTTATGAGCATTGTAGATTATCATCCTAAGTGTGTTTGCGCTGACAGTGATCTCTATCTGAGTCAGTGCGACCGAGATAATTGGGTTATCAGATACAGAACAATGCTACTATGTCGTTCCAGCGAGAAGAGAGGGAGACAGATTATCAGCAGTTTTTTTTTTCTCTCTTGGTATACAGATACTGTATACTGTTTCTTTGCTGTGTCTTCACATGCATCATGATCCTGTATATTGTCTTCTGTGCCGTGCAGCTTCCCTCAGCACCGGGCTCAGCGTTTGCTTATGTTTGGAGTTTTCCCCACTCTGCGTTGTCACCATAAATCAGATGATTTATAATCTCGCCCTCGCAGGATTGTAACTTTTGCTTTTGTTATCAGACCACTAGAGTGGATTTGACTGACTGTTCACTTTCCCCTCGGTGCAGTCCAATGACTTTATTCAAAAGGCAGAACTGTCGGCGGGTGCAGATTCTTGGCATCGGACGCGGAAAGGAAAAAAAAAAAAACGTCTGAAAAGAAGCGGTGACACACGATCTGTGCTTGCACAGTACATCGATAATATGCAGTATCGCTTTCACGTTAGAGCTTACATCACAAAGGAGAAACTGCTGTTTAAAGTGATACTTCACCCAAAAATCTTTTGGAGTATTGAACAATCAGCTTTTGTACGCCTGTAGAGGTGGCTGTCGAAAGTTTGGTCAGCTTCAATTTATGTTACTTAGAATGGAAACACACATGGGAAACTTCTTCATAATCCACTTCTCCGCTTCCCATCTGTCTGCTCGGTATGTTGCAAACACTCCACGCAAAATATGGCCAAACACACAACTTGTATCTGAATCCCTGCACATGACTCGTGCATTGGTTTGTTAAAGCCTCCTGCTGACTGACATTTCCATTTGAAACTAGGAGCTATTTACAGTAAAGTCTACAGAGGGCGGGATATCACTTACGCAACCTAATTCTGCTGTGCTGAACTTAAAGCAGTCGTGGCGTTACGTTACATTAATGCTCCATCAATTTGTGTAATTCGTGTTTGCGTCGCTATAATTTGATAAATGTGCAAAGTAGGTGAATTAATTTTGCACATCACTCCGAATCAGTGTAGGCGTGAATCCGCATGAAATATTTCGTTCCGTGTTGCTACAGATTTCAACGTCCATTTGGATTTTTCTTGTAAGAGTTTAATATGAGGTAAAAAGGAAAATAAACAATCAAAAGATTTGTGAATTTATGAATAAAACGTCTTAAACGCTCTTTAGATGAAATGAGCGTCAGTCGTCTCCTAGAGCTGATAAACTAGATCCTAGATGAGACAGACGTTCGTTATGTGGATGTTATTTTAACTTTAACAGTTTTAGCCAAGTATTAGTTTTTTATTTGAACATTTGATATCATGTTACAAAACTTTAGTGCAACAACAAAAAAATAAAGCCGATATTGATTCAGTTTGTCACTTTTCATGCGTTTCGACTCTAAATTTGCTTTATTTTGTTTCCATTTCAGCCAATTATTTAATCCCTGTTTATTAATCCCTACGTATATCATTACATTGATTTCAACAGCTGCTGGATGCATCAAGGATTACACATGTAATGAACTTAAATTCAAAGCACATACAGACATTCCTCGAGTACAGTGTAAGGGGCAGATAGAAGGTAAAACCTTGCGTTGTTTCCTGCTCCGAGCATACATGTGATTAATCATGTGATCACTCGAGAGCCCTGCTCTTAAAGGTTGCTATTACTCTTCACTGAAAGTAGGACTCAGTCGCTTTGTAACAAGTGCCTTATTATTCACTTTCAGCTGAACACTTCTTTTTTTTTTCTGCTTCTTCCCCCCGCTCTTAAATTGGCCGGTTCAAGCATCCTTGGCTGTAATTCTTGAAAGTTTGATAAATAAGGGGCCCGCTGCTTTACAAAGACGCAGCAGACAGGCTGCAAGGTTAAACAGGATTTGTTTTATGTCGACGCATACTGTAGAAGATTTTCTATTTATTTGACTAATAGAGAAAAAGATGAGTATGTAAACAGTATAAATTGCAGAGAAGCTTATGTTTGTCAGTGCAGGTGAAATGTTAATTTAAGGGCCTTGCTCGAGCAAATATTTGATGTTACTTCTCCTTCCTTGCATCTTACTACTGTTAGTCATTTGTTCTTTGGCATAACTTATTTAAAAATCTAAAAATATTCCAGAATTAATCACAAAAGCAAATGGGCTGTTTTATTTCCCTGTAGTTGTTGTCGTCAATATAATTTCCATTACCTTTTACCACACAGCTTTTTAAAATGAGCCAGTCGCGTTCTTAAGCGCCACAATTACAAGAAACAAAACAAAAAAAAGAAGAAAGGAGCGAGAGGAGAAGGAGGAGGAAGGTGAACGGATATGTTAAGACTCTGCGCTCCATCAAGAGCTTGTTAAGCCGAACATGGTGGAATTCAGACGGTCTATTGGATTTCCAATAAATACAAGAAAAATAATTTACTGCTATAAAAGTTAGTGCAAGCGTAGAACACGAGTGGAAACGTCACGGGCGTCTGCAGCTAATCCTTCACCTTAATAAAATCCAGCAGCAGAAAAGAGTTCATGATTTTGTTGGGGAAAATTAAATGAATCGGTTAATAGATAGAACTGATCGTTTTTGGGGTCTGGATTTTCAAGTAATGCTACAAACGTGCACGGTTAAGTATAATGAAATAAGCCGGTGGCTGTATATCATGAATACTTGGTCAAATAACACAAGTAATGACCCGTTTCAGATGATGAATGACTGTACGACTAAACACGAGAGAAAAATAATAACCTTTTATCAGTCTAATTAGTACATCCTGAGGCCGCGCGGAGCCTTCAGAACGCGGCACAATCTAAACAGCGATACAGCTGCGTTTTTGCAAATTAAGCACTGGGAGAGATGGCTGTGAGGATCTCTGGGATTTCTCTGTGCAAATATTTAATTTCTGCGCCGATGTGGATGTCAGACAACTGGCTTACATGAGTAAAGCTGCATCAGTTTGACTGAAATGTCTGCAAACGTCTCGATATGATGAGCCGGAGAGAGACTGGGACTGGAAATTTAGAAAGTCATGTGAAGTTAGGTAGAAAGAGGCCTGTGCTCAATCCCGTTGAGTTCTGCGGCCGAGGCTTGAAAGTCTTGGCATCACTAGCAGGAGGTGGATCAATTCTCTGGAGTTAAAAAGTGCAGCGGCACTCTGCTGCCTATGCAAAGACAGTGATGATGCACGATCCTCTTGACCTTCACACTTCCTGTTGTGTTGTTTGGCAAGTTTACTTTTAAAGCTCCGTCCCTTCTCAGCGAGGAGTTGAAGGCACTCCTCATTTTAGACACACAGCAGCACCCTATTGCAGGGACCATACGGATGCTTTTTTTGTGGAGTCATAAACAAGAAAAAGTCAGTAATGATATATGATCACATAAAGGGGAACATCTATACTTTAGATTGGACAGTAATTGTTTAGCTCCAGATACTTTTCAGGTGTCTAGACTCGGACATCGAGCTCAACATTTCGCTGCAATTTTGTTTCCTCATCAGTTCAGACGCTTTTAGCTGAAAGTACATTTTTGACAAAGTCTGCATGAGGCCGGATTAACAAATTGGCAAAGCAGGCAACAGCCCCATGGACCCTGAAGGCCTCATGTTCACTGTGTAGCAATTACTTTGTAATTTGATTAATTGCAGTTTTGGGGAGGGCCGGATACGCACCATCAGAGCACATTATGAACTGGAATAATAAGGCTATTAATGTGGATCGTGCTCTCTTAACTAATCTTGATGTTCTCTGTCAAAACCCCTTTATTCCATCAGTCTAGCTTTTGAATCTGCTCTGTAACCTATGGGTACTTAAATGCAACAGGACACAAACACAATTCATAAAGACTACCCAAAGGCGACTATCATTAGATTCCGTCTCAAACCTCGACTGATGTTTTGCTGTTTTGTCTTCATCTGTCTTTTAGGAGAACCCATACCTGTGCAGTGACGAGTGTGATGCCTCCAACCCAGACTTGGCCCACCCTCCTCAGCTGATGCAGGACCGTGAACGTAACGGCCTGATCACCTACTGGCAGACGGTCACATGGAGGCGACACCCAGAGCCCCTGTTGGCGAACATCACCATGTCCTGGAACAAAAGTCTGGAGCTCACGGACGACATCCAGATCACCTTTGAGTACGGGCGTCCGACTATCATGGTAATGGATAAGTCCATGGATCACGGACGCTCCTGGCAGCCCTACCAGTTCTACGCCGACGACTGCGTGGACGCCTTCAACATGCTACCCAGACGCGTGCAAGACCTTTCGCCCACCAACATCACGCGGGTCATCTGCACCGAGCAGTACTCGCGCTGGGTCGGCTCCAAGAACGACAAGAACGTGAAGTTCGAGGTGCGGGCGCGCTTTGCCGTGTTTGCAGGGTCACGGCTGCAGAACATGGACAACCTGTACACGCGCATGGAAAGTATGAAGGGTTTGAGGGACTTCTTCACCTTCACCAACCTTAGGTTGAGGCTTCTCAGGCCCGCCCTCGGAGGCACCTACGTCCAAAGAGACAACCTGCTCAAGTACTTCTATGCCATCTCCAACATCGAGGTACCTGCCAGGTGAGGGTCAAGGTTGATGCTCGATTTAAAATATTATATTATATGCATATATAAAAGGTTTTTGTTTACACTTTGAAATTATTATTACCAAACATTTACAAGGAGGAAGTGCTCTATTATTCAGCTTAACGATAATTATGTGGTGCGAAAATCTCACTGCATTCTTACATCTCCCACGTTTTCCCTAAAGGCCGCTTTACACTCTGTGATGAAAGCTGACAATCAGGGGGAGAGACAAAAACGTGACGAAAACTTTGGTCAACAACCAAAACACTGATTCGAGATCTCGCCGTGAGACTCGTCCACTGATGAGTGATTCAGAGTTTTTTGGAGACAACACAAAATTTTGACCTGGACAGGGTTCCCGCAGGTGCTTGAATTCCTTGAAAATGCTTGAAATTTCACAATTAGTTAAAAATCAAAACAGTCAATCTACCACCATATGAAATAATGCTAATTAGACCCATATTATTATGCCATACAGTGGCACCGCTGCGCTTCCCATGACCATCATGGCAAACACAACTAGTAGGCTACCTATTTAAAGGTGCTGGAAAAATGGAAAAACTGGTGCTTGAAGGTGCTTGAAAAGTGCTTGAATTTGTTCATGAAAAAGGTGTGGGAACCCTGCCTGGAGCTCAAGGTGACGTCCTTAAAAACGTCCCAAATGTAGTTTACTGTCATAGAGGACTAAAAGAAAAACAGAAAATATTCACATTTATGAAGCTGAAATTAGAGAATCTGGACACTTTTGCTTAAAGATGAATCAAAACAGTCGTGTCCGGCGGCTACCATGTATGAAACCCCGGGATCGACTCCAGGCTGCATGTCATCATCCCCCCAAAAACAGTAACAGCAAAACAATTTGATGCTCAAAAACAATTAATGTAATGGTAACTACAACGTTTATTATTCAACTAATCGTTGCATCTCTGTTTATATCACAATGGTACGATTCACTGCAGTGAGACATGAATTAAACTCTCTCAGTCTAAAGTGTCAGTAAACTTTAACTGTTCCAAACTTCGAGGTTTATTCTGGTGCAGAAGTTAAAGGCTTTCCACTGGGACTATTCCTTCAGCAGGAAGTAGATGCTGCGAAAACTATTATTGACACTATTTCCCAGTGTCATTTTTCAGCGCTTGCCATTCACCTCCACTGAACTGGGGCAGCGGTAGAAATGGATATCGGAAAACATCAGCAGATAAATTGAGACTGCATGGCTACAGTAGGTGCCGGTTAGAGAGAGCGTTCTTCCCTGAAGTAATGACTCTTTCCACGCGTTTAATCACATTTTTAATCATAAAGCAAAGACTGCCGTCGTCTCTCGAAGCTGACATATAAAAGAAAACCACCTGGTGATGAACGTACCCTCTGCTCTGACATTCACGAGCACACACTCGCACGCAGACACTCTGATCTGAGGGCGTTTTTTAAAAATGACCCTATCTCTCAACATGAATCCTGGCCTGCCTGTCACCCGAGGCCCGTGAGGACAATGATTAATGACAGAAACACGCGGCCTCGGTGGTCTAACGTAAACCCGCCATCCACATTCTGTCGCGGAGGGAGCCGGGAACCCTTACATGGCAACTTTGTGACAGTGAAGGATGCTTGGGCCGTCACGCGGCTGCTTAGCATCAACAAGCCATCCCTCCTACCTTTCAGAATTATCATTCCAATCAATACGGCGGGCTGACATTTGAATGGTATTTAACATCCTCGTCGGGATGGCGTGGAATGGGAGGAAGGAGGTGCGAATGTGTGTGTGAGAGAGACAGAGAAAGATAGGTGGGGTGGTGGGTGAGAGAGGGGGAAAAGTGAAAATGAGCAACTGTTTGTGAGGGGCGTTGGCCGATGGGGGCGTTTTATGTGTTTGTGTGTGTGTGGAGTGGAGGTATGGGGGTTGTTTGATGAAGTCCTGAGTGGATGCTGACACAGCACGCACACACACACACACACACACAAACAGCCCTCTGGCACTGTGGAAAGGGCCTGCAGGTATTGATCACAGCCACTTTTCAGGCTCAGCACAGAATCAGAGAACGAGGGAGAGATCAGCCCAATACCCCGGGGGTGAAACAGTCCATCACCATGCCAGAACCTCCACCACGAGCAGCAAATTTAATAATCAACCAGCCCCTGTTTTTGAAATATCTGTGCTTATTTCTTTATTTAGTAGTCCGCGAGTGCACCGCATCTAAGACTGTATCATCCGTCTCAGATCCCCTGCTGCGGTGCTTTGCTTGGAAAAATTTCTCTTTATATATTTATACTCCCAGAACCGTTTTCTTAATTTTATCTCCTCACCTAGAGAGCAGGACTGATGGCTGGTGACAGCTGCTGATAGTGTCAGTATGTGCTGGATCTGGTAACAGAGGACCCAAATTTAGCTCCGTGGAGATGACTGAGGCCAGTCCGTCTTCCGTCGCACCCCCTCCCCGGCCACCCACACCTCCCGTAACATAATCACTAATCAATAAGTTATTCTAGGCAGCCAGGCAGGAGTATTAGGTGATAGTGGTGGGGGGTCTTCAACAGTACAGTACAATCAGGAGTGTCTGATGCTTACGGCTGGGAAATTGATTCTGGGGAGCGAAACGATTAGTCAATGTTCCCCGGACAAAAGGCTAAGCTATTTCATCTCATCTCATCTGGCCTTAGTAACATATTGGGATTTCCAATGCTTAAAATTTGAATAATGAATATTGCGCTCCGGTGGCGCTCCGGCGGGGGGACGGCGCACCGAAATGGGTTTTATATGATCAAGACCGAATGGCAGTGTAGCGCAGGTCGCCACTGTAATGAGATATGCCGGTGTTATCGATGGAGAGAGGGTTGTAGTCACTTCCTGGCCGTATTGTATGTCCCCGGGCCTCGAGCGATGGCCCTCCGGCTGAACCCGGGTAAAAGTAATTATTATTAGTTAACTGTTCTTAATGACCGGAGTCGAGGCCGGACAGAGACAGCACAAAAACAACCCCCACCCACGAACCAGTGGAAGATGTTACCTCTATGGGACGTGTGTCTCTTTTTTATCTGACGGTGCATTGTCAGAGTGACTGGCTGGCCTCTAAAGAGCTGGCGCAGGTATGCGGGAAGCCAGGTACTCAGGGCTAAATAGTGCTGCCTTATCAATAAATACGTAACCCGATAGGACATTAAGTGCAAACGTAGGGGAAGCTAGGTTTGACGGGAGGGAGGCTGTAAATTTAGATTTGTGGATGCGATGAAAAAACACTCAGCAAACTGGATCTTGAGTCGAGTTGAGAGGGAATTTTTAGGGAGCCAGAGGTGGAGCGAAGCAGAGAGAGGGGAGAAGGTCAAACAGAGGAAGAGGAGAGGCAAAGTCAAATTGGAAAGAGTTGAGATGAATATTATTATATGATTCAGCATCACTCACTTTGTGTTGCAAAGTTCTCCCAAGGTTAACTGTAATGAGCTACAGTACTGACTACAATAAAAACTCCAAGCCAAGGTGTTTTTTTTGGGGGCGGGTGGTTTGGAAAGCCTCAGCTCATTTTACAGGCTATATTCAAACCTTAGATGTGGCCATTTCCATATCACTGATGGGCCATGTGAAAGCCATCTGCAACCATCAAAGATAGAGCAGCAGAGCCTCGACTCTATCATCATTTACATCAGTGAAATCACATTCACCGGGAAGCTTTACTCATAAACGCAGCTCTCAAATTCCTCCTCATTCGTTGGACCTCCATCCCCGTTTCCTCTATCCCATCTGTCAGCCGCCATACTGGACTATGGCGTGGACCATACCGGGGCCCAGACTGTAGTCTGCATTATGGATTAGCTAGGGGTCATGGATTGGGCCTTTTTAATGAAATAAGCAGCAGGTCGTACGTTAGGTCTTTATAATGGAATAAAGGAAAGGCTGTAAGCTCAGGAAGAGCCGACTAAGTGGATTAGGGCCAAGACTGAGGAGATGGAGCAGGATGAGGAGGAGGACGAAGTCTGCATCGTTTTGTTTTTTTCTCTCTCTCTTCACTTTGCAGCATCGGGCCCATCTTCTCCTCTAACCTCTCAATCTGATTTGATTGGCTGATGGGAGGGAAGAGTGACATTTAAGAGAAGCCAAGTATGCAGTCTGAATGTCGCTTACTCCCCGACGTCAGTCAGCCGAGCGAGTTAAGAGAAAAGTTCAGCATGTGTACAACATCACATCTGAAGTTAGATTAATCATGCCAACACACACCTAGTGAAACACAGAAATTAGATTATGTTAAATCTTAGAAAACTCGGCCACCGACTGTACAGATTGATTTTTTTGAAAATTTGTTTCCAGCCAAACCAGGATTTTAAAACGTTAAAGTTATTGAATATATTGCAACTGTTTTACAGATTATGGTACACGAGCAACGAGGACCCAGTGAATTTCTTGTGCTTGCAACAAGCTTAATGTGTCTGTGGCTGTAAAGAAGTAGACCCCACGTCTACAAGATCAGCAGTTCAGTGCCTCACTTCCTGCAGTCCGCATGTTGAAGCGTCCTTGGAAGATACTGAACCCCAAATTGCTCCCGAAGGATCAACTGGGAAAGACAAGTGTGTGTGCGAATGAGTGTTACAGTTAGATGGAAGCTTGCATCAGCCTTGCTATGGCTGTATACTGTATGTACGCATATTTCAAAGACGGTTCTAACATGCTACGCTGACGGGATTACTATTACAAAGGTTCCTACGAGGATAAATGCATCTGTGTTTCGTGTGGCACATTCGTCTGTATTTTACTGAAATTTACAGACATTGGACACACGATTTAATTGCTGTCTAAAACAGTAATTACACAGCGATTGGATCAATTAGTGCACAACCACAACATGTGGTCAAAAATATTCACGGAGCTCTCTCTCCTTGATTGCTGCCGTGAACATCGTGCATCTCATCTTTCGAAAATTTTGCTCTTTCGATGGATTCGAGCTCGTCATTGCATGATCGAGCCTCAATTATCCTCGACCGGAAAAGAAGCAGACTGATGCATAATCACACGGGACTAATATGAAAACATGATATGTTACATGGCAGAAATTTAAGGTGGTTTTTTTACAAATTAATGGCATTTTTGCATGGGATTGAGATCACAAACGACCTTATCGTCCCCAGATAATACTACGCCTGTGCAAATATAACTGTTCAGTGTGTTATCATGCATAGAATTAGCCAATTAGCACAAGTACAGCTTGTCATAAAGCAAAGAAAGTTATTACTAATAACGCTGAAAGGAACATGAAGTTCTCTATCAAGTTTTACGTCGAGCCATCTTTGGGGATCACCAAAGTCAGTAGGATTCATCGTGTGGAAAGCATCAATATCTGTAACCATATTAAACCACATATTCCAGTCTGGAGCCCCCCTACAAGTCATGGCCTGACTAAAAATGTGGGCTTCTAACACTGCTGCTGCTGCTGCTGCTGCTGGCACCACAACACAATGTAGTGCTTTAGTTTTGTTCTTGAACCAATAATCGCATATGATATGCCCAGTCTTGTCTATCTCTTTCCAACAACTAATTATCTTCCAGTAGTGAAAATTAGTTAAAAGCAGACCTGCCAGAAAAACAAGCCATACGAATGCTAATGATATTCAGAGTGTGTCTACATGGTCGTGTTGTTTCATGTCTGCTTGACTCATTTATCCGTCGTGTGTCTGTGTTCCTCTCGGAGACATCCTGGCCCCCTGCTGACACAGCTAATGTGCTGAGAGGTTTAAGCTCTCCATCTCCTCGCAGACTGGCACAGAAAACTTTTACTGGTGTCTATTAACGTGTTACAGAGAAGAGAGAGAGAGGAAAGGACAGTCAGAGCGTTTTTTTTTTCATGGCTTCTTTCATGTTTCTGTAGCCGTTCCTCTTCCTCTTCGTCCGTTTGTGGTTATATCGTGACAGCTGGAGCGGTCCTTTGAAATCCTCCATCAAATGGCGATATCTCTGTTTCACGGAAATTTCAATTCTAGTCATGAATGCATTATCTGGATAATGATATCTGATCCTTTGTGTTTGCACCTGATTTTACAACATAATAAGCGCTCTTGTTATCTCGTCCTGCCTGCGTTATGAGCAGATCTCCATATGCAAATTATTTGGAGAGGTATCGCTCGTTTTGCATGCATCGGTTTCAGCGAGGGAAGACACGCTAGCTTCTGCTGCTACTTGCAGCTTATCAGAAAGAGATGTTTAGTTAAGTGGTCTTTTTAATTTGCTTTTTGATAACGTGGTCATGCATTTGTGCCACAAATGCCTGATCTCCATCTATTATCAGATTAGCATTTTTCATACACACTTCTAATGTTTGCATCGTAACTTGAGTGTGTGTAGAAATCTAAATTTAGGCCTGAAAACGCTACACGGCCAATTCTGGATGGCAGCATGCAACTTGAAGACCTATTTACACCTCAGATATTTTGATGTGTTGAGGATGATTTACACCTTGTAGTAACATGTTTATACTCAGGGTTCCCACGGGTGCTTGAATTCCTTGAAAATGCTTGAATTTCAATTCAGTGTTTTCAAGGTTGTGAAAACGCTTGAATTTTTTGTGAAGTGCTTGAAAATGCTTGCAATTTTACAATTAGTTAAAAATCAAAACAGCCAATCTACCACCATATGAAATAATGCTAATTAGACCCATATTATTATGCCATACAGTGGCACCGCTGCGCTTCCCATGACCATCATGGCAAACACAACTAGTAGGCTACCTATTTAAAGGTGCTGGAAAAATGGAAAAACTGGTGCTTGAAGGTGCTTGAAAAGTGCTTGAATTTGTTCATGAAAAAGGTGTGGGAACCCTGAATAAATCAAGTAAGTAAATGCGAGGTGCCAAAAACTGCAGTTCCTCAAACGTCCACTTGAGGCTGGCTATCTCCATAAGTCCCCATGTTTCACAGCAGAAATAAACATGTTTACAGCCTGGTACAAAAAACAGTTTTGGTCTCTGTAGCTAATTTCCCCGTTCATGACAACTGTACTGAGGGTGAATTTATATACAACTCACCTGTTCAGATTATATTAAGGCTTAAAGTTATGCAGGATTAGGAGCGTGGCTGCTTTGATTCACAGGTGGGTGTGGTTAGAGACGGTTCGTTTGAGCACCTAGCCGTCATTCCGCTCGCCTCAGCTCCACCAATGACTCACATCTTTTGCCCATTTTTAGATTAGCTGGAAAGCGGCAGAGAGAGGACTGCCAAGATGGCTCCTCAGAAACCTGTCGGGGACATCACGAATATGACGTCAATTACAGAAAACTGCTTTTACACATTGTTGTCTTAACTTTCCAGAGTTGTAAAGTCCTGCGCGTGAGTACTACGAAACCGTTGAGTGCAGCGTCTCGCTGCCTGATAAGCCTTTAAACGCGTTAACCTGTTACTCCAGCTGGGCCTCCTGGATCTTATTTCATTGTCTCACCGATACTTTAAACAACATGCATCCCTCCACGCAGTCAGGCAATTATCGGTCTGAAGAGTTGCACTGTGGGTAACGTAGGCGCCCAGGTTTTGACGAGGAGGATGAAGTTCTGCTGCATCGATTTTTTAAAAAAAAAGTGCAATGCTAAATAGGGAAGAAGAAAAAACAAGCCAGTCCAGGAATCTGAAGTATTAAACTGATTTATGCAAAAAACTAATTTAAATTTTAAGTGCAATATATTCATTTACACAAACCTTCAGTAACCCTGATATATACAGTACATCTGCAGTCACGCTGCCTCCTCGGGGATGGACTAATTAGACTCTGAAACTGACTGTTACAAAGGTTTACTGTTGTACTGGAGGCATGAATAAGGATGACAGGGCAGACAGAAAGAAATCTCTTTGGCCTCGAGGCTTGTCCATCTCCTCTACCGGAGAACAAGGAGGAACAGATGCTCCTCCTCTGCTCCCTTTTCTGAGCCTCAAGTCTTTTTTTTACTGTGTAGTGTGTGTGTGTGTCTTTTATTATCCACGTAGGGTGACTTTGACGTTGGAAACTGTCACCACTGTTTCTGAATTACACCAAAGTTTTTTTTTTCTTTCGCGTCCTTCGCGGAGTGAAGGTGAGTGGATGGGGAGGTATAAAGCCTGGATCAGGGAGGAGAGGGGAGAGAAAGAAAAGTGGGAGGCAGATGATGGATTAACTCCTAGTTTCATGGGACTAGCTGGGGTGTGTGATTTTGTGATGAATGATGTGAGGGTGTGATGCTCTGTAAATATTATTCTCCAGTTCACACGGCCACCGCAGAGCGGAGTAGCACAAGTCTACCCCACATATCCGCCCGTATTTTCTGGAAACCGTTCTGTCTCATGAAGAAAACCGCTCTGCATTTACCCCCTCATGAATGAAATCCGCGTTTTGATGTGTGGGTTGACTCGTGCGTTCCCACCGAAAAATACGGGAAACTGTCACGCGTGGATCCCTCCCACCCCGTTTCAGGCTCCTCCTCCTCCTCCCTCTGAGCCATCTTCCCTTTCGAGACAGGCGAGGCCTCGGAAACAGATCACTTTTTAAATCATTCATGAGCACTCCCCCAGAAAAGAAAGGCATGCAGAAAGCTGAGGGGACCGCAATGAGGAATGTGTCATTGTTCCTCTCATATGCGATGATTTATGACACAATGGTTGTAACTGATTTGATAATCACAGTTTATTTCCCCTCAGAAGGGAGGAAAGTTAAAGTCAGCGATTTCGCCTGTTTTCCTTTCATTCCCCGTCTTTTGTTTCACAGATGAACGCCTTCTTCTTCTTCTTTTTTTCACCCCCCTCACTCTTCAATAGATCTCTCTTTTCTTCCCACCCCTCCCTCTCCTCTTACTCATCCCATAAATATCCTTTTAAATTCACAAATACAATAAAGAATTCCCCCCACTAGCGCCTTACCCCGGCATCTGGTGAGAGTGGGGGAATCTCTTGATACCGCGAGCGTGCTTTAAAGCTGAAAAGCATGCTGGGAATTGTAAGTGAGAGAACATGAGGTAGAGGGAGGGTGTCCTTGGAAAGATGGCTTGTTCTCAGTCAGCCACATTAATTAGCATAGCATTATTATAGGCAAAAAAAAAACACACCGGCGTCTTTCTGTCGTCGTCGTTAGTAACATGTGGATCGGTGCCGATGAGCAACTCGTCCATTAAAGTCAGAATGCGAGAGAGACACGCCGGCTCATGCTGTGATCGGTCTGTTTTTTGATGTCGGAGACTTTTACTTTAAGCATACGGTCGTCCCATCGCGGGGCGTGGAGGGTCAAGAGCCAGCAGGTTTTCCAATCCGACCCGCTGGGCGATGACGGTTTGTAGGAAGAAGACATAAAATCTTGATTTGTAACCACAGAACGAGGAAAGAACAAAAAGCAGGGTCTCCTAATTAATCAATAACTTACAAAAATAACTTTCAAGAGTTGATCATAAGCGACTTGAGGACTGACAGGACGGTATACCGTGTTACTATAATTAACAATCTCTCATCAAGGTCCAATAACTCGCTTGTTCCCGTGCTTTTGATTACAACACAAGGTCTCACAGCTGTTCAAACTTTTACATTAGTCGGAGCCACTTCTACACCTTCTTGTCGACGCCGTCAAAAAAAAGTTGAGCTTCACCTGCCGACGGAGACGTCGTGACACAGTCAAAACGAAGAAATGTGAAGCCAAGTGTAATGATGAGTTCCTCTGAATCTACTCGACCACTCAATTAATCTTTATTAACTCTTAATCAGCTGCTCAATTGGACATAAACAGTAATCATGACTTCCTCATTATGCAGCCACTTCTCTTGTGTCCTTTTAAGTAAAGTGGTGCAACACACTCCTTCACCTTCGCTTATATAATATATTATAGAATACAGTGGCAGGAAATGATAAAATTATGATTTTGATTTAGTTGATTAATCAGTTTTGTTCCATGAGTATGTTCTGCTTGATCTTACGTGATATTAAAAACTGTACCTCTTCAGGTTTATTGAGCATCTTAAAGACATCAACTCAGGCCTTATAGAAAAGATATTATTTTAGAAAAACTCCTCGAGGAGTTGAGAAAATAATTGGCAGCTTAATAAAAATGAAAATAATCATTAGTTGTATTAGTCAGCCTTGTTTACAACACATACAAAGCCACCAATCAAAGTTCCCCAAACTTGAAATCAGGCACAAAGCTGTACGCACTTTTCCCACTGTCCTCGCACACTTGAACTGAAGTGCAGTGATTTCACTTCTCTGGTCTTTGGATGAGTCGTCCTCGTGGCTCTGAGTGGCACGTCTTTGTAGAATTGCTTTATTCCTCCATTAACCCATTTGTCGGTCACTAAGGAGGTTGACACTTTCCAAAATAAAAGTTCAACAACTACAGCTTCACATTAAAACATGCACAAACCTGAGGTCGGAACACTGCCGCGCCCCGAGTAACATCACATATTAATCAGAGAAGTAAAATAATTCATTTGAATATAGAGATTATTAAGCAAAATATCCTAATTAGTGAATTATTGAAGCGGTTTCTGCTAAACTCTGTCCTCTGTGTTTTTATTAATTTATTTAACAATGACCCCCGAAGTTTTTAGTCCTTGTACTAATTGTCTCGCTAACCGCACCGTTGTGTTTTGAAGCACTTCTTCCTCTCCTCCTCTGTTCCTCTCTCCTCACCTCCTCTCCTCGGGCGGCTTCTCTTCTCGCTATGACTAATGATGTTCTTTCAGTCTCAAGGTTTTAGCGGGATAATTATATTAACCCCTGTCCTCTGGCTGATCCCAGCTCAGCTCCTCTTCCCCAGGCATCCTCCCCTCCACAGTCTCACCGGAATTAGACACTACTGTAATACACACATGGCCGTGCAGTGTGTATTAAAGCTGTATGTGTGTATTAGTTTGAGCGTGTGTGTATGTAAGTTTTGGTGACTTTTAGGAGACTTTCCGCGAGCCAGTTTATCATTTAAATGAGAGAAGATGAAGTATGTGAAGTAATTGTGTTTGTTGCGAACAATTAGGCGCACAGGTGAGGACGGGTTAAGGCCTGAGGGTGCAGGTTTGCTAATATGTTTTTATAATTTATAATAACATGCCTTTAACGTATCAGAGGTTCTAAAGTGCGTCTCAAGAGTTTGTATTATATCAGAGAGAGAGGTATATTCTGTTCTGCACTTCAAAGTTTTTCATTCTGATACACACATGCTACAGACATAAAGATCCACATCGCCCCTGGGGGTCCGAGGACTCTGTGGGGGGACCGCACCACAGGAAGAACCTCCCACCCAACCCCATGTCGTCCCAGACTTTCTGTCTCTTCATCACTTTTTCATTCCTCCCAACTCCCTTTACTTCTTCTTCCTCCTCCTCCTCGTTCATATCCTAAATAAGGAGGATGTAGCACAATAACACTCCCCCTCCATCTCACACCCACTTTCCTCTCTCCCCAGGTGTTACTCTTCGCCGTGGTGTTCATTAAAACATATTCAGCAGCAGTAAGGACTCTGCGGGGGAGATTACACTCTTAATATCCAGCACGGTGATCACCGGACGGATCGGGGGGGGGAGTCGGATGAGAGCTAGGCCGGACTCTCTTTTAGAGCCTTAAGATGCAGTGACATGGCTGCTGCTTCAGTAAGAGTGGCGTTAGCCGTCCTGCATCATTCATGCTGCATCATGCTGCATGAATATTACAATGCCGGCATGCAGAGTCTTAAATTACCACCCGCCAAGTGTCAAATGCCAGTAAAATATGTCTAGTGTGGACGAATTAATAAGGGTCACCCTTCACAGTGGTCACTGACTTTCGAGAGTGCAACTATTCATGGGTGATAACATTCAGCATATGTTATTCATAGGACGATAACATTTCATTAGCATCATGTAGAGACAACTCGGTGAAGTTGCTGACGTGAGGCTTCTGATTCACGTCCGCATACTGAGCGCAGACTTTTTTTTATACTGGAAGTTTAAATAAAATTGTGTTTATGCATAAAATCTTGTTTTCACAAGAAAGAATGGCAGTTATGTTAGTCCGCAACATGAATCTATAAAAAAATTCAATATTTTCTAAACACAAAAATCTAAATCGAACAGAAAAATCAATATATGGACCAATGAGAAACTGGCAATAAAACTTAAAAAACAAGTTTTAAACAACACTTAACATGCAAATACAATGAATGATGTTAAGTACTGAGCGTTTCTCTGCTTTGTGTGTTAGATCAGTAGAAAGTTGTACATTTCTATAGGCTCTTTGTGTCATGTTATAATTTCTGGCAGCTTGTTGAATCGACTGAGTCATAAGTTTGATTTGTGGCGGAGCTTGTTGACAGAAAGTCCACACATATTTGTGGATAGTTCATTGGATTCAAAGACAAATTAATCCTTATACAGTAAAAAAAAATAAACGTCTAAAATGTACCTGGAGAACATTTGGATGACTTGTAGATGGGGTGAAGTTGGTGGGAGGCTTCATTTGGGTAGAGTGAGACAATAAAGTCCATTTCTGGAAGCGGATCCAAAGTTTGACAGCTCGAAACACTCTGCAAAGTTACTCAACTTTTTGTTGCGACTGTTGCGAAACAGAAATACAAAGCAGATACAAAGTAATCTACCAGGAATGTGCGCACGGATTTAATTTGGCCGGCTTCTCGCAAGATGTACTCACTTTGTGTTATGGCAAAAAAAAAAAGTTGAGCCAGGTTCAACTTTTTGTGGCTGGGTCACCTCGGGAGGTTTTTCTTTGCAGTGAATGAGCAGGCTGCAAGTTGGTCTGATCTTATGCAATCTCCGGTTCACTATTACGCAAACAAGACAATCAAATACAGGCCTGAAACAAAAGCAAAAAAAGTGCATGCACACCACATGTTCCAGTGTTTATAGCCACAGTGAAGGAAACGTCCACACAGGCTGGAACTGCCTGTACTTCCTCACAGTGTGGGAGTGTGATTTAGATAGATAGATTACTGTATCGATCCCTGAAGGGAAATTCTCGTGTCGCAGCCGCAGTTACACGTTACAAAAACAAAACATGGCATGATATATACAAAAAGATATGAGGTAGATACATTTAAAGTGACGTAAAGGAAGAACATACAGTTCTATTCATCCATCCATTATCTCTAACTGCTTATCCTGGAGCTGGACCTTATACCAGCTGACAGTGGGCAAGAGGCGGGGTACACCCTGGACAAGTCGCCAGTTCATCACAGACAATCTTCACCAATTCACCTGTTAATTGCATGTTTTGGACTGTGGGAGAAAGCCGTAGTACCGGGTGAGAACCCACGCAGAAACAGGGAGAACATACAAACTTCACACTGAAAGGCCCCAGCTGTGTTTCCAACCAAGACCACAGTCTTCGTGTGGGGCGACAGTGCTAAACACGGTGTCACCACATGTAGTTCCATCCATGTAAAAAACGGGAAAATATACCTGTGGAGTACCTAAACCTTCCTATCATGAAGCCACTTCTTAAAGCATTACACCCCGCTGTTCACTGTAAGTGGGCGATAAAGTTATTTACAAATTGTGTCTCATCCTCATAAAGAAAAATATCACTGGAAACAGCCGGGGTGACAAAACCCTGTGAAAGCTGCACATTAATTACCCCTGCAGTTTGAAAGGCCAGCAGAAACAGTAAAATTTTACACAGCTGGCATGTAACCCACACCTGAACTGTTCCAGTATAAAGCTCACACACACACACACACACACACACACACACACAAGAACGGTCCTCTGAGGTCTGGCCCGGAGAACAGGATGTGCCCGGGCTCCATTATTTAATTATTTGGTGCTGTGCATACACACTACATACTTCAGAGAGCAGGTAGTGGGCCCCGACTCCCTGCCCTCTGCTTTTGACACGACCGAACACCGACCAATCACAGAGATGCTCTCAGCTCTGGAGCGCCGGGGCTAAGCATGGCACGCAACAGCCTTTTACTGTATCCCGTGTAAATAATTTACTCGTACGCTTTAGTCACAATATCTTTTCCTCTCCCTGTGTGTTTCTCTGTCTCATCATCCATCTATCCGGTGCAGAATCACAAAGTAAAAGACACTTTTAAACTCAAACAGAGCCAGAGACACTGTGATAATATAATGAATCATCCCGCATACACACAAGGGAGGTCACACATCCCTGTACACTGCAAAGTAGAGAGAGACACACACACTACAAACACACACAGGGTGTGGATTGCAAAGACAATCAAGGTCATTCCCGCACTTTGAATAATTTAAGATGTCTTTTTGCTGGACAGAAACACACTGCGACCTCTCAACATTGGACGCATTTAGCAAATGCACGTACAGTATGTATGCTGCATGTATGCACGGTTCATTTGGCTTCCCCGTACGCTCCCTTTGACATCTTCGGGGATGTGTCGCAAAAAAATGAATACTGAAAACAATGCAGGAAGAGGGAGAGGAGCAGGAAATGTATCTAAAACATTTAGATAATGACAGCTAATGAGCTCGGTTGAAGTGATTTGTTTAAAAACTGTCCCCGCGTCTGTTATTAATGAGAGTGAGAGCGAGAGAGAGGTTGATTGAAACGTGTGAAAGGACTCTTGTGGTTATGAAAAGCGAGGCGCTGGAAGTCCTGTTCACCACATGATCGCAGGGGAGGTCAGTTATAGATTACCTGTTTAGTCTAGTAGGAGGGGAGGGGAGAAAAGGAGCACACACACATGTGAGAGAATGGATGGATTGTTGGAGAAGAGGCAGGGTGGAGAGAGAGGAGAGAGAGGGGGAACGGTTTGAAGAGACTCCTCTGCCACGGGAGGCTGCACTCGAGGAAAATCGATCCTCTTCCCTTCAGAGAAAGAAATTTATGAAGCTGGAACATAAACGCAGTCATGTCCAATTAGCTGCTCCGAATTTACGAGGCGAGGCGGGGGAGGAAGTGGGAGGGGACGCGGTGATAAAGACTTCAGAAGAAGCCAATAAGGCGTGCTGCTGATCAATGATCCCGGCTTCACGTTACTCCCACTCCTCGCTTGATCGCTTTCCGCTTTCGCTCGGGATAGACGGCGTCTCCTGCAGACTGCCGGCTTCCACCAATCATATTTTAATTCATGAACACACTTCAAGATGACATATTTTAAAGACATATAAAAAAGAATGATCATTTATCTTTGCCTAGTTAATACGACATCTACACCTTCTATCTCATTGAGAAATCCAGAATACCGGACACAAGACGTCTCCTGCTTCACTGAGAAGTCGAATCTCAGCGTGTGCATTGAAGCTTTTAAGTTTACGCATCACCATGACTGTGATTGGCTGTCAGACAGAATCATCCATACGTACACGTACTAAAGTCAGATTTAACCGGTGCTTTAAAAAGTTATCATCTGTCTCTTTTCATGGGCTTGGAAAAACAGCGCTTTCTTCTTATCTTGTGACAATATTAACATTCTCCAGCTGATCAAAGAGGATCTTAAAATTGTTTATTTAGCTGCAGAAAGTACTGCGGAACTCTTAATCCTTCAGTTTATCAGAAAAGTCCACATTCGTAATCACAACATTGGGATTTACATGATTTTTTAACAGAGAGGATCTGACAGCTTTAGTTACTTTTAGGATTAAAAGTAACTAAAGCTGTCAGAAAGTGGTGCAATAGAAACTGCTGGAGTAGAAGTATGACATTGCATAAACATTAAATACTCAAGTAAAGTACAAGTACCTTGAATTTGGAATAAGTACATGAGTACTTAGTGACATTTCACCACTGCCGTGTCTGATGGTCAAACTTCCCTGCACTTTTTTGAGTGCATAAGGACTTTTAAAAAACTTCTGTGCACTTAATGCACTTTACAAAGGTTGGGGTTAATGTATATGATCGAATTATGTTGTAATTTCTTTGCTTTTATACATCCCTTGCATATGCACATGGACCTCCTTAAGTCTCACTCATCGCCCCTTAGCCTCCCACTCTACTATCACTCCAGCAGGTTGCATAGCAGGTTGTGTGTGTTTTTGCGCTGTCAGGGGAGGAAGTTGTTGCGAGTAGCGAGCGGGCCTTCTCGGTGACGGCTGATCGAACACAGAGTAGAGGGAGGGAGGGGAGATCTCCAGCTGGGTCAGAGCCGCATCAATGCGGTCTGTCATCGCAGGTTAGAGCACGTCAATGCGGACCCTCCTCCTGCTCCTCCTCCTCCCCGAGCCTCACCACTGTCGACAAAGAGGCAAGGCAGACTGTCAGCGCTTTGACACAACTGCCCTACTCCCCGCTGTACTGACTGCTCGGCATCATCTTTACCTCCCGCCCCCCCCTTATTTCCTCAAACAACACATGTCCACAACCCAATTTGCCCAATGCACTCCTCAGTGAACACTGGTGCAACGGGCAGTCGGGAAAATCGCTAAAGGGCTAAGGCTGAATGGACAGACAGAGAGAGATGGAGGATAAAATTGGGAATCAGGGAAAAGGAAAGAGTGGAGGACTGGAACGGTTACAGTGGATGGCATTTGTGTGTGTGTGGGGGGGTAAAAAGTAAAAAAAATACAGTGGGAGGAGAGTGCAAAACAGAAAATAAAAGAGAGGTAGTGATAGCTGTGTCCCTGGAGAGGAATAGAGGAATAGGCGTCGACTACAGTAAAGAGACAGATAAAGCCCCATTAACTGCTGCTTCCAGCTGCTTTCTCGGGCTCTGCCACCACATGACTCCCCCTTGATGTTTGTTTATCTTTCTTATTATTTATTCCCCTAATTGCTGCGTCCGCGCTGTCTAAAGCAGGCAGCCCCCCATATCATTAAATACAGAGTCGACGTGACTTCACAGAGCCAGGCTTGCAAGGAGAGCGGCCACAGAAACGCACATACAGCACAGTACACAGGCTTGACAGTGATTGTATCTATCAGATAATTACTACAGATCGCCGCCTCGATGCCAAAAGAGAGCGTTGGCATGCAGGTATGCAGAGAATGTATGATGTTACATGATCTTGTGTCTTTAAAAAAAAAAGACATTAATGTCATACTAAATGGTTTCACCTGATATGTTATGGAGGAAACATAATCGCAGCGTGGATTATGTTTCTTTTCCTGCCTTTTATCACACAGATGTCACAGGAAGGTGGTTGGGTGGATGTTAGCCATACATAGCACTGAGAAAGATTATATTTAAGCATAGGTACAGACACTGTCACTGGTTTTAGAGACCACACTCCTTCTCTAAGCTTAAACTTAAAGTGCATCATGCATTAGTTATTAATTCTAAACAAGAAGTCACATATGGTGCTTTGCAGCAACGCCATGTTCATTAAAGTTGCCCAAAAACATAATCCAGAGTGATATTCATGACATGTATGCTGTTGCAAATTTGTAATACAGTCGTCCCTCGCTATAACGTGGTTCACTTTTCGCGGACTCGTGGATTTTTTTTGTATAATTTTGCATGCTTTTTTTTTTTTTACAGCGTACTGTAACAGTATGAACGTGCATTGTGTTCTGCGTATGATTAACTAAGGTACTGTACAAAATGCGTGTAAAAAGGTGTATAAAAGTGTGTGGTTAGGGGGTTTACGGCCTTAAAACATGGATAATAATTGTAAAACTTACTTCGCAAATGTCGTTTATTGCGGGTTATTTTTAGAACGTATCCCCCGCGATAAACGAGGGACCACTGTATATGATAGTGTTTTTTTTAAGAGATAGGGATGCTGAGCTGAAGCATTAACAGAGTAACGTAGGACCACTTTGATTAAGGGGACACAAAAGTACTGGTAATTCATTAGTATCTAACAGTGTTTCCTCAAGTAACTCGTCATCTTATACACAGTAGTCCTCAGTTTCTGGTCGGAATATTTATATATACCGTATATGCGCCGTGCGCCCTAGCCTAACCAGCCCCCACCCGCTCCGGCACGGCCCACATTGCCCATCGCTAAGCCCAAGAGTGTGTTTGGGGGGTGTGATCTACTCGTTAAATATATATATCGAGACTTGTCGGCCCAAATAGCACGTCAGCCCACCGGGCAAATGCACGCTATGCCAGATTGCTAGTCCGTCCCTGGCGGCATCCACCTTTTCTGCGAGACGTCCACATTGTCTACAAGGAATTTGCTGGAAGTGATGAACTTGTGGACCTTCAACCAGTTACCACCAATAGTCAAGTTCCATAACTTAAAAAGGAACATAGCCAACAGTCCAACAAGTCTTCCAAATCAACCAACACAATACATTGTCGGTCCATGCCCTTCAGAAATCATTTTTGGATCTTACTCCACTGTGGTTTAGATACAAAGACAACTTAGTTAGGGTTAGAGACGGATCGTGGTTTGGGTTTAGGAACGACCACGGTCATGGTTAAAAGAAAGGTTGACCGTTGAAACAAACTGTCTCCACTCTGACTTTCTTCTTCCACGAATATTATGTCTCCAATATAATCAGAGACTCTAATATCTAATAAAGTCACCTGACTTCCTGTAGTCATAACTCTTACGGCGACCGCTGGAAGTCTTTGTCTTGCTCTCCGTTTGCTGGAAAGCCTGATACCCTCGTTTTTCTTGGGAGGACAGTCTCCAACAGACTGGTAAACAGAAGTATTGACCCATAATTACACCAGCTAATTAAAACGCCACCTTGTGTGTGTGGTTTCTAATGCAGACTGGAATACATTTGAATCACTTAGTTCCTCCTGTTCCTCGACTCTCTTTCTCACTCAGCGTTCTCTTGCCCTTCTTTGTCTTTCCCTTCACTCACCTTCTCTCGTTTCATCACTCCTCCCTCTCTCTCTCTAAGTAAATAGACAGGGTTGTGATGAATCCAGCTGTCCCGTCTTAACTTCCATCAGCTCCGAGCAGCTACTCCCACTTTGATGACTTTGCAGTGAAGGCAGACATCTTGCACATTAACATATGATTGTGCCCATGTATTATTTGTGCGTGGAGGGACCGAAGAAAGGGATCGGGAGAAATCCCAGTGCAAGCTGTCAACCGAAAGAGAGAGAGCCGAGGAGACACGGCACTTGAAAAAGTCGGCGTGTCACATCATTCGTGCGGAAGGAGTGCAAGGCTGGATGTACCCTTGGTCTTCATGGGCTGTATTATGTCAGAGAAAGCAGGTCAAGGAGATGGAGCGTCCCAAAAAGTTTCAACTTGCAGGACTCAGAATTTAGCTTCGGTCATCAAATTAGCAGAGGGTTTTGTCAATATTACGAACACGGAGACATTCAATCCAGTTAAATTCATGCAGGCGCACTCATTCAGGCTTAAACCTCGGTGTATGTCAACTGTCCAGATAATTGACCAGACGGGAAGCCATTTCCTCGAGCGAGCTGCAGCCATTAAGGTTTGCGAGACACAAACTGCACAGCGGCGCACCTAGAGAATCACTCTGTTCTTCTGTATTGATTTTAAACTACAACTTCTTGATCCCGCACTCAGCGGCGCGCTTCCACTTTTTAAAGATGAGACAGATGAGATTTATCACCGAAAGATGCAGGAGATGAGAAGCAGTGATTCGTTCGGCGCTGTCAGTCACTCAATGCGGGCATTAGTCACTGCGCCTCAGCTTCTCTGATCTGTTGTCTGTCATGGGCGCGCTCAGACAAATGCATCGCGATCACACGAAGCAGAAACACACACACACGCACACCTGTCTCATTTCACACACACACACACACTATTTTCTCCATGAAAAAGAGATGTTCAATTTCCCTGTTCGCTAAGTGGACAGCTCGTGTCCTTCAGAAAGCATGCGGGAAACAAGGCCTTGTCGGTGGATGGATTCTCCCCGGCACGTCCTGTCAGCTCGTCCAGGTGATCAGAGAGAGAGACGTGGGTAATTTATAGGACCGAGAGCAACAATGTGATACGAGACCGAACTCGCAGCGATCGTATGTCTCTGTGTTTTTTTCTTCCGGTAAAGCTTAGCGCATGTTAAAACGTTTCTGTCGTCGTTATTCTGTATGTAACGTGAGACCTGAGTTGACGGAATAAACCAAATAAATGTAAAAAAAAAAAAAAAAACTGATGAGGAAGCACAGATTAGTGCGAGGAAGGAAGATTGAAGTAGTCATCTCGCCGGGATACGGCGGCCATTCTTTGAATATTTGATGCAGACGGATAGCTGTTCACTCCAGTGGAACAAACTGGATTGGAGTCCAGTCGCTCATCTGGAAAAGGCTGTAATTTGAAGTCGTAGCTGCAGAGTGTCCTTAAGATCCTCATTTCCTTCCCCCGCAGAGCTTCAACCTCTGGATCAGCCCACCTGGGCCCTGCCCTCTGCGGAGGTCGTACTTGTGCGTATGCACATGCAATCACACACTTGAATATAACAGAATGGTAATTGTAAACAACAATTTTCTCCCGAGTGGCGCTCTCGGGTAGAGAGCGGGTAAATGGATTCCAAACAACTTTGGACCTATAATTTTGTGCATTTGCAACTTTAAGAGTCTGAATTTTCAACATGTGATTTATTTTTTTGTAAGAAAACTTCATAAATTATTAAATAAACAGAAAACTCTTCATCCTACTTGGTTGCAATGATCGAAAAAATTATGTCAGGGCTGCTACTAGTGATTATTTTTATAAGCTTAAAGTGACATTGTTAAAATTCTTATTTTATCCAACAATCAGTCCAAAACCAAAAGATATTGAGTTTGCTTTCATGTGCAGAGATGTATAGTAACGATGTGATACTACTCAAGTACTGTACTTAAGTACTAAAATGCAGTATCTGTACTTTTTTGGAGTATTATTTTTTCCCCAACTTCCACTTTTACTGCACTACATATTTTTGATGAGTTTAATACTTTTACTCCGATACATTTTTCATGTGCTGAGTCGTTACTCGTTACTATTGTAGCGTCCAGCCGGACACGTGACGAGGCGATATTGAACAAACTGCATTTATTGCTGAACGGTTTGGTTCCAGGACTCGGTGACTGTCGGCCGGAACCACGCCAAAAAACCAACTGAACAGTCCCGGTCTCACATCAACCTCGCTCGTGCGCCGTACGTCATACACCTGACTCACCCAGGTGCGCTCTCTCACCTGCTGCCCCGCCCCCTCGCTCTCGCATTCAATCAGACGCATTCACAGACCATGGGAAATCACAGAACTCTACCATGAACATTGTAACACTGTAACATTAGAAGCTGTGCCTTAATAAATATTTGAAATAATATAAACAACAGTACTTGTACTATTAATTTTAGTACTTGAGTAGCAATTTTTTTACATACTTCTACTTGCAATACCTAAGTACAAAACATTTTGAATACTTTAGTACTTTTACTTAAGTATGGTGTTTAACGAACACTTCAACTTCTAGTCAAGTCAGTTTTTTGATATAGCACTTGTACTTCTACTCCACTCCTTTACTCCAGTACTTTATACATCTCTGTTCATGTGTGATGGAAGAAAAGCAGCAAGTCCTCCCGTTTGAGAAGGTGGACCCTGAGAATTCTTTGGGCGTTTTTCCTCGCTTGAAATTTTTTTAAATAAATCAAAAATAGTCGCCAATTAAAATTTCTGTTAGTCGACATCTTGATAAATTGTTTCCACGTTCAAGTCATTCCTTTAACATTAATCGGTTGGTTGTGTGGATTTTAAAGCTTCTGGTGAAATCGGATGAGACAGAATCAGACGGACTGGCGACTGTACAATCTGCGCTGGCAAACATCGAGTTAGGAACGAGCGCTGCCGCTTTGCCAGTGACTTCTGAGAGATAACTGAATTTGAGAGCAGGAAATTACACTCAGCGTAGTAAAGTTAAGATAGTAACTGTGATATTTTGCTTCATATAAAAATCTTTTTGGTCAAACCATTTGGTTTTTTTGTGTGTATAAACTGGTAACACACACACACAAGAATGTGTCTCAGCTTAATCCTGCAATCTTAATCTCCCTTCATCTTGTTTTCTGCATTACATCTATAAAAGAATTTGCACTTGACTTTTTTCCCCCTTCCTTGGTGTAAAAATACTCCCAACACCACCGAGCTTCATTAACACACCACTTGTGATTACATCTTTTCATTTGCCACCTTTTCTCATCTCACCTCACCTTTATGTAATCCGTCTATTCTCCTTTTGTTCTGTAGGTGTAAGTGTAACCTCCACGCCTCCCAGTGCCTGCTGCAGGACGGGAACCTCCAGTGCCAGTGTGAACACAACACCACCGGCCAGGACTGCCAGCGCTGCAGGAAGGGCTTCAAAGCCAAGTCCTGGAAGGCTGGATCCTACCTGCCAGTACCCAATGGAACCCCCAACACCTGTACGTACCAAGAACATGCTTATCCGTTCCCACTGTGCTGATCCAACTCATTAATCTTAAACACAGTGTGCCTTACAGATGCATGTCTGTATCATGCACTGTTGCAATACAATACTACAGACAGGCTGCAGATTTAGGGAGATTTATTTTGCATTTAAAAGAAAAGTTCTTTCTCTGCTTTCCTGCCAAAGCTTGGATGAGGCAATGGACACCACTCTAAATGTTTGTGCAGGGAATCAAATCACTACAGTGAGCAGCCAGTTAGCTTAGCCTAACACAAACACTGACAACAGCGAGAAACAGCGAGCCAGCCTCTGTTAAAAACTCACCTGCCAGCACCTGTAAAGCTCACCAATTAACACCATGTAATAGATATTCATCGAGTCTCTGCTAGTTGCCTGGCAACTGCTTAGAGTCAGGAAACAAGTCGGGTACATAACCCAGCGTAAAACGTTATAATATTAATTAGGGAGCTTTAGGAGGTACAGATATGAGGAGCTAGACTACATGTTCCAGTTCTATATTTTGTCTTAAGGTTATATATTCAGAGGCATTCGTTGAATGATTCAATTTTGGCTCCGCTTTGGTCTCCACCAACTCCCGAGGAACATATCTGTCGCTTTAGCTGCCAAATGTTAGCTTTGTCTTGTTGTAATTTGTTGCTGAGTGAGTGGATTTATCAGATTTGAGTCACCGATCCAAGTAAAATCGATGCTGATGAGAGCGTGAGAGCGAGAGTGAACCAAAACAACGAGCTGAAAGGTGATAAATCGCCTCGCAGGGCTGATGGGAAACGCAGAGTCGGGGGATAATTTGCGATTACAAATGATGCTCTTTACACAGTCACCTTATCCTTTGTTAATATAATAAAAATATTGATTAGTACGGCTTAACTTAATAACCGCGTCCCATTTACCGCTCGCTCTGTTAGCTGATGTTGCCGTCTTAGAATAGCTACTTTTTATGTTACCTCAGAGCCCTGTTAGCTGTTATTACTGGTATTTTAACACCGCTATTGTAGCTACTACACCGGGCTACACACTAGTGAACTAGTGGAGAACTAAAAATAGGAATAAATCCTACATGTATCACCAAGTAAACCAGTCCAACAAGCTGGTCTGAGCAGCAAAGACTCCTCCAAGCCAGTGTGAACTCTTAATTCTCACAGTGACGGTGTTATTCCTTAATTGTTCATTTTTCTGTTCACTCTCTTATTTTACTTTAATTTTTTGCTACTAATGATCCCAGATTCTCCCGTGGCACCGATGCACTTTTATCTCAATCTCCAGCGCTCTTGATTGATGAACGTATAGGGTTTTTCTCGTCACTCTGAGGGTCCTGAATGAAAAGGAAAAGCAGGATCAAGGTAGCAAAGTTGAAAAGAAGTGAAGTGGAGTGAGGGCTGAGCTCTCCGAGCTGTCGTCACCCTCAGTGCAGAGAGCAGATCAGAGCTGAGTGTGTTAGCGACGTGGGTGGAAATCCTCTTGGAGAGCGTAGCCCGGCTACAGTAGGTAGCTATGATAAAATAATAATCTAGGGCAGTCCCACCCTAGTTTCTCCTTTCAAACAAACATGCACAGAGTTATAGACGTGCACAGGCACCTACACACTCCCATACACCTGCACACTGCAGAGCACGGCTCTATTGTCAAGCTCCGTTTTCTAATGGCAGTGACACACACCTTCAGAGCCCATTACCGCCCTTTTAAAACTCCTGAATCCCATTAGTGGAATTTTAAAAATTAAAATGTTGCTCAGTTGCCATGGCTCACGAAACGGTGTGGTCTCTACAGATTGCATTATACATGCCAAGCTAAGCTAACTATAGATACGGAAAAAAATGTGCAAGGAAGGCAAAAAGTTTTGAGTGGTACCGCTCCCCTTAAAACATGCATATATGATGAAGGGCCTCTGGATGTGAGGGTTCGCCAAGAGTAACAGGTTAAATTAGGGAGGGTCGGGTATGCAGAGGAGACCCGGTAATTACTCCAGGACATGGAGAGGTCTTCTTACAACGAGGCCCTGATTTTGCAGAGGATCTCTCTGCCACCTGAGTCTGATGAACGAGGCAGAGTCAAGTCTTCAAGGCAAATTGAATGCATAAATAAACAAGTTCTCATCTCCTCTTCCTTTTCTTATTCTCTTTCAGGTACGATTGCTGGTTTACCCTACGGTTCTGGTAAGTAATAACGCAAAGCAAAGCAGAAGAGGTGGTATTCCACTTCTCCTCTTCCTCCGTTGTCTCTCTCTCCCCGTTTTTTTACGTTGCATTGGTTTTGAAATTTTAAGTTTCAACCCCATACCTCGCTTTCTCCATGGCTCCTAAACACTCCCTCTATCCTGTGATGTTCAGCTGGCTCTCTAGTCAGTCATTTCTCTCTCTTCCCTGCATATCCTCTCTCTCTCGGTGCAGCAGCTCGGGCCCTGTGTGCTTCATTATTAATAGGCCCTCTCTGTCGCCATGTCCTTTCATCACAGCACATCACACTAACCTGCACAGGAGGAATTCTTCCAGTTTCTGCTTTTCTTATTTAGAATAAAGACCGATGGATTAAAAGGAAAAAGGAGGGATGAGGGATGAGCGAGCGGTTGGGTGAGGACGGGAGGGTGGATGGAGCAGCAAAGTGAGCAAAGAGAGAGGGAGAAGAGACAGAAAGAGAGAGGGATGGGAGAGAAGGATGTTGGCATATGTTAGTGTGTTGTGATGCAGTGTGATTCTGGGTGAGGAGCTCGGGGAGGCAGGAATAAAAGGGAATTTGATTAGGGATTCTCTCTGTGGAGAGGCTCTCAGCCTCCGAGCTGTTAGACAGAAACAATCGGCAAAGTGGCAACATCAACCCTGACAGCACTGGGCTTTTCTCCACATGGCCGGACAGTAAAAAGGCTGATGCATGGATAGACTGAGCAATTGGACTGCACTGCAGAAAAAAGGTCTCCTCTTCACAATTAGATACAATTGTGTTGGTTATCTTGAGAAAACGAATGGGTATGATTTACCAAAAGAAAGTTGTGATGCTCGCTAATAGGCTGATAATGACTTTAAGTGGTCGAGTTTCTGTTTGCCAATCAACACTTTTACCTGTGTCGCCGAATAGCCACGACGTCGGCTCCGTCTGACGCTGATCCTGAAGCTGAAGGTGAGACAGACAGTGAAGCTAAGGTTGAAGCTGAAGGTGAAACACAGGAAGCGGGTGGGGGTGGAGCCAAAGGCGAGACAGAGAACGCTACAACCACCTCAGACGCCGAACAGCCCCCGGCTGGTACCTACGAGCAGTCTGGAGCTCCTCGGAAAGGTTCGGAAAGTAGCTTAGCTGTAGAGTAGTCCTGAGATGTTACTCCACTACTTTGACAGCCGTAATTACCAGATAGCCATCTTTATTAGTTAAGTGGTTGAGGTATGTTCATGAATCTGGTAAACGTCCACAGACAAAGCAAAACAGTTGAAATAATCTCTATAAAGATACTAAAGTGCTACTGAAGTCAACTGGTTTCATGTATTTTATAGAGTACCATCTATTTTTTATGTTATTTCTAGAAATATCATCTGCTTTCCTGCTGGAATCTAGATGAGAAGACTCATACCACAGCATTCGTTTAGCATAGCTTAGCACAAAGACTGGAAACAAAGGGAAACAGCTAGCCTGACAAAAGTCCACCAGGAAACACCTCCTAAAAAAGCTCCAGTGTGTAACAATTAAAGATATCTATTGATAGAAACTGTTTTTATTAGTGTATAATATCCTGAAAATATAAATAATTATGTGTTTTTTACTTGTTGAACCATATTGACCTTTTGACGGCCACTGTAGTTCCTCCTTCAATGTTTGAGGGAGAGTCTACACACCGGACCTTTAAGATCACTAATTATCACGTTAAAGTGGTCGCTCGTTCATCGCGGGGGATACGTTCTAAAAATAACCCACAATAGATGAAATCCGTGAAGTAATCAGCTTTATTTTTTACAATTATTATAGATGTTTTAAGGCCGTAAACCCACTAACCATTAACATTTTCTACCATTTCTCTCTTATTTAAACATATTCAAAGTTCAAACTTTCGCAATTTACCAAAAATAAGTACAACACTGTGTTGTTAGTTAGTAGTGTTAGTAAATGAAACCAAAGATCAGAACCTGTTTTCAAGCCCAAACATATTTAACAAATTTTATTTTAATGATCAAAGTATTTCACAGTTCCTCTGTCGGTGCAGTGTGTTTCATCGACATTATGGGTTTTTTCGGGTAGAAAAATTGCAAACATACAGCACTTCAGAGTCACAGCCGAACGCATTTTGTACAGTACTCCCTACTAGCCAATCAGGACGCAGAACACAACGTGCGTTCGTACTGTACAGTACGCTTTTTAAAAAACAATGCAAAATTACTCTTTGCGAAACAGCGAGGCCGCCGAAGGTGAACCGCGTTTTAGCGAGGGGCGACTGTATATCACGTTTATTTAACGAAACTAAAGCAACAATTTAACCATTTCACGCTGGGTTACGTCTCACGATTCCAGCTACAGGGTAGCACTTTAACGTGTGTTTGTGGACGTGCTTATAGACGCTGACAGTGTGTTTGCGTCTGTGTATATAACCCATTATACATAATTCACTCTGAAACTTACTGAAGGTCTCCACGTTGGCCATTTCCCCGGCCGTATGCATCCGTGACGTTAATGTCAAACGTAGGTCGTCCCATCTTGAGCGAGGCGTGCGTCATACTATATGCACGTTCAGACTTTATTTGTTCTGACTGAGTGAATTTTAAACAAGCCGGGACGGACGTCAACAGATTCTGTCAACCGCTTGAACGTACAGTAAAGTGGACCTCAAAACCTAGAGCTCAGCCTCTCATGCTAAATTTAAAACCTGCCGTCTTGGTACTGTAGGCAGCGGGACGCTCATGTTCCACCAGAAAAGCACTTAGGACGTAGGAGGAGCCGGGATTTCTGCAACGCTGTGATGTCGTCAGACCTTTTCTTTTTTTTTTGTCTGGAGGAAATCCATTAGGAGTGTTTGTTGCACAGCGCAGCACTTTTGTTGTTTGGCTTACATCAGTCGTGAAGTCAAAGAATTCACAGATTAGCAGTGATTTAGGCTGACAGCAGCTTTGACGTAAACACAGTTAACATCCTTTTGTAAGGGGAAAAAAATTCAAGAAGCGGAAACCCATAAATGTTTTGCATTTGTTGCTTAGTAATCTTCCATGAATCGACTAATGCATTACTCAGATACAAGCTGTTTCTCGTCAGGACAAAACTTTTAATTCATAAAATCATAAAATTACTCCAATTAATTCATGCAAATGACGTCATATCAAAAACAAAAACAGCACAGACAGAGACAACTATTCAGTTGCACTTCTGGGACACCAGAAATAAATATCATCCCCACTGTAGAGTCTTCCTGTCTTTTTTTATCTCAGATTTGGAGAAGTGTATTTGGCTTGAACCTGACCCTGATATCAGCAAACCCTTGTTATCGGTGTGTGTGCGAGCGCGCGTGTGTGTGTGCACGCGCTTGTGTACGTGTGTGTGTGTAGATTTATGGCGGGCATATGGTGCAGTTCAGTAAAACCCATAAATCATCCTCATCCCCTCCTTTTCCTCCCGGGGATCTGAGGTCTTAGGTTCCATTCTCACAGAGCAGCCGCCACTACTGTTTGTATGTGCACACACTGACACACACACACACACACACACTCACAGGTTTAAATGTGTAGTAGAAGGGCCCTAAAAACTAGATCACCTTACGTAAGTTATTTGAAAATCTCAGTTTTCCTCTCTTGACTCAGCTGCATTCAAAGACGCGTTCAAAGACCTGTACAGGTTATTTTAAAAAATATTAGTAGCAACGATACAAATTTAGAAAATGCTTACACATTATTTGTGTAGAAGAAGTACAAAAGCAAGACTGGGATTTTGTTTCTCAATTTATCATCCACATAAAAGTCGATTACATAAGATTATTACTTTTTCCAGGAATTTTAAAAAACACAAATCCCAGTTATAACATCAAGATGCTCAGCGAGAAGTTTCTCCGCTCTGTTCTTCTGCCGCCGATGGAAAACCTTCTTGCAGGATTTACAGTTTGGACACAGCATGTCATCACAGTTGCAACCCTTTGTCGTGTCCGTGCCCCAGTTTAGTCACCGAGCATGCTCAGATGAGGATTAGCAATCTATTGGCAAGAGCGTCTGATCCGCGGAGAGCGCAGCTTATTGGTCGGCTGGACAGATGGGGGTTTGGCGGGGACAGGGGGGGGGGGTCAGAGAAAAAAACAAATCCTAAAACCCGGTCATACATGTTCGACGCCACGGTTACCTCACGCGACCCTGATTCATCTTTCAGAGCCGTATAAGAATCTGTGTACTCACACACACACACGGGGATGAACTACAGTAGCCTGAACCTCGGTCCTGTTTGTGCACTATTCTTGCATTTTTATAAAGACTTAACTTGGCTTTGGACCCAAAGAGATTGGATCATGTCGGGAAAATCATGTGACATATTAATAACATCCATGCTGTCACTCGGCCCGCCGCCATTAGGTGTCCTGGCAAGCGTTAACCGGGCCTGAATTACAATGGATTCATTAGCGCGGAGCTAAATCAACGTCTAGCACTGGGTTAATAAAAGGATGAGGATGCTGAGACTGACAGGTGGCGTTAAACATTATTGTTATCATTTCTCTGGCCACATTAATGCAAGTGACAAATGATCTCATTAAATGCAAATGCATCTGCGTGGAAGACACCTGAAAACGCACATGAACCGACGCTGTGCGCTCGCTGGAGTGTGTTTGCATATGCATGTGTGTCATGGGACAGTCAGTGAGTCCATCTGCAGAGAGACAGGCAGAGTTATGTAATGAATAAGCTTAGATGCATTACGTGAGGGAGTGATGGCGCTGTTGCATGGATGAAAATGACACTATGACCTCGACCTTGCCTTTTTTTTTTTTTTACATATAGAGTCCATTCCCGGCAGCGTCTCTGTTTCTGGGGTTGGAAACTCAAATTTCAGCTCTGATGATCTAAAAGAAGGTAGGCACTTGCAAACTTAGGTACAGGGTTCCCACACCTTTTTCATGAACAAATTCAAGCACTTTTCAAGCACCTTCAAGCACCAGTTTTTCCATTTTTCCAGCACCTTTAAATAGGTAGCCTACTAGTTGTGTTTGCCATGATGGTCATGGGAAGTGCAGCGGTGCCACTGTATGGCATAATAATATGGGTCTAATTAGCATTATTTCATATGGTGGTAGATTGACTGTCTGATTTTTAACTAATTGTGAATTGGCTTGTATTCTCAGCTTGTGAGCGGTGTATTGTGTAACTACCATAGCGCAATAACAGTGACCAACAGGTGTGGATAGTAGTCTACTGTTATTTCTCTGCAGAACACCAAGCGAGTATGATAACTGAGTTCTGCATGTAAAGGCATCGGATCAAGCGCGTAGCCGCTTAGGAAACATTTTTGTTTTCTCTTGGTTTATTGAGATAGACATCACACAAATTTCAAGCATTTTCAAGCACTTCTCAAAAAATTCAAGCATTTTCACAACCTTGAAAACACTGAATTGAAATGCAAGCATTTTCAAGGAATTCAAGCACCCGTGGGAACCCTGTATCTTTGACTGCACTAGAATAGATGAGTAGGATGGTTAAAAGTTATGTAAGGCTTTTATTGATGATGTAGTTTGCAAAAAAAATACAAATCCTGGTAAATCCCCTGCTAGCCAGATTAAAAAACCTGCCAGACTCTTTTTTTTCCTGTGCCGATTTGACACTTTCTCCATCCCTGCTTCACAACTGTCTTGTTTGTCTGTTCTTCAGGGAACAGGATGATTTTAACTAAAACGTTTAGGTATAGTCGCAGAATGAGGTAGGCGGAATTAGTTTAATCCTTTTTGTAATAGCACCCGTGATGTATCACAAAGCGGCTCTGATGAATTTGGAAGCAGAAATCAGACGAGAAGCAGAAAGATAACCTGCGGTACATTTCTGCGCATACTATCCAGCCACTAAATTGAATAATTTTTTTACCAGATTTCTTGAATAATAATGTCAAAATTCTCCGTACGGGACATGCATGTATTAACGCTGCAAGACACTAATGTGAGGAGCGGCAAAGCTGAATGTCCAGCATCACAATTATGTTATTTTCTCTCATTAAGTGTTGAATAAAATCAGTGGAAAACAGTCTGATGATCGGCGAGGACATCAGAACAGTTTATTAAAAACGGGGACATTTAACCCAGGAGATGTCTGAATACATAAACCCTGCACATTGTATCGCTGTACAGTCATTTTATTTATAGATCTGTAATTGATTTGTTGCCGTCGCGGAGGTGAGAGATGAACATCATTATTTCTCAGCGTTCGTTCCGTCTCTCGGGTTCAGGGATGCATATGCACGCGCGGCGTACACAGTAAGTGTAAAAACACGAGCGGTACACTCTGACAAACAGCGTGCGATTTTGTTTTTACGACCGTATTAACAATAGTCACACCTTAACCAGTCTGTGCTGTGATTTGCAAACGAAGGAAAGTCTCCAGCACTGAAAGGGTTGTGGAACAGCTTTTGAGTTTAGCCTATCTCAGCAGTGTGAAATCACACTTTCATTGTGTGTTCTCACTTTCTGTGTGTGTGTGTGTGCAAAAAAAAGGAAAGCTAGGTAGGAAAGGAAAGCTTCCTTTGGATAAACAATCTGAGGCAGCATCTCTTATGCTAATGTTTTAGCCGCCTCATCCCTCATTGCATTTACATTCTCTGTCCTCATGCAACTGATGCAACAGACGCCGAAGCTCCACCGGCGAAAACCAGCTCAACCTCACGAGCAGACAATGTGTTACCCACCAGCCCTTTGTCTGAGCCTCAACCGGTACCCATGGGACAATCTGACACACTTCCTGTTACAGCAGAGGTTCTCCCTCCTTCAGCATCCTCTCCGTCTGGAGAGGAGCATAGAGTTTCCCTGACACCGGAGGAGTTCACACCTTCACAAACGATCCCCGAACGCTCGCATTTGCCTCCGTCGGTCTCAAAGGAGTCCACGAGTGATCGGTCAGCTGCTGATCATCATGAGTCCATCCTCCCTCCCCGGACTCACCATCAACACACAAGCCCGGTCGAAACTGAGCAAAAACACTCAGAGCCGAGGCATAGCGAGAGAGGAGGTAAGGCACGCCCATAGCTCGAGATGACAGTAGATTTAGAGTAGAGTAGAAAATAGAATAATCTAATTTAGAATCAGGAGATCATTTTCATTCTCCAGCCAGGCCTGATGGTTTTTATGGTGCGGAACGTCTCTGAAATGGACAATTTTCAGGAGGTTAAAGTCACTAAAACGCTCGCGTACACAAGCTATCGCAGTTTTATGTTGTTCGGCGTCATATCGCATGTCAGAGACGCTTATTTAATTTAGATAGTGGTGGTGAAATCTAGTTAATGCGGGCAGGCGGGCGGGTGAGAGCAAGTTTTTAGGGATGGAGAGAGAATAAAAAAAAAGAAAAAAGAGGAAGGTCTGAGCTCAGCTGACATCGTCTTTGCATCATTCGGAGATACAGAGAGGATTGTGGCGCCTCAGCCGTGGGATCAGGGTGAGGTAAAGATATGAAGAGGTAACAGGAAAGTAAAGAATCAGGACTAAAACCAAAACATCCCCTAATATTAACCCCGACTGTCTCAAGAAGTGTCAAGATATTTAAAAAAAGGGATCCACATGGTCTTCGGGGTCCCTTCTTTCAGCCCTGAATGAATCCGGATGCCGGTGTCAGGTTGTTCGGGCCTGTGCTGATTGAGATTAATGCTGACAACAGTTCGAATCACAATCTCGGTAACCCGTGCTGACTTGGAGGTAAACTGCATTTACGCTACATCAGCCTTTAAAAACAACAGAATCCTGCCCCCCCCCCCCCTTAACCTGTGCATGCATGCACGTGTGGGTGCAGCTGTGACAGATGTGTGTGAGGAAGCGGGTCTATTGGGGCCAGAGTCGGACATGAGTCGAGGTAGTCGGGGGTTACTTTGATGAGATGTAATGATGGCGTGATGCCAGTTGTGTGTGAAATGGTCCAGGTTTGCCGGAAGAAACAGCTGCTGGCATCCTTGTCTCTCTCGCTGGGGCCCCAGGGAGGAGGAGGAGGAGGAGTGGAGGGGATGAAGGGGAGCGAGTGGGCGGGAGATAGCCTAAAGCGGGGGATGCTCTGCGGGGGAGCAGGATGCCCACTTCTAAAGGAAGAATAACTGGAGACATACATCGCCTGTACAAAAAAAAAAAACACCTCAAGGGGGAAACAGATGGAAGCATGCAGCTCTGTATTCTCCAGCGATCTGGTGATCATTAGTCCCTCAATGATGTGCACGGCGTGGTCACATGATCTGATTGGTTATCTGCATTTTCTTAATCATGTCTGTGAGGAGGACGGTGGTGCCCGTGTTGCACTAAATGAAAAAGGTAAAAAAAAAAAGGAAGAGGCGGCTTGATCCATAAACTGAACTACTTTCTCTCTCTCTCTCTCCTTTCACTCGCGCACAGTGTAGTAGCCCTAAAAACTCGAAGCAAAGGATCCTGGGAATGACATAATGCCCTCTGGGAAAGTGGAACATAACAGAAAAGCAGAAAATTTGAGCAAGAGACAATTAAAAAGCAGTGAAAGCTGGATGTGCTAAGCTGACCCTATACCTGCGAGTGTAGCAATAGAGAGAATGTTTAAAATCTCGACGCCCATGAGAAGAAGGTTGGTGTGATACAAAAACAGCACACTTCACCCTGGGAATATTAATATTTTGGGTAAATAATGTACAAAATAAGAGCAAGAGACCGATCTTTATTTTTCTGGTACGGGAGGGAACAAAGAAACAAGAGCCAGTCAGAAAAAACTTCATGACATTCAGATAAAAGGGAAGAGCATGTCATTTTCTTTCACACCCGGAGTGAAAGTGTAGCGATGGAGTGAGTTTCTCAAGCCTCTCTGACTCTCACAGCTTTTTCCCAAGCCCAGGGCTGAGGCCCCCGACGGGCCAATCCACTATCTGACAGAGAGAGAGAGGGAAAGAAAAAGGAAAACAAGGTCTCGGCGGAAGACAGAGAGGGAGAGGCGATATTAGTAATCTTTACCCAGTGCAGCATCAGCCCTAATTATAAAAAGGTCTTTTTTTGTTCGGGCTGCAGAGGAACGAGTATGTTAAACACCTCATAGGGTATCTCTCTCTTGTGTTAATGATTGCGGCGTGACAGCCTCCCACAAGTCTGACGGACACGTACGAGAGACAACAAGCTCATCTGAGCATGGAAAGAAAAGGGAAGAGGAGGAGGAGGAGGAGAAAGAAAGAACAACTGCTTTTTATGTAGGTTGTAGTGGTGGCAATGTTCCTGTAGATTTATATACTGTAGTTTACTTTTGGTGCAGTAAATATGCAGTAGATAAACTTTTATTATGGCTTGACAGCTCACAGTGAAAACCGGCACCCTAAAAACAGCAGAAATGTCTCTAAATTTATCTCCACCCGCCGATATGATAGCCTGTCAATCAACATAAGCGACACCGCTAAATCATAATTCTGGCAGCATCATATTTTTAACCGAGACAATGACTGAAGCTGAAGGACAAGAAATGAAAACAGGACAGTAGAAATGGATAGAAGCTTATTTCTCAGCATCGCACCCTGAACAATAAACACAATATAATTTATATTATGTTTTGGCTCGTGTCAATGATGATCGTGGCGTGACAGAGGTCCACAAGTCTGAGGGACACGAGACTCCGTCCGAACACGGAGAGAAAAGGGAGGAGGCGGAAAGTAAAGCTGAAAGCACAGGTATCTTGTTGTAGTCATGTAGTGTCAGAATTGACCTTATATATTTTTGCTCGTTATGTTACGTAATGATGATTGTGGCGTTTCAGTCTCTCACAAGTCTGAGGGAACCTCACCTGAGCATGGGGTGAAAAGGGTGGAGGAAGAGGAGGTGGAGGAGAAAGAAACTAAAGCTGAGCACACAGGTAACTCCTCTGTGTGCAGCGGCGGAGAGAATACAAATCCACCACATTATATGTAGATTTATATACACGGCAGATGTGCAGTAGACCAAAATTAAACTTTGCAACTCAGCAAAACATGGCTGAAATATATCTGGATTTTTTTTTTCTTTTTGCTTGTTATTTTAATGATTGTTTCAGACTCCCACAGGTCTGAGGTACATGAACCTCATGGCCAGAAAACAACCTCAGCTGAGCACGGGGAGGGGAGAAAAGCTGGAAGTAAAGGTATTTAAAGTTCTCCTAGATTTGGATACTGTAGTTTACTTGTGGCGCAGTAGATTCCTTATGAGCTTTCGCTGGTTAATGTTAATAAAAACTGTGGTGTTTTAGTCACCCACATGTCTGAAGGGCACGTCCACAAAGCAACAACCTTGTCTGGGCACGAGGAGAAAAAGCAGGAGGAGCTCTCAGGTATATCTTTATACTGTAGTTGTAGCTGTAGTTAGTGGAAATATTCATGCAACCTCGCAGCAGTGACCATGTGTCTGAATATTTGCTTGTTTGTGTGAATGGAAAATGGCACGTCAGTCTCCCACAAGTCTAAGGGACACACACCTGAGACTCACGGCCACCAAACTGCATCTGGACACGAGGAGAAAAAGCAGAAGGAAGAGCTTAAAGGTACCTGTAGATGTACTGTAGTGCAGTGATGCAGTTAAACCTTTACGAAAGTTAGTTTAACCAGTGGAAACTAAAAGTATATAGACGTTTGTCTCTTCTGTGATGATATCCCGCTGGTAAACGTCGGTATAGAATGGGCTGCAGTGACCAAAAAAAGCTGAGAGGAGGTTTAGAAATAGATGTGATTTATTGTTTCAGTTTCCCACACATCTGAGGGCCACAAAACTACAACCTCATCTGTGCACGTGGAGAAAAAGGTGGAGGAGGAGCATAAAGGTACAGACTTATAGGAACCCTGGAAAATAGTAGTAGATGAGTAAAGTAGGACGTAGCGAAGTCCCCTGAAAGTGTGAAACTGTAAAATCTGTATCTATATTTTGGTCTTTGGTCGTATAATAATCAATGATAATCACTTTAGGGTTTGTTTCAATCACAAATGTGGTGTTTCAGTTTCCCACACATCTGAAGGACACAAAGTAACATCATCTGTGCACGGCGAGAAAAAGGAGGAAGAGGAGCGTAAAGGTACAGACTTACGTAGTTAACGTGTAGTGATGGAAATATGCAGTAGATGATAGAAGTAAGCGGTACAGTAGAGAGGTCTGAATAGGTCTAGATGTAAATGTGTGTCTTCGGTGGCATAATAATCAGTCAATTTAAGGTTTATTTCAAACGTAACTGTGGCGTTTCAGTCTCCCATAAGTCTGAGAGACATGGACATGAGACTGATGCTCCCAAAACACCAACCTCATCAGGGCAGGAGGAGAAAAAGGAGCAGAAAGGTATATCTTTATATGTAGTATGCAGCATCACATGCACTTGTAATGTATCTGAATGTTTGGCTTGCTTGCTTTGCTTGACATGTGTCAGTCCCCCACGTGTTGAAGGGACACGGACATGAGACTCATGGTCACAAAACAACAACAACATCATCATCTGGGCACGGGGAGGAAAGGAAGGCTGAAAGCAAAGGTATCTCTTTTAAATGCAGTAGCAGGCAATCTTTTCAGAAAATGCGCCTCCTATTTTTTGCTTGTTATGACAGCGATGATTGTGGTGTGTCAGTCTCCCACCATCATTTCGAGGGACATGCACACGAGACTCACGGCCACAAAACAACAACATCATCATCTGGGCACGGGGAGGAAAGGGAGGAGGAGAAAGCAAGAAAACCTGAGAGGGAAGGTATAAGTTGTTGTTTTTCTCCCGCTATAGAAAATCTTTAATATAGTTTACTTGTGATGCAGTTAATGGGTTAAACTCACAGCACTCTAAAAACTGGAATCAGCAGAAATGCATCTACATTTGTCTCTTAAAAAATCCAAATCATGGAAAAAGTTTTTACACCGAGCTGGAAAAACAGCGAATAAATGATGACGTACATGAAGCATAAAACATCAGATCCGTGTTGAACGCCGAGTCTATAACGTTTCCTCCGATAAATACATTAAATAAACATAAATACAATATATCCTCCACTCCTGATATTCAACACAGCGGTGGATGGAAACGCGCATTCATTTGCATTCACTCCTGCAGGTTTCGTTCAAATCAGCATTATATTCGGATGGGAACATGAACTACATCATATTTTAGCACAAAGAGCAGCATTATATTTTTGTCTGAGACAGCTAAAGGCCAAGGACGGGTGAAAGATGGATAAATAATGGATAGAAAAATAACAAATAGTGTTTATTTATTTATTTAGTGTTTAAATTGCTGAGTACATCAAAAAAAAATTCAACCTCTGAGGTGCCTTTTTGCTTGATGTCAGTCTCCCACAAGTCTGAGGGACACGAACACGCAACTCATGGCCACAAAGTGACCTCATCTGAGCACGGGGAGAAAAAGGAGGAGGAGGAAGAGAAAGAAAGAAAAACAGGTATAACTCCTAAATTATGTGTAGCGGTAGACAGTGTACAGATCTTGTGCAGATGTGCAGCGGACCAAAATTAAACTCTGCAACTCGCAGCAAAACATTTGCTGCCCAGCAGTAACAGCTTGTTATTTTTGCTTGTTATTTTATTAACAATTCTGGCGTTTCAGTCGCACGCAAGCCAGAGGGACACGTACATGAGTCACATGGCCACGAGCCACTTGGCCACAAAACAACAACCTCAGCTGGTCGTGGGGAGGAAAGGCAGCAGGAACATAAAGGTACATCCTTGTATATGATGTAGTGGCAGCTGCAGCTAACTGTAGATGACAACATGGAAACCACAAGTTGGACTCAGAATAAGCTGCTGAGTCTTAATTCAACAGTAGTGTCCCTAGTGTTATTGTTTAGTTTTATTATTTATGTCAATCTGTGGATTTCCAGTCCCCCAACAGTCTGTCGGACACGGACATGAGACTCATCAGCCACATCGCCACGAAACTCATGGCCACAAAACGCCAACCTCACCTGAGCGCAGGGAGGAGAAGCAGGAGCATAAAGGTATATGTTTATATGGACTGTAGTGGTGGCTGTGGCAAACTGTACTTGACATTTGTGTGCTGACTGGGGCGTTTCAGTCTCCCACCAGCCTGTCGGACATGGACATGAGACTCATGGCCACAAAATAACAGCCCCAGCTGAGCGCAGGGAGGAGAAGCAGGAGCATAAAGGTACATCCTTATCTGCCCTCTAGTGGGAGTTAAACATGGATTCAGCAGGGCACAAGTTAAACATTTTATGACATTTGTGTGATGATTGTGGTCTTTCAGCCCCCCACAAGTCTGTCGAGCATGTGCTTGAAACTCACGGTCACGACAGTCACGGCCACAAAACACCCTCCTCTGGCCATGGGGAGGAAAGACAGGAGCATAAAGGTACATCCTCATATGTAGTGGTAGCTGGAGTTAACTGTAGCTTATATGTAGTGGTGGAGATATGCTAAAAACAGCCAAAAAGTTGACACATTTCATTTGTTGTGATGATGATTGTGGTGTTTCAGTCCCTCAAAAGTCTGTTGGACATGGACATGAGACTCATGGGCCCAAAACAACCTCATTTGGGCAGGAGGAGCATAAAGGTACATCCTCGTATGTACTGTAGTGGTGGCTAATATGTACCTGTTTAATTGGCCTCTGTAAATTATACACAGCAGATTGACACAGTTATTGATTGCTATATTAATGGAAAAAACGTGTGTCAGTCTCCCACAAGCCTGAGGGACATGGACACGAGACTCACGGCCACAAAACAGCCACAACCTCACACGAGGAGCAGAAAGAAATAAAAGGTATCCAGGCATCTTGTTCTTGTAGTTGTTGAGGTTTACTCTGCAACCTGTAAATAGCAGCCACTCAAAACTAGTCAGCTTGTTAATGTTAGCGGTAATTCTGGTGCGACAGTTTCCCATATTTCCGAGGGACACGGTCACGACACTCACGGCCACAAAGTTTCACCCGGACACGGGCAGGAGGAGAGAAAAGCTGAAAAGAAAGGTATCCTGTTTATCTGTAGTCGTCGCAATCTTTTTTTTATAAACATTGATATTTCCACTAATGTTGGTGACGATTGTGGTGTGTCAGTTTCCGAGGGACACGGACACGTGACTCACGGCCACCAAACGAGTTCGTCTGCACACGGGCACAAAAGTGTGGAGGAGCAAAAAGGTGCATGCTTATATGTGCTATCACAATGTTCCTGTCATTTTATATAGTGCGGTGACAACAGTTTAAACACAAAATGCCCCCTGGAAACAGCAGAAACACATCTAGACTTCTTCTTGTTATGTTGTTGACAATTGTGGTGTTTCAGTCTCCCACAAGTCTGAGGGACACGGACATGACACGCATGGCCACAAACCAACCGCCTCATCCGGGCACGGGGAGCATAAGGAAAGCAAAGGTATCTGTCCTCTATGTAGCTGCAGCAGTTTTTAGTAGTAGATTTACATGCTGTAGTTCACCTATGGTGCATTAAATATGTAGGAGATAAAACTTTTTTCTCATAAGCTAAACTTGGAAACTCTGAGCCTCCATAAACAGCAGAGATTTATCTAAATTTATGGATGTGTTTCCGCTCAGCAAAAACAATTGCGAGGTGGTAAAGTTAGGTTGTAGAATAAAAACTCAAGGGCAAGAAAAGGAGCAAGGAAACAAGACTAGATTAAAACTAGGATACGGCTGGACCGCTGTGGTCCCACTAATATTTGATTTGAGTGATATAAAAACACTCTTTTAATTAAATTCTAATTATCTATTAACTCAACCTGCTTGTTCATTCCTGTTTATCAGATGGGATGTCTCGTTTTTCCATGAATCACTCTGTACCGAAGACATATACATACACATTTTACACGCAAACGGTGAATTCGCCTCTGAAAACGAATCTTGGCTAGAGTGGAGACTTTGGAAAACTACGGTTTTGCGTTTGCGTGTAAATTCAGATAAACAGAGTTTTAGGCAGCTGATGCGCCAAAAGTGCGACCAATGTTTACCTGTTGCTATGACGATGATCATGGAAGCATTATTCTGATTGGCTTGCAGAGGATTCTCCTTCTTCCCACACTGCCGCCCGTAGGCTTGGCGTAGTTATGACGGCGCTCGATGGCGTATTTATGCATAGGTTGACTTTTTTGAAAACGATGCTATGTGCACGATGTTATTTTGGAAAACGGAGGGAGGGAAATATTCGTTTCTCAACATACCCGGCTATGTGTAAACGTAGCCTCTATCAAATAAAACATTAGATTCTATGGAGTATGGTAACAAGTTGAGACCAAGGTGCGGCCCACATAGTAGGTATGTATAAAATAAAAGTTATCAGTCCAGTGTAAGCATGGGCAGGGGTTGTACCCACATAATCTGGAGTTTTAATACTTTACACGTTGTTTTGAAAGCACAACAGCCAATGGGGAAACTGTAATACTCAGCTGACCAATGATATAACTTCACTCAGTAACTTGGACAGTTGGGAAAAGTTTATAGGACACATGTAAACAAACAAATGTTATAATTATTATCATAGTTTGCTGAGAAAAACAAGAAAATATAAAGATATTTTTGCTTATGTCAGTAATTATTGTGGTGTTTCAGTCTTCCACAAGTCTGTGGGACACGGACGTGAATCTCTTTTATATGTCGTGGTGACAACGTTGCAGTAGTTGCAGGATACACAGTAGATTACTTGTGGGAAATATGCAGCGGAGACACTGAACCGTTCCAGATGAGAGTCGCACGATGGAAAATGGGAAGTGCATCTAAATTTATCTCTAACTAGATGATCGCCTGTCAGTCAACATGCGCTATAAGGCAAAATCTTAATTTGGTAGCAACTGTTGCGCTTTATGCTTATGAGGCGATGACTGACACTGCAGGGCAGGAAGTAAACAGACGAAAACAAGGTGAATGTGACATTGAAAAACGCTCTTGAAATAAACACAATATTGTTGCCGTGTTCGGAATAATGGGAGTTTAAATACTCCTATGTCTCGTCTGATCAGCTAATTTCTGTGTTCTGTTTTGGATGATGCCCATAAGCGTCTAACATGAGCTATATTATGCGAATCGAATCAATGTCAGCAAAAGGTTTCTCACAAATTATTGGATGTTGTTGACTTGTCAGTAGTGAAAAAACAGCCTGAGATAATCTGTGCGAGGTCAATATGGATTGATTTGCGAGTTGTTGCTCCTTTGTAGTTCACCAAGTCTTTGAAAAACCCAAGTGGGAAAGAGGGAGGCATGAAACCTCCAAACACACTCATGGGAAAGAGGATGACGACAAAGAAGAGAGAGCAAGGGCCAAAAGGAAAGGTAAAATCCGAACATGTGGTATAATAACGCAGTGATTCATAACTGGTTGCAAATTGAGAACCCGGCGTTTATCATGATGAGGTTAATGGGTGACACAGTATCGCATTTATGGCTCCATTAAATGTGGTGATTTGAATCATTCGAGCTCACGGTTGAGTCATCATTTTCTTGGCTGAATCTTCAAGTTGACATTTTTTTTATTATTCCCCTCATCCACCTGCAGGCTGTGGAGTTTAATAGGCGTGCCTCTAAAGTGCGAGTCAAAAGTTCGAATCCACTTGGAGCGTCATGACGAATAGGTTTCCCTACGACACTTTTCAAAACTCTTTTTTTGGATTTGGCAAAATAACTTCATCTCAGTCAATTAGTAGCTTGTCAGTTAACTCCTGTTTCCAAGGTCAAGAACGAACTTTCAAGTTCGACTTTTTAGGAGCGTTTAAACACCGATTTCATGCATCAATCTTATAAACTAAGAGATGCTTTAAAAGATTCCAGTCCACAAACAGACAAAACATTAAGCCGTCAAACCCGATTTGACTTGTAACATCTTTGGCAGGCACAGCACGACGGCAGCTCTTTGCAAACAGACTCTCGTAAAAAGCCAGAGGACGACTTTCTGGATTCAGTTCAACCAGTTAAGAAACACTGCACTAGGTGAAGATTATGTCAGGCTTTATAGAAGAAAGCAAGCCAGAATCTAGTGGGAATCCCATCCCCACCTCTGTAGTATTGATAGTGACCTGTTGGCTGTACCTGCTCCAGCTCTGTCGAGGTATAGTGCTTGTAGATGATCGCGGCACGGTGAATGATCTTAAACAGAGATTCCTTCATCCCCCCTAAGGGCTTCTGAAACTCTTGAGCTCAGGAGAGCCCCAGGCCAGACAGTTGTTTGGGATCATATATGATGATTTCAGAGGTAAGAGACCACGAGCAGCATGAGGTCTGAGGGTATAGACAGAAAAGACTTCATATCAGTGGATTAGAAACTCTTTCTGTCATTTTTCGTCTGCATGTTTTTTATTTTGCTCATTCCGCACCTTCTCCCGCTCCCTCCTGGTTGTGTTGGCTTTTTTATGTGCATGATGAAGGTAAGTTTAAAATTCATATTTAACCTTCAAACTTTGACATTCCTGTTTACTGCCTTTAGAAACGGATGCTTGTTAGCAAAATATACCATTATCCCTTCAACCCTGCAGACTCTTTGAAGCAGGCAGCCTTGTGTTTCCTTTCCCCCTCAATGCAACTGTCTTTCACCGTTAACAATCCACAATTGATAAACACCAATAAAGCAGCATCTTGACTCGTAACGTTAATTCGTGGAACAACGTCCCATTGCCTCTCCAGTCTGTGGAGTAATTGGCCATTTATATTTAATTAGGCGGTTCTTCCCCCCACTGCTAGCGCGCTTCCCTCAGTGCTGAGAGAGGCACTTTATGGCGCTGCTCCTCTCGCTGGCTTCCTTTAAACCAGCTCATTAATATTTCAGCTGGCATCATCAACCAAACAATAATAAAATAATAATGTGACGGCTGATTAAACAGCTAAACTCCCGACTTTTTTTAATGTGCATTTAAATGTGTATTTGCATAAACATGCCTGGTAAACGCCTCTTTAGAGGACAGTGATGCCTTGCAGCGCACTATTGCAGCCAACTTCTAAAGCTTAATAAAACCTTAATTAGGTACCAACCTCAGCCAAGATAATCGGAGCGAGAATGTGGAGCAGAACCCTCCCTCCACCTCTCGCTGCACCCCTCTGCACAATGCACATCCTATGGTGAATTGCATTAGGCTTTCATTTCTCTCGCTCTCTCTGTGGGAAAATTATACAAAAAAAAAGGTCTTACACCATTCTCCACAGCATTTTTTTTTTAAGCTTTTGGTTTTTTAGAGTGTGAAATTCAGAAGAGGGTCTTAAAATATCAAGCGTTCAAGCATGTAGAGCAAAAAACCTGCAATCAAATCCTCTCAGATAATTCATGAATTACAAAGAGAGAATTTAATTAAGAAGGTCTGATTGTGCAGCGTTTAAACGAAGGGAGAGTTTAAGAGTGTGGGAATAAAGAGAAAACAGGAGACGCATTAGAGGTTTTGTGTCGGGTTAACCCTTGGAGGGTCTTCCCGTTATGTGTCCTGAATAGTTCCTAAGACAAAACGTGGCTCCTTCCTAAAAACTGCTATGAAAATAATGTATAATAATATTTTTTTCCACTTTAGAACTACTTGAGCCTAATATCAAATATAAATTATATTTTTTGGTTTTTAACCCTTTAAATGCCAGTATGTTTACATAACTCTGCTGGTTTTTATTCAAAAAAACTAAAATAATTTCCATAAAATACATTTCAGTGACTAATGGCTAACTATTGTTATTAGACCCTAAGATGGGTCAATGATTGGCAGCAACATTGATTGATTGTTGCATTGTTATTTCTTTTGCAGTGTCATATTTTTAAATAAACATCCATTTGTGTTCCTTAAAATAAATAAATAACTTCTTCCTAAAAACTGCTATAAAATAATATATATTAATATTTTTTTCCACTTTAAACACGTCAGTCTTTTAGAACTACTTCAGCCTGAAATATACTTCTTTCGCAGAAAACAGTAAAAAGTGTGAAACTTTGCTGCACGTTTTGAATGGGTAAAATGGCGCCACGTGGTGAACAGATATAAAAACCACAGATTGAAAGCCAGTGGTCCAAAATGAAATCTTGACATAAAGGAATGCATTAATTTATGTTAGGATAAACGTGGGATCAAAAAAAGTGTTTTTTAATGGTTTTTAATGGGGCACGTTTTGCCGCTAGGAACTATTTAGGATGCATTTCTGTTGCTAAGCCATTTTAGGCTTAATAAAGTACTAAGATTTCTATTCTAAAAAAAATAAAAAATGAATATCTTTGACCAAATTTTAGCAATCTTCATTCAACACAGCCACATTTCTTAAAAAATAAACAACGTAAAAAAAAAACAAAAAAAAAACACGAATGGTCCTAAGATGGCTCAAGGGTTAAGCAGGGTCAGACTGATTTCATCGTGTCAGGTACAGTCTGATCGTACCGCACGCTCTGTTATGATTCTGTATCTTATAATCTACTCATCCCCTTAGTACAATTAAATTCCCAGACACAATTAACATGCCTGTACTCACATGACTGCGCTCACAAACACACACACGCACACACACAGGATAGTGGAATTCCCATCAGTAATCAGAGCAGCCCAGTGAAGCAGACTCAGCAGACCTGCGAGCAGGAATGGAGAGGGAGTGGTTTGTCTTTATTGAACCAATATAGAGTCAGAAAGGCGAGTCATAAAACACACTCCGAGTCATTCATTTGCTCGCTGACGTGTAAGACTAAAAGTTTCAGACGTATCCGTTAGAGCCAAAGTCATTTATCATTTCCAGCTGTCAGTGGAGAATCCTACGAGGATACCACCCCAACTCTTTTAAGTTTTATGTATCGGCTCCACACGGGAACTTGAATCTGTCTCTTTTCTTTTTCAGACTGTGAGTGCTACGGCCACTCCAACCGCTGCAGCTACATCGAATACCTGCAAATCGTCACATGCGTCAGCTGCAAGCACAACACCAGGGGCCAGAACTGCCAACACTGCAGACTGGGATACTTCCGCAACGCCTCTGCCGAACTGGATGATGAGAGCGTCTGCATCGGTCAGTGTGCAAGGGGGAGGGTGGAGAGAGAGTGTGTGTGTGTGTGTGTGTGTGTGTGTGTGTGTGGAGTGATTGACAGGGAGATGCTGTAGTTGCTTTTAAAATTCATGCAAGTATTCAGATAACCACGTCAAGGTAGTCAAGTAGGGAATTTTTAGATGTACACGGTGAAAAAATCTATTGTTTGAAATTTTTGCTGCTTTCCTGACACTTTTATAAAAACACGTTTTGTTGCGTTGGCTCTGTGCTCCAGCTGCTTAATGACGCATGACCCCAAAAACAAAAAAAAGTTGAATTTCATTTCTGGGCTTTACATTACCAGGACCTTTCATATAGGACTCCATATCGTGGGGATCATAGGGCAAACTTAAGTTCGGTTTCCTCTAACTTGAATAAAGATAAAATTATTTAATCATAATAATACAATTAAACAAGTCGTTTCACACGGGAAAACGTGGTCAACCTTTTTCAGCCACTTCTTTTACAAAGTAAACTAACTGGGCCTCCTGTGGAACGTGTGATGTTGCTGTTATTACAAGGTAGTCCAACTGTTGATTACCAAACAGCAGACAGATTAAATCAGCGATGGATGGATCCAAACACGGCTCTAAATAAATGTTGCTCCATATATGCTGGATTCATAGACAGCTGTTTGCCAAAACGTTCACTATAGCAACAAAGATTAGAGAACTTGAAGGCCTTGGGTAAAGAGGGTGAACGTCTACAAGCCAAAGGTGAACCTGTGGGACCCCAAAGTCTACCACAAACTTTCTTTTTGAGCACTTGAGCAATTTTGTTACCCAGGTAATATCAAGACCACATCAACTAGCAACTTACTACAAAATCTTACTACAAACCAACCTGTAGGCAGAGCGGGTCGTCCACTAATCAGATGATCGGCGGTTCGATCCCCAGCTCCTCCGGTCTGCATGTTGAAATTGCTCCCGGCTGTGGCTGTGTGAATGTGTATGAATGGTTAGGTCCTCAAACTGATGAGCAGTTGGCACCTTGCATGGTAGCCATCAGTGTATGAATGTGTGTGAATGGATGAATGAGATATGTAGTGTAGAGCTTTGAGTGGTCGGAAGATTAGAAAGGCGCTATATAAGTACAGTCCATTTACCACAAGGCTACAGTCCCGACAGCAGCCAATCATGTAAATGTTAAGGATTCACCACCAACACAAACATAAACATACACAGGCAGGGTCAAAGTTTAAATAGACTGAGCAGAAATCGGCAGCAATTTGTCAAAAAGTGGAGATGCAAGAATAAAAAGGTGATTATATTTTAGAATATTTCATGAGTCATGTTTGGGTATTTGGGTCGTACACTTGAGCTGATTGCTGACTGTAAATCAGCTGCTAATATTCTCTGCAGCTGCCCTTCCGGGGCCTGCACTGCAGCTACATCTCCATCTCTGCTTTGTTCAGGTGTTTTTCTGCCTTTAGCAAAGTGGAACAATATGCTCCAATGACTGACCCGGTCAGTCAAGAACTTTCCATTGTCTGTACATGAACTGCACATTTTAAAGCGCTTCAGTTCGCAAGCCGTGCTGCATTGTCCTTAATGTGGGGGGATGCTACTGTTTATATAAAAAGGTTTAGAAGTCTAACACGGTTCACCTGATAATGATGCAAACACCCTCGAGCAGCCTCAAAGCTAGAAGTCAACATTTGAAGCTCATTTTAATTCTGAGTACAGAAACATTGAAAAACATACAACTGCTGTAATATTTCCTGACAGCGCTGAACATTGACGCTCTTGCACCTTTTATGGACACAGACAATTTGACTCCTTATTAAACTCTCATTAAGGGCATGTCCTAATAAGAGGTCGGTCCGCTTGCATAGCTGTGGAGCTAAAAATCTGGTGTTGATTTGGATCCATGTGTAGATGGACTGCGGGGGGTTGGAGGGTAAACTAACCACGGTCGGGGCACACACAGGGCCAGGCCTCGGAGTCAGCACAAATAAGGTCCCATTAGCTCATGTGCCAGCACACTGGCACCCCGAGCGTCCGCAGCAGAAATCAGTTCACACCAAGCGTCTCTCCAGAGCAAGAGACCAAACACTAATGCATCTGCACACGCGGCTTCGCTTCTTTCTCCACACGCATTTTCTCTCTCCCGGTATTAATGCACATGACCCACAAACGCGGATACCAACCACGTCGCTGCTCCGTGTCATCTGGGCCTCTTGGCTCGTTTCTCTTTTATGAATATTTAAAAAAAAACATTGTGTGATAAATTAGTTAATCTGATCTGGGGTTTAAGTGAAAGACAAACTCTTGGCTTACGTCAATGAGAGAAACACTGGTTTAAATTTTGATCTGCTAAACTTTCACTGAGATCAGTCAGCTTCTATAAATATATGTATGTGTAATTATGACTGGAGTCATTTCTGTTGGAAAATTAAATTGTCATCTCGTGTTAATGAGGCAAACTCTTGAGGTAAATCTGTCTCAGACTGCCTTAAAGACTCACTCAGAGTTATTAAGTTGGCTATTCTGATCACTGATTGACCGTTTTGAGTCTTTTTTTTTTAAGAAAACATGTCAAAATTCTCTGATTTCAGCTTCTCAAATGTGAATATTTTCTCTCTCTATGACAGTAAACTGAATATATTTGGGTTTGTGGACAAACAAGACATCAGCGTGGCACTTAAATCGAGAAAATGATCAGTGGTAATGAGAATAATCATAAGAAGCAGCTTTAATGTCAATTTAAAAACACAACAAAAATGTTTTAAACACATTAATAAGTTAAAGGGAGAGTTGAGGGTGATTCAGAGAGTCAATGTGGTATGTTTGATAGATTATACAAAATTCATTAGACTTAAGTTTGTTTAATTATGCAGCACAACAAAAAGTCTTCTGGGTTTTTTCTCCTGGACTGTTCACAACACCAGAACGTTCCCTATACGTACTCCACTTGCCTTTGTAAGCAGATACAGATGATCAAAAGAACCTGCAGTCCTACTGAGAAGGGATCGCTTTCCCAAACAACATCTGATACACACAGTACTCTGACGTACAGTAGGACATCTGTCATTTCCGTTTAGACGGGAGCCGCTTGTAGTCGGTTCCCAGTGTTGTAGGTCGTATGATGAGTTTTTAGGAAACGTGAACGCCTTGGGGACAGTCGGTGCAGCGTTCTGAGATAAAAAATATGATCTGTTGCATCTAACTGAGGAGTTCATTCACAAAAAATAGACAAAAAAGATTCTTGAAATGCATAAACCGAGCACTGTTTGACTGACATTCCCCTGAGTGCACAACCAAAATATTCATGAATATTTGAAAACAAAAAGAACATGAATCAAAAAGAGATATCCAGAGACGGAGAGATCAGGTTTTGCAGATTAACCTTTCAGTTATATAATCACACCTACACGAACACACACACACACACACACTGTATGAAGCCTCCACAGGCATGCATACATTTAACTCTGGCTTCATCTATTACATTATGGAACATGGCGCTAGATAATAGGACAATATGTTTGACATCTCACTCCAGATATTCAAATACAGCATAGCCAATTATCTTTGGTGTAATTATTAATTCTCGTCATGGACGCCTGAACGTTTTTAGGTCAGATATCTTGTGCGGCACATCTGCCTCTGTTCTTTTCCTAACGCTGGGATGTCATTCAAGTTATATGCGAGTTTTAGAAACACAAGACAGAGAAATTTTTACCATGAAGAAACAAGATGAGCAAAACAGAAAGAAAAATACATATATCAGGCTTAAAAGAGAAACTTCAGGCCTGAAACTCTGCAGCATCTTGAACATCTCTGCACTTCAGATAAAAACTCCACCTTACATGTTCAGCACTGTAGCAAGACTTCAATAACCAAAGAGAGCGCTCTGAATACAAATGCATGCATTTTGGGCTGAACTTGACTCAACTCCGAGATCAAATCCCAAAGAATCACAAGAATTTCTAAATAACTTTGTCTCTCTCTTTCTCTCAGAGTGCAACTGCAACCAGATGGGTTCTGTCCATGACCGGTGTAACGGCACAGGCTTCTGCCAGTGTAAAGATGGTGCCACGGGGGCAAAGTGCGACGACTGTCTGCCGGGATACTACTGGAAACAAGGCTGTTACTGTGAGTATGAGGAGACTTTGATTGTTGGTTGGTGGTGTGAGATGAACAAATGTTGCAGCCCGTGCGAAGACCTTTCACGAGCGCGCTGTGCCACTTAGCTCGTGCATCTCCCGATGTTTTCTTTACTCCCACGGGAATGGATCATGTAGCTCATTAGCAGCATCAGCTGCTTCTCTAATAGATGACCCTGTCACTCCTTAACCCCATTACAGAGAGCTGCCTTCCTGTACCATCTAGTCACCTACATAAACACACATATGAAACCTCCACGTGCATGCATGCATGACTGTGGGTTCATTAATTACAGTATGGGACATGTATTAGTAAATAGCAGTGCAGTATGTTTTAGATCTGACTCTGTAGCCAATTATCTTTTGGTGTAATCATTTCTTGTCATGGAAGCGTGATCCTCTCCTTTTCCTCTCAGTACATTTTTAGGTCGAGTATCTTGTGCAGCGCAGCAACCCCCGTGCTTTTTCTTAATGCCTTTTTATAGCGTTTTAATTATGCCATTTGTTCCTCCGATCATTACTTAACAAACATATCGCGCACACGCGGTCTATTTTAACTTCTCTAGCTTTTGGAGACAGTGATTTTAACGTCGACCCTGAGAAAAGTGCAGGCTCGAGAAAAAAACAGACAGAGAAACAAAAGAGGCAGGTGTTACCTGTTGTTGTCCCCGAGGCAAAGACTGGAGAATTTATCTTGCCTCTTTCCTTCCTCCCCGCTTTCTTTTCTACTTTGTTCTTTCTGCCCTGAATTCGTGTATCTCTGGTTCCCATCATGCTTTTTCTAACACTGCCCATCCTTATCTCGCCCTCACCTGTCTCCCTCTGTTGCAATACATCTTTCTTTTCGTTCTTTGTGCACTTAACTCCCCCCGCTATCCTTTTACCGCCTGCCACTCTGTCCCTATTTATTCCCAACTCCTCCATCTCTCGTTCCCCTTACCTCTGCAATTCCATCACTCTCTTTTTTTCTTTCTACTTCGCAGCCAACGTTTGCGACGAAGAGATGCTCCTGTGCCAGAACGGAGGAACATGTAACCAGAACCAGAAGTGCATCTGTCCTCCGGAGTTTAAGGGGGTACTGTGCCAACACTCCCGCTGCGAGGCGGGCAAAGACTGCAACGCCGCCTCCTCCCTGCACCTCTCCACGGCCACCCTGCTGCTCTGCACTCTGCTAGCCCACCTGCTGGCCACGTTAACTCCCCACTGAGCCATGAAAAAACTCCCTCGGACCAAGGAGCCTGTGTGTGTGTGTGTGTGTGTGTGTGTACACAAAAAGTGGGGGAACCAGAGTGGGAAGAGCCGGCCCGGTCATGGACCCGATTAAAAAACACACTTACACCGCAGCACTCGCAAAAGCCGCACAAACTCACGCTAAACACTAACTTAGTCCCCGGTCTCCTTTCACACACACACACACACACACCGGACTGTTATGATATGAGTGTATGCTCAGGTGTGAGGAGGACAAACGGAGCGGGGAGGAAAAAAAAAGGGAAGTAACCTCAGAGAAAAGAGAAGAAGATGAAGAAGAAGACGGGGGAAAACAAATCATACCAACCACTGTTCCCTTTATTCCTGAGCTGGAGCAACGTGCATCAAACCAAAAAGCATAAACACTTAAAAATCACCACTGTTTCACTTCAAAAAGGGAATGGCTGTTGTAACCACAAGGACCTTTTTTCTTTTTTTGGGGGGGAGACGGGGGTTGGTTTCTTTCTGGGTTGAGTTTTAAAAGGATCTCGCCTCCGTTCGACCGACAGCCGACGTGTATGCGGTCGGACTCAGTGAGCGCACGAGAACGTGCGGACACGACGGACGGACGGGTCGGGGGAGGCGGGGGCCGCGCGTTTGATCCTGCTGCTGAGGCCTAACATAGTATATTAACCAGGTTTCATTTCTTCTCAAAAAAAAAAGAAAAAAGACGAGACTTGATTTGACGTTTGTTCTATTTCTGCTGCGTTTTTCCTTTATTTTTTATTTTCTTTTGATTATATCTTGAGTCATTGTATCTAATGTGCCCACTAAACATTCGCTGAGATTATACATATTATATAATATCCAAGGGGGCGGCGGCGGGTGGGGGGGGTTACAGTACAAATTATTTAAAAAAGAAAAAGAGAAAAAAAAGAAATAGTCACTATTATGGTTGTTATAGGAATGAGTGATCGTTGCCACACTTAGCGAGATTTAATCTTCACACAGTATTCAGGACGCAGAATTTAAATCTTTAAAAAAAAAACAGAGAGAGAGAGAAAAGATATCAACCACGTATCAATATTATATGACATTATTTGAATATTTTTTGTAGAAATTATTTTTGTTTGGAGTTACAATAAATTATAAAAAATTACATTTACAAACTATTCCAAATGAGCATTTTATTACACTGAGTGTAAACCTCTGCAGTAAATATGACTGTTATTTGCCTTCTCGCTTGTACTTTTTTTCATTCATTCAATGACGTGATTACATGCTGGTAACTTCTTTTTTTCCACAGCGGGTTGGAAACAAAAGAAGAAACAGTTTGAAACAGAAGATCTGTGTCATTCACTTTGGACATGAAACAAACTGATTATTCCAACAGTGTTTGACAATCACACAGAATTGCTTTCCTTTCAAGAGAATTTAAATTATTTTATTCTGATATAGAGCTTTTATATCTGAAAATGTCACTCGCAGAAGTGATCGGCTGCTTTCCAGCGGCGCAAACAATGGACGCCGGTCCTTAGAGACGCAGCGACTGACCCCCGAGGTCGGATTTTCTCAGCTTTAACTCGCCGATCACTGTTTGCTGTGACATTTGTTTAGCGGGAAAAAAAAACGTCCTTCGGGTTCCTTTTTTTTCCTCCCCCCCTTCAGTGAACATAATTTGGCTGAGAAATGTTCTATTGCTGAGTCAGCCCAGGTACACAGCGGATAAAGAGACATGAATGCTGCATTACGCCAGGATACAGTGAACATCGGGAGATAAAAGCGAGACTAAGCCTGTGAGAAATGACAAGACAGGGATTCTTGGTGTTACAGCTGCCCTTCATGTTTTCTGAGCTGGTAGCAGCTGTATTAGCTATTCTGTGTGTAGGGCTCATCCCCTCTGAGCCCGAATGGTGTCAAGAACTGAGACTTGGGAGGGAATAGTTTATGAATGTAGAACGTTGAGGGATGATGTAAAGAAACACATTTCATTGTGGATCAAAGAGCGGGTAGTAAATCAGAAGAATATGTATTGCTGGCTACATTAATGACTGAGTGAACTGCATTGTGATCCGTTACATGAAATATGATGGAATATTCCCTCTATATATTCTACCTCTTTTACTATGACGTCATTAGGAGCTCAACACTCACATGCAATTTAAGAAACACCACTCTCGTGTTTGTACAGTAAACATGGAGCTAAAAACAGCAGATGCTTAGGTTATCTTAAATAAATTAAAGACTGGAAAGAAAGCAGGTAAAAGCGAAACCCGGTGTACACGGTTTGGAAGGGTGCAATTCAGACAGAATCTGGCGCTACATGAAAACGTATCCGATTGGGGGTAGTAGTACGTTTGAGCTGGCAGAGAAATTAAATAAAAGATACTGAGACAATCCAGGTGGATCAACTGTGATACATCAACAAAATAAAAAGTTATTTTCTGATTGTTTTACAGCTGTTACGTTCAAGCACAAACAGATACACCCCTAGACATCCCACCACCTCACCGGATCCTGTCTATGCACACTAAGACGCATATTATACCCCTGAATTGCACTTTTTTTTTTAAGATTATTTTTTGGGCCTTTATTGATAGTACAGCTAAAGATAGATAGGAAGCAGGGGCCAGCTGCAGCGAGGACTACAACCTCCACACACGGGGCGGCCGCTTAACCCACTACGCTACCGGCCGCCCCTGAATCGCCCATTTAAAACAAAATAAAAACAAAGTCCATTGCAAGACTGCCACACCTTGTACATCTCTTCCATTTCTTGTACAAGACCTGATTTACCTCACCTCAGGGTCATGTGGGCTTTCACTGAATTCCGATTTCATGTTTCATCATCCTTCAGAAAAAAATATGTAGAGTCAGAGATAGAGAGAGAAAGACAAATCCCTCTGGAAGAGGCCTGACAGAGCACCTCGTGTTGTTGGCACAGCTGAAGATAGACAGGAAGCAGGGGGCAGCTGCAGCGAGGACTACAACCTCCACACACGGGGCGGCCGCTTAACCCACTACGCTACCGACCGCCCCTGAATCGCCCATTTAAAACAAAGTCCATTGCAATTCAACACAAAAACAGTGAGATGTTCTATTCGGTGGCTTTGCGTACAAAATAATCTGGCGATAAATTAGGTGTATTCCATTAATATGCTGTTAATCATGATTTTAAAAAAAAAATCATGCTGTTCATTTTTTCTTGATGAAATCTGACAAATAAGAGGTCGAGACTGCCAAATGAAGTCAAGACAAGACTGAATAATTTTATCATTACGGTTGATTTATTATTAGAAAATAAATGAATATTCAGATCAATGTACCCGATTAAATTAAAACTGGCACACAACGCTGTGTTTTTCTCCTTTGAGATGAACCCGCAGATATATAAAAAATGAACGAGTAAACTCTCCAGACAACCGAAAGCTTCTCTTTTCTACCTCACCTCTCTGAGTAATGAGAGCAAAAGAAGCTAAATCGTCTCTTAATTTATGGTTTCGTTCGTGTTTCTTTACAGAGACTAAGCGGGTGTCATAAGTGCATTTTAAAGTGGTCCGGTGAGGCAACCCCAAACATGTCGGACACAGCCTGATACATACTGTGACAGCTACGCCATGATTGTAACACTCATAAACTGACTTATGAAGGTAGACTGCAGCAGCTGCCAGCGCTGGTGTGTTTTGTGTGTCTAACAGATCAGAGACGTGCGAGAACAGCGGCTGGATAAGTTTGTCTTCGGTCTCCTAAATGTGACTCAGACTTTGGTGAAAAATGTCTCTATTTGTCCCAGTCATCCCTGCACTGTTTTCCCAGCTGTACCGCTGCCACCTGTCTGGATTATTTTCGGCTGTGGATCTCACTTGGGTCCTCGAAGCTTCCACGGCTTGATTGCCCTAAAATTCCTTTTTCTTTTCCAGACATCCTTTTGTTTTGAGGATACACATGCCAGTTACCTTCCTCATGCTATGCCCACGGGTCTCTGCCAGTCACACCTTGTAACATCTCTTCCATTTCTTGTACATGACCTGATTTACCTCACCTCAGGGTCATGTGGGCTTTCACTGAAGCCGATTTCATGTTTCATCATCCTTCAGAAAAAAATATAGAGTCAGAGATAGAGAGAGAAAGACAAATCCCACTGGAAGAGGCCTGACAGAGCACCTCGTGTTGTAGCATGGACTCAAGCTCGGCTCCAAAACTTCAAGTCTCAATCTGTTTGTACAGATTTAATACGAAAGTGTTATTTAAAGACAAACTGGGGATGCACAAATCCAAATGTTTCTCCTCCAAAAAACAATTTTGATACCCAAACTTCCAGTATTTTCTGACAATCATTTGAATGCACCAAAGAACTGACTAAATAACAACTATACCGACATGTGCGTCTGATGCTGGCGTGTCAACCTCTTGGAAAATAACTTAAAGTTGTCAGACCAAACGTCAATTTTTGGTCTCCTCCTCTCCCGATGTGCTAAAGTGGCTCATTTTGCTTTGGTACATTCTTTTTTCTTCCTTCTGAACATTTAAAAAAATAAAAAATAAAAAGTTTTCACACTAGATTTAAACCGTACCATAGGCCTATTCGTCCCAGAGAGAAATTGTCTCTTTTTGCCAGGCCAACGTTTGGCTGTTTGTTCCAGACTGTGGTCGGAGGGAGGTTTCACACCTGTAAATTTGGTTTGGACCAATCAAAGGAGGTGTAAACTGGCCATTTGTGTACCCACCAAACTAAAAATAGGAGACCTGCAACCAACCCAAAAAGACGTAATCACTTTACCCAAAACACGTCGATTCCCTGAAACTAACCGACTCAGTGAAACTGATTTGTTTTCTGGGGCTCTTTGTGCGTCCGCAGGACAGCTGAGACAAATGTTTTTTTGTGTTCAGCTTCATCACACGCTCCCACAGCTCTTTATCTAACCAACTCACCTGTGCGCGTCTCCTTATTTTTACTTCTCCCTCATAAGCCAAAACTGACCTGCTACACTAGCATTTTACACGCTGTGTTTCTCCTTCTGCTCCAGTTGCTTCATCGCAAACCGAGCACAGGCAACTTTTTGTTTTTGTAATTCAACCGCTGCTGATTATCAGGACTCATCTGGGAACGTGTTAAATCATACACATTGCAATTTAAATTTTTTAGTTTTTAAACCACCTAAAAAGAAAATAAAAACACAACATCTGCCCTTCGTCTACCTCACTTCGTCTACTTTCACTTGATGCCGTCCCCTCCTGCCCTGGACCTCATCTCGATTCTGGAGGCAACTAAACGCAGCTGCCAGCATGAATAAATATCATTACTGAGGGATTAGAAATGTTTTTGGAGGCACCTTTTTTTTTACTGCTTCTGTCGAGATAATCCACACATGTATTAATGCAACGGCCGTGTACTCTAACAAGAGCATGTGTAATGACGACGTCAATATTTATACATATTCCCTGATTCGACTTCGCAAATCGAATCTCAGAAACAATATATCCTATAACAGTGCTGTGACTACCGGGCTGTTAAATGATCCACTTATAGCCAAACTGTTGGTTTAACCTCACTGCACTTTGAAAAAAGTCACGAAAGACAAAACGAGGAGATGAAAGCAGCAAAATACTCGTGTCGTGTGGAGAGCAAAATATTCAGCGTCTAGCCAGACATCAGACTAAATAACTAAAAGTCCCAACAGATACTGGAGGCCTTTAAAAACATCATTTAGGCTTTACATTCAAACAAAAAAACAAACTCTAAGGACAGATTCACAGATTTTCTACAAGCTAAAAGAATAAACGAGCATCAGCGTTATACATTATATAGTTGTCGATGTTGTGCATATGCACATGTGGGCTGTAAACTTTTGACATTCGGGCTGGATGGACGTGTTATCTCCTGTTGATTTAATCAGCTGGCACACTTTCTGATAAATAACTCGCAAAATTAGAAAATCAATACTGACGACGACAAAGAAATATTTTCATGTTCATGAAAGAGACGTGTTAAGATGCAAGCTGTCGCTCTGGAGAAAATCCTACACACACAGTCTTAAGAACAAGTACCCGTGTACTCTTTTTTTCGAACAGGAATAAATAACAACTACCAACAATGGACGCCCTCAAATAAATCCAGCTCCAGCACCTTCTTTGTTTGTTTATTTCACAAGGAAACAAGTCAGGGAATATGGAGACGTGGAAGGTGAGGTTAGGTACAACCGGAGTTAGTGAAAATGTTTTTAAAACTCAACCTGTTAGCACCAAAGTGGTGCGATGGCAGAGTTGTACCTGTGAAAAATCACTGAATAACATTGCATTAATATGCATGAATAATTTATGCATCACCAGGACACACACACACACGAGTGAAGGAGAGCAACAGTTGGCACACATGAATCCTTCCAGAGGACTTACACCAACAATAATGTTATCTAGGAATAAAAATTGAACTTGTATGATTAAACGGAATATAACTCTGCTGCTCATTAGTTTGTCAAGTTCCTGCCACTCATTTTGATAATACCCGAGGCACCAGACTGAGCTAAAGAAATCCGTAAAACACGCCCAGTGGCGTTACCAGACATTAAAAATAAAAAAGCAGCACACACCTCCCGAAAGAGCAAGCTTAAAATCCATGAGTAAGTCAGCATCTTTGTCATGAATACAAATAACTGCAGGTGAAGTTCCTAACACTGTGTAGTCTGCAGAAAAGCTTTATTTGAAATGATACAGCTGTCAAAACTAGGCCAGATTAAGGACGTGCAGTGTTACAGAGACAAAGCAGAGTGATGCAGCGGTTCAGTGTGTCATCTGTGGTTACAGCTACGAAGAACAGAAGTACTGTGGGTAAGTGAGTGAGTGGATATGTAGGTGAGTTTCCAAATCTAGTCCAAGAACCTTCACGTTCAAACAAGGAAGAATGAACACGACTAAATATAAAACCTCAGTTCTTAGTCGGTGAGTGGAGGAGAAACAGAAACGGGCTGAGCTGACCTATAATCGTGAAATGCTGCTCTGCTTCACGCCTGTTATTGCCGAATAAGTACATGTTTTCCTGTCCATATGCACACCCCCTGCTCTCTTTAACACACTTTATTATTATTTTTTCTTCAGCCTGCATCAGTTGAATTAATCATCCGTCACGGAACAATTAACACCACCAAAGCCGGGCTTGCATCTGACCCTGAGCATCCTCAGCATCCGTTTAAATCTAAGGCGGAAAATCAGAAGTCTATGCAAAAGATTTATGCTGTTAAATAAAAAAATATTTGGGAGGAAGGGGGGGTTGATTTCGAAATATTAAATAGCTTAGAATCAAATCAATAACCTAAGCTGGAAGCAAAATGTTTTACTGTTGGACGCAGGACGTGAAAACACGACTTCCAATTATTTATATAAAATTAAGTCTTTGAGGAATATAAGCAAATTATTTTTTGGAATTAGTTTGCACAACTTTACTTTTGTTCTCAGGACATAATTATTATGTTGCCGCTCTTTTTCGGCCATGGTGGCTCATTAACTGATAGCACATCACGCTGCTGCCGTTATGGACGTTGGCTTTATATACCGTATATATATATAAAGGTCTATTCAGGCTGACCACCCTTTGCATCGAGTCTAATTATCCACGAGTCTATTCAGGTCGGGTCTGGCTGAGCTGGGGTCCCATGCGGATCCCCAAAAATGAATTTATGCATGACATGCTCCGACATCTAAAATCCAAAATGGACGTACAGAACGCAGCCCAGGCTTTTGTACTAATCCTTGTACCTCAGATCAAGTACAGAGCAAAGCAAAGTCTCCTGATTAAAAATGTGTTAACAGCCACTCTGAGGGAGCTTTTGGCTGCTGTCACTCTTCGGTGTGATTCAGCCTCACAGGGGCTCGTCGTCTTCATTATCTGCTACAGAAGAAACTACAAATAGAATCTTGTCAATTATCCACAAATGGCAGGTTTGCGATTTGCCACACATGCAGTCGCTCGCCGACAAAACGTGCACGGTTCTGCTTCCTGCCGAAGACGTCGAGGTGACAGTTTTCTTGTGTTTGCAGAAGTTTGGAGGTTGTTTGTTGTGGAGTGCATACAGTACGGCCTTAGTTTCTCACACTGTCCTTTTACGCTTCTGAAGTCTAAGTGTGCCATATTTCAAAAACACGCTGGCATGTGTCTGAGAAATGGCTGCCGCTGCTATGCAGTATGTAACCCTCAAAACTCCTGTGCTTCAGGCAAAAAAGCTGAAATCTTTGTCAATTCACTAAAGCTGTCAGGCTCGGCGCAGCAGTGGGGCCGACATCAGAGCTGCAAGAGTTGTAAAACAGGGATGCCGTGGGACGTCTGCCCGTCCGCTTGCTCCTGCAGCGTGGAGATGTGAGACCAGCTGCCTGTGGCTTGGAGCTCATGAATCCGACTTGAAAACAATGTTTGAACATTCGTCGGTAGAAACAATCTGCAGTTTTTATTTCCATGGATTTCTGTAATACACTTTGGAGAGATGGCGTCAAATTTCTTTTGAATTTTTAAAGACCGCTGTCAGAGATGAAGTTCGTGTGCGGCGAGATGGATGTGTTTTCTTTTTTGGTAAAAAAATCTGCAGTGCTTTTATGGATGTCAGCATATTAGGTTTAGAATAGTAGCTCTGCTTTATAATCTGTCTGAGAATTTCAGCAGACCAGGCCTATCAGATATGAAGAGTAAATATGAAGAGCTCTCAACACAACAGCAGAATATAAACACCGTTTTCCAGAGGTCTCGAAAAAGCTGCACTTTTCTTCCACAGTCATTCGCCAGGACTCAAAACAGAGCGTGGAACATCTGGCCCGATCAAACTGGAGAAGAGTTTCAGACGCATAGTTGTGAATAAGTAAAATAAATAACTCTGTACTTGTCGACTTGTTCGGGAGCATCTGAAACCCGCCCCACACAACTTCCCCGACAGCGAAACTGGGGCGCACAGCTGCATCCATCAGCTTTTCTGAACCTAGAAATCCAGCATTCATACCCACACACTGATTCATTACAAGCATGCTAATATGGGAAGCCGTGGAGAGGATCTCTGCTATGGAGATCTACAAGGATGCACATTTATGTCAGTGGGATCAAAACTTCAGATCTGTACTGAGGTTTGCAAACTAACAAGATGAAAAAAATGTATTCTGGATGCAGAAGGCAGCAGCATGGTGCAGTGGTTATCCTCCATCAAGAAGGTTCCTGGTTTGAACTCCAGCTGGGGCCTTTCTGTGTTTGTACATGATCCATGGAAAGGTGGATCTAGCCACGCTTCATTTACACAATCCTGCCTCATTTGAAGAACTGTAGTTTTTAGCACTTTGCTTCACATCCACAGAGGTCTTGGTCTAAAACGCTGACTGTCACAAATTATAAGAGCCAGGAGCAGATAGTACAACAACCCTTCAGTAGTTATGCTTGTTGATTCTCAGTGCTAAAGGCCACACAGAAGACAACTTGTACGCTCTGGTCTTCAGAATACTGCACGACAAAAGACAAAGTTTACAACATGTCTAAGCGCACAGTATAAAAGCTGATGATGCATTATGCAGCACAGCTCAAAAACAAAGCACAAACAACTAGTAGACCTCCTGCACAGACTACAAACAATCACTGGTCAACAGATGACTCAGCAACTATTGAATATGATGCATTAAAACTACCTACAGCATATTAAACATCCACAGCAGTTAAATGCAACATACACATCAAACATGGCACAAAGCAAAAAGTTAAACACACACAGCAAACAGGCAGAGACAGAGACAGAGAGGGTGTTTCTCACTCACATTATTTGATGTCAGAGTCCAGGTGAAGTCTTCATACTGTAGAATGTATCACTGCACCTGCAATCATGTGTTGTGTTAACTTTTTAGACCCTTTTTTTCACAGCAGCCATTTTGACACAGACTAGTAAACACAGTGATGCTTTAATTCAGGTTCCTGCACTCAGGTCGAACACAGTCAGGGTGAAACACCTGAGCTGACCCCACAATGGTTTCATGTCCAAAAAGCTGCTGTGAAAAAAAAAAAGGTCTACTGGCTTCACTCCAACAGTTTGTCTTCAGAGGACTCAGGTGTCCTCACCTGGCCGTCCTGCAGTTCAACCGCGCATGACAAAACCACGGATTTAAAGGGTGCAGTACCACCTGTCACCACAAAAGCTTGGGTGGCATTGACCAGCAGTTAAAACGCAGAGTGGCGCTGTTTCACCCGTTTGCTGCAAATGACTAAATTCATAGTTTTGGATACATTTAATGCATGTAAATAAAAGATGAATGTCTACAACAATTAAACAACTTTAACTGCAACTGATGCATGAAAATGTTTGTGTACAGGTGGTGAAAAGTACTACAAGTAAGGAAGTATTAAGTATATTTTTGGAAGGCTACTTGTATTTTACTTGAGTATCTAAGTGTTACTTTATACCTCAAGTCAACTACATCAGAAATACACATTGTACTGTACTGTAGATTTTTTCACACATGAAGCAGTTTAAATCACCTCAATCAACCGTAACATTTAAATACAGCTTAAATATAAATACATAATGAATGCATACTGTGATACTCTGGGGGAAAAGTACTATTTTTCCTTTTGTGTTTGTTTCTAATACTTCTGTGCTTTTAGTTAAGGAGTATTTTCAAACTGAAATACTTCTTCCACCTCATATTGAAGTCTGTAACAGGCATACCATTATTTGGGACAGTCCGATTATATTAACTTTTAGTTTTTTTTCATCCTCATACGTCTTTTATTTCCTTTGCTTGTCAAACCGCTCCTCGTTTTGCCATCTTTCCTTATCATGTCTCTTCCCCTCAAAGCCTCTTACTCAGTTTTGTGGTTTTGCATTTTTTGCTGCTGCGTTTATATGATTCAAATTTAATTAAAAACGTGTCTGTTTTCATTGTGTTGGTGCAGGTGGGGGAATTAAATTGTACAATGCGTGCACAGCTCTGATGTAGGAAAAAAAGATGGAACAGACACAGAAAAACAAAAACAAAAAAACATTTTATCCTGATAGTTTTACAGGTTTAATCTGTGATAAATGATCGAGGAATGTTTTAATTGCACAAAAGCAGCCGAGGTGTTTGGCACCTTTATTATAGGATAGGTCAAATTTATGATGTTAACCAGTTTATAAAAAGCAAAATACATTATTGGGTAGAAAGTAGGAATGAAATAAACACCACATTGTCTTTGTGCAGAGAGTTGTGCATGAATATTTTTGCATACTCATCATTGCTACATCTGGTGTGTTTTTTGGCAATGATATGCCGAAACCGCAGGTGACACAGGTGCATTCATCTGCAGGATGGACACTTTTATTCATTCGAAGAAACTTTAGCCATTAAGGACACCAGGGACCTGACCGTCATTCCTCACAGTCACAGGGAAACAGCAGAGTCCACATACCTCCAGATGGCTTTGTGTAAAAAAAACAAATTTGGGTGTAAAGTAGTACCTGTCACAAAGAGAGACTGAGAGAAAAAACATGTTGCGTTGAAGACGCAGCCACCTTAGGAGCAAATATGTATGAAATTTGCACAAAACCAAGAGAGCAAGCAGGGATTTGGATAAACACAAGCGACAGTTATTCGATTCAAACAGCAGGAGGGAATTCACAAACCCCACGCCTTTGATTTCAGCCTGTCTGATTGAAATGATTAAAGATCCGTGAGCGACGCAGCACTCGGCGATATGGAGGTCAAGAGAAATCGGAGCAAGAAATAGAAAATCAGATACAAAAAGAACGCTTGGCGGATAAGTGACAGGGGAAGGAAGCTGGGTTCATCGCTGACGTTTAAGAAATGTATGACTCTGCAGTGTAAACACTAAATCCAGCAGTGACACGTCTGTACTGTAACTTACCCGAAGACTGAGTTTTACTTTCAGTCTCAACAAACTGACAGAACAAACTGAGAGAAAGACATCGCTTCGGGGGGGAAGAGACAAAAAGGCAGCGGAGATAACTGCGTATGGTTACATTATTTTAGCATTAGAAGAAAGTAATTGAGGTTCTAACAGTATTAGCAGTAATTATATGGATGTATAACCACTAAATACTGTAATTAAGAGCAGCCTGCTGTGACTGACGCTCTGCTCCTCTTTCTTCTGCTCTTTTCATCCTATTTTTAGCAGCTCCACAGCACATTTCTCTCTGATATCTTGAATTTATGAGACTTGTCTTCACTCTTTCAGATTTTTCAGAAGGCCTGATCTGTTTTTGTACACCTGGTATTTCCACCTCTTTTGCACCCTCTGTTCTTGTATGTCTCTTTCAAACGCTCCTCTCCACAGCTATCCCGCTCCTGCAGTTGCTTCATGGATGGCGGAGCAGCGTGTCAGCTACTGTCACACGTCTGAGCGTGCAGCTGAGGGCTTCAGATTTGTATTTACTGTACACTGACGGGAAAAAGAAACCATTTCCTCCAGAGGTTATCAGTTACCTCACGACTGCAACAGTCTATGCTTTTTAAATAAACACAGTGTGTCTGTTTATTTGGTGGTCATATCATTAAACTTTCCAACTACCAATGCTTCAGAGTTCTGAACACTGTCAGGACAAGGAACGGCAGACACTTTCAAATTTTTTGATTGATTCAAGAACTTTTCGACGTTGCCAAAGAGATGTCGAGGGGTCTCTCGGGGGAGATCTGCTGTAAGCTCCTTGTAGATGTAACGTCCGACTTTAATGAGATCTGCCAAAAGCACTTTCTCACAAGAAAGGGATAGAGATGGAGTCAATAAGGTCAATTTAGAAAGAGCAAGAGAGTGAGACTGTTCAGAACGTCCCTGCAGACGCCAGGAAGAGAAACTCAGGAGCAACACCGCAGAGTGCAATTATCTGTCGCGCAAAAAGGTTATGAGCATTTTTACATGTCCCCCGGGAAATTGGCATAGTTCAAAATTAGGTTGATCTTGTGCACATGAATGACGACTCGATCCTGCAGCGTGTGTTCCATGCAGGGCTTTGTAGATCTGATATCGGGGCGTTCAAAATGATATGATATGAAGTCTGCAGGACATCCAAAGAGTGCATGAGTGATGTTACACATAATCAGTGAATAGGAGGTGGAGGTGTTTGGTCGGAGTGTCTGAAGCGGAAGCAGAGGATAACAATGTTTTCTTGTGTAACGTGTGTGTCCTGTCAGCAGGCAGCCTCTGGGGCGCCTAAGTGTACCATCTGTGACCAGGTCTGCCATGCCATCATACTCTGTACCGCTGCCACCGATGATGGGAACGTGTTGGAGCACATGACTCGCGCCTTCGCTGCCAGAGAGCAGCAGCAGCAGAGAGGAGCCGACAGAGGGGAAGGAGGAAGGTTTGTTTTCCTTAACAGAGCTCTGTTTCATATAGACATAAATTATAATCAGGATTACATGAATATGCAGTTACCACTAATCAGACTAATGTGACATAATGAGGCTGAAATATCTTCAGAGTTTGTGTGAAGCAAAGCCAGACAGAACAGATCTCTGTGCTGCAGATGAAATTGTTATTGATCTTCCTGTGCAAATCTGTTTAAGACGGCAGACAAGTATATTTCCAAAAGTATTTCGCTAGTATCATCACCGCCGTGACGCCACCTCTAATCCGGTGTGATCGTTTGCAGTGAGTTTTCTGCGTAAGTAAGCAACATCAATAAGGACTTGTACCAGGTTATACTTTGATTTAATAAAGATGTATTACTCTCTCGTGACTTTAGTGGACACGGACACACAGAGGGCCATGCAGACATGCCAAATCTTCTTGACACTAACTAGGTCAAAACTCCCGCGGCCTTCGTCAGGGTCATCCTTATCTTCTTGGCGCTGGAAGTCATCTGGCTCTGCAGGAAGAAATGCTGAATAAAGCTAAAACCAGTCGAGTCACATCTGTTTACTCTCGTTCTATATATAGCACATACATCATTGTTTCTACTTTTTAAAATGAAAATATCTCACCTGTTTATGCATCCTCTGTGTGTGTAATGTGGACTAGATTTAATTATGCAATGTACGTACAACAGTGTGGTGAAAGTTGAATGGTGTGTGCTGTGCCCTATACATATCTCATTTGTTGCTGTTGTTTTCTTTGTTGTTTTTTTCAGCCTGCCACCAGGCCATGATATTGATGAAGCAGTGCCAGGAGGTTCCCTAAGGACAGGAGAGCTAAAGCTCTGCCAACTGTTATTAGATCTGCAATGCAGTGTGCAAAAGGCAAGACATAAAAAAAAAAGAGAGATTAACAGTAAAATGAGTATTTTCACCGATGATTTGAGTTGTTAATGAAAAGATTAAAAGCACAAAAAGGGGACTCACCTGAAGATATGTATAGGTTTGTTAATAAGGGACTCATCAAGCAAAGATGTAACTAATAACACACAGGATAGACTATGCTGTACATCACAGAGCGTGTGCAGCAACTCTGTGCAGCATCCATAACTCTGAAGCTTGTTTGATCTACTTTAGGATTTTGCATAAAAGCCTTTATCGCCGCTGAAACAGATACACACACCATATGTTTATCTCCCACCGAGAGATTTTTTCAAATGCTGTGCATCCTAAACTGGTTGGAAATGAGTATAGACAGTTAGACAAGCAGCTGCCACTCACCTGATCATGTCAAACCTCATTGCGTGCATACAGTTTCTTTCCCAGAGTGGAGACAGTGAGACTGCAAGTTTCTAACGATCAGTTTTGACAGATTGATGCAGCGGGACTGTGGAATTTGAAATACCGTTAAATTATTCGTAAAAGACGTCTCTTACAGTGGACACTCACCTGTTATGATTTAGATCCAAAATGTAGATGTGAAGGCAGAGTGACCCAAAGGTAACTTACTTAGATCATGTTGAGCCGACCTCAGCTGTTGGATTGGACCTTTTAATCATGCTGAGGAGAGAATCGAAGGGTCATCGTCTATAAACAGATGATTTTCTTACTGGATACCTCTTCAGATAAATAAAGCAGGACGAACACAACCAGTGGACAGACGCAAATGACATGGGTTCGCAGTTATTTCTGTGTTCTGATCCAAAACCCGGTTTCAAAATCACTGTTGCATTAACAGAATCTGACAAAGTCAGTCCAATAAAGAAGAAGCTATACAGGGAGGAGACATCAACGTTCCCATTAAGACAGAGCAGAAGTGCAAACAGGTGACGACGCACGAGAACACTGAGGAGGATCACATGCCATTCATTCATTTTGTGAGGATTATGAAGATGAAGGAACAGCAGCAGCTCCTCCTGGCTGAGATCCTGAGCCTGATCGCCTCCTGGTTCAGAAAAGTTGCAGCCAGTAACACACGAGATAAACAACTAAATACAGAACATATACATTAAAAGCTGGAAAAATTATATTTTGAAATGTAAAAGACAGAAGAACAACAGTTAGTTGCAAATGACTGGCAGACTGTTATGGCTATCACTGCCAAACACTCTCCTGGCTAAAGAAAATGTGTGCATGTATCTGTTCTGTATGTGGGTGTGTTCGGGCAGCGTTGTCCATCACAAATTATTCGTGAAAGACGTCTCTTACAGTGGACACAGTGACTTGACCTGTTATGATACCCAAAGGTAACTTTAATAACTCACTGAACAAGCAGGTAAACACAAAATAGCAAAAAACAAAATCCTATAATATATACCAGAGAACTAAATAACACAGGTGACAACAGGAGGGGAAAGGACATAAACCCAAGGTTAAACTCTTCCAACATAAAACCGGAGCTGCTAAGCCAGAAACATCATTAATGATGACATTTAGCTGTGCCAATTCTTACTGTGCTCACTGGCACAGCTAAATGGAACACGGCCAACCTTAAAGGTCCAGTCTGTCAGATTGTTTTGTTTGTTTACAGAATATGGCAGAAAATGTACAATCACCTTAAAATAAGAAACTTTATGTTGAATGAGACTTTTATATCTGCAGACGTTGTGGGTCCTCTGCCATGGACTCCATGGACCTTTCACATGATTGTGCATTTCATGGCCACAATAGTTTCACCTTCATGATTTGGTTGAGTCGAGGAGTTAGTGCCACTATAGTCCTACACACTGCTCCTTCAAAGGTCCCGTACTTTTCTGTTGTTTTATCTGATATTTTGATTTCCATACGATGATATATATTTGGTTTTAAATACCTAAAAACCACCTTAACATAGTTTTATATCTTCTCTCTGGAGCTGTAGGGTGTTTAGTCTCTTTAATATTAATGAGCCTCTCCTCTAATTGGCTGTTTTTTTGAGGGACGCACCACAGATAAAAGAAAGTAGCCTACCTGGACAGAGGGTCTGGGTGCCCAATCAAATGACAAATCAGTTTACTGGACAGAAGAAAGGTTCGGTACACGGTAATTGGTCTGATCAGGCAAACAAATCCAAAAAGGGCTAGGCAAAGGTCAGTAAACAGAAATATGAAAAAAACAGAAAAATACGATCACTACAAAACTCAAAGGGCTGGGAAGTAAGGCACTGGGGTACAAAACGAACTGGCACAGAGAGGAGGAGAAACACAGACTAAATACATAAGATAGGGGCGTGGTAACAAGACACAGGTGAATCTAATGAGGGCGGGGCAGACAATCAAAACTGGAGGGAAAAACACAGGGGCAGGAAGTGAGGCGGTCTGAAACGAGAGGAAGGGTAAGTTTCACAATAAAACAGAAAACAAAACACATGACCTTAAGAGGCTTGACGAGACTTGTCACACAGAAGTCCTGACAGCTCATGTAAAGTCATGATTTATGAATATGAGCTATGGATTGACCCCACAATACGGGACCTTTAATGTTAATTGTGCTCATGATCACTACAAATATTGTTTTACCATCTGTTAATTATGTTTGCCCATGAAGTTTTCTTAACTTGTACAAAGTAGACATCTGGACTGTCATATAACAGGAAAAAATAAAGATTTACAAATCATGTTTATGTTTTTCCTAGTGCTCCAGAAAATGTTCTAAGTCCCTCCAGCTAGAGAATTCAATAAATGAGTGTTGACATAACAGATGTTTTGATGAACAAAGATGAGACCATGGGGATAAAATGCCGCTTCGATTATTTATTGGAAAATTATTAATTGCTTGCCTGCTGCTGGGCAATTTTTTTTTTTTTTTTTTGCTTAAAAGCCACACATCCTAGGGGGTGTTTATAATTTAACGAGAGTCGGGAAACATTCAAAATGAATAAAACAAAAAAATGTGAAGGATGTCAGTATGGTACAAATATTCATGGCGCTTGTCAGAAAGCTCAGGAAATCAGAAAAGCATGTGGTCTAAGCTCCCCGCAGCTCTCAAATGGATCACTGCTGTCCATCACTGCGCACTTGATGACACGTTCCATCAGTTAAATGCAAAGCATGACAAAGACCTCCTCAGGAATAACTTAACGTTCCTGCAGGATTCAGAAGTAGTGCAAAAACAAAACTGTTTCCCATGCTGGTCGCATCATCCCTGCATGCTGCACAAGACACACACTGCATCTGTGCTGTGCATTTACTGTATTTTCTTTATTTTATCGTGCCGGATTAAAAAGGTCATTCCCTGGAAAAGTGTTTCATGCTTCATGAGAAGTACAGCTTTCGTTTCCAGAGGATGTCTGACCCACGGCCCACGGTTGTGGGGGTGACTGCGATCCAAGGACCTGTCCGACTAAACTACTGGCTGCTTCAAGAGATTCTTCTGGAAGGACAACAGTCAGTGCAGCACTTCACAAATCTGGACTGTGTGGGAGAGTGGCCAGATGGCAGGAGACAGCAGCATGGAGTTTGCAAAAAAGCCAGTGAAAGATTCTGAGAGCATGACGCAAAACACAGTGGTTTGATTAAATGGGCGTCCAAATGCAAGCTGATGTTTTTTTTTTTAGTGTGAGGCAGACATCAGCGTTAATACTGAAGTGACGCATTATAGGGACCTGCAAGTAAGCTCCACCTTAAATAAAGGTAACCGTTCTGTCGTGACAGCGTTCAACATTGTTGTTCATTCTATTTTTATCTCCGATTTTAGTCTCCACCACCCCCAGAGGGAGATATTTTGCTTTTTAGCTGCTAAATTCTGACTAGTTCTGATGTTTGGTTCTATAAATGAAAATTGTGAGCATGAACCCAAACAGTTAAGGGGCTGTAAAACCAAAATAATTGGCCGAAAGATGCTAAATTGCTCTTTAGAGATCAGGCAGCATCTCTGTGGATTCTTCAATACAAGTGGCGCCTTTCAACACACTCACTTCGTTTGCGAAGGGACGGTCGAGCGTCCACAAAGTACGCTCGAGCTCATGTTGAGGTCATGTTGAGCCGACTTCAGCTGTTTGATTGGACCTTTTAATCATGCTGAAGAGAGAGTCGAAGAGTCATCATCTATAAAGGGATGATTTTCTTACCGGATACCTCTTCAGGACTCTCATTCGAATAAAGGAGGACGAACACAACCAGTGGACAGACGCAAATGATGACATGGGTACACAGTTATTTCTGTGTTCTGATCTCTGACATAAATACAAAACCTAGTTTCAAAATCACTGTTGCATTAACAGAATCTGACTAAATCAGTCCAATAATAAAGAAGCTATACAGGGAGGATGTCACGATGGCAGTCGTGACTGTGGTTGTTTCTGTGTTTCCCCATCCTTGTGTTTACTTGTCTGTCTGTGTTGTGGGCGTGGCACTTTTCCCTGGGCCTCCTGGATAATCATCAAATGAAGCACCCCTGCCCTTCCTCACCTCACCTGCCTTCCATCTACTTATCACTCCACCTGCATATAATCCCTGGCCTTCCTCCCGCTCCTCGTCAGACGGTTTGTTCAGCCTCTGTGGTAGATCGTGTTCGGACCGTCTTAACTACTTGCTCCTTGTTGTTTTCCTGAACCCTAACCACGGTTCTCTTGTGCTCAGGTCCACCACCATCTTCACCTCCTGCCACCTGCTTGCCTGCTCTCCATCCACCACCTTCAGACAGTCCAGACTCCGTGCCTCCTCCATCCGTTCCCACCACTGCATCACCTCAGCCATTCCCTCCACCTCGTATCTTCCCCTCTCTTCCCACACCTCAATAAATCCCATTCTCTTTCTAACCATTGCCTGAGCCTGCATCCTGGGTCAACCTGTGCAACCATGACAGAGGAGAAATCAACGTTCCCATTCATTCATTTTGTGAGGATTATGAAGATGAAGGAACAGCAGCAGCTCCTCCTGGCTGAGATCCTGAGCTTGATCGCCTCCTGGTTCAGAAAAGTTGCAGCCAGTAACACACAAGGGAAACAACTAAATACAGAACATATACATTAAAAGCTAGAAACAAATTAATATTGATGTAAAAGACAGAAGAACAACAGTTAAAGCTCCAAAAATCCAACTGACATTTCACTAAAAATGTGCTAGTGGCACAAAACGTGGATCAGTGGGTCACTGAAGTCATCCGGAGAACATAAATATCTGCACAAACCTTCATCTCATGTAACGGTTGTTGAGATATTTCAGTCTGGAGCAAAATGGTGGACTGACTGGCAGAGCGACATCGCCATCACTGCCAAACACTCTCCTGGCTAAAGAAAATGTGTGCCTATATCTGTTCTGTATGTGGGTGTGCTCAGGCAAGCGCTGTTCATCAAAAAGGTCTTAAGTCTTTATTTATATTTATTGAGGGATTTAGATTCTTTGGCTCTGTGAATGTAATAATTCCACAAATGTGATCTTTGACCCGAGAGAAAATTGATAAAAGATTGCTAGTGCAGGAAATGGGAAGGCGGGTGTTATTATATTTTGACTCGTATGAAACACAAAGACAGAGAGACAATCTCTTCTTTCATATCTAACAGTTTCAACTAATTTCATGTCTCCTTATATCGAAACATGAGGTATTTATAATCTATCTATAATTTAAAGACAAACTCTGATATCCTAATCTGACTTTAAGGGAGATAATATAATATTCTAGGTAAGACATTTTCCATTATCCGGCTCTAACACCGGATTTCTGCCCCGCGGCATCAGTAATAGGTTCTTCACAAACTCAAACAGTTACCGGCTGATGTGGTAACCAGGAGAGAGTGCAGGGCAGCAAACAGTTCAGCAGGCGAAAGGCCTGTTTGTGAAACGGAGAGGCATCAGTGGAAAGAGGAGAGAGGGGAAAGCTGAGAAATGGTGAAGGAAATAAAAGGTTAGGTGATGAGGGAAAGTGTCGGCCTGGGGCTATTCTGTGTGCGGTTGAAGGAAACAGCTGAAAGAAATGGGAATAGGGGGTGACAGAGAGAGAACAAGGAGGCAGAGAACCTGAAAAAGTACACATGATGGAGGGAGTATCATAAAAAAAGGTTGACAGGACAGGAACTCTAACAGCCAGGCTCCAATTTCAGAGGACGATTATTCACAAACGCTGTATAAATCACTGCAACATTATAGCAAAGCAATCGCTCCTACATTAAAGTTATATTCCTAAAGATTTTCTTGAAATGAGATGCAGCTTTGGATATCATTTATGGTCAGCATTTTTCTAGTGGAGTGTAGTTAGAGTTGAGAACTGGACTGTTTCAATAAAATGCTAAATCATTGTCAGGTGATGGCTGATTTCACCTTATTTGCTCCGCACATTGACAGTTTACCTGCGTGCAACCAAAGTCTGCTCAAACGTGATTGGTCAACACTCATCAAAATATGACAGAAAACTTCTAAAACTGGAAATTCTCTGAAGTTTTTCCTTCATATTCTACATTCATATGCATATATATATGATATGTTCATTTCGAATACTTTACAGGTGGTGGAGTCCGCCACTTATGCCCCGGATTTAATACTACAAACCTTTATTTTATTTTTGCACCATAGACTGTATTAAAACGTGGACGTTGTATCTGTGATGTTTCTAAAGAGCCGGTGTGAACCTCAGACCTGTAGACAGTCCTGCAAACATGGCGAAGCCGTAGCCAACTCCCCGCTAATCTAAAAATGGGCAAAGATGTGGATTGTCTGCGGACCTGAGGACCGGTTGACTTCATGAACGGGGAAATTAGCTATAGAGACCAAAACAGTTTTTGTACCAGGCTGTAAACATGTTTATTTCACATTTTAACATGGGGACTTATGGAGACTGACTCGTTCTGTAACCAGCCTCAAGTGGACGTTTGAGGAAACTGCAGTTTTTCGGCACTCCCGCACTGGCTTCACTTCACAGCCAAGGAGGTTACTGCTTGGTTGAAACCTATAACTGAACTTACAGCTTTGATATACAGTCGTTCCTCACTATAACGCGGTTAATTTTTCACAAACTCGCTGTTTCGCAGATTTTTTTAGTGTAATTTTGCATGCTTTTTTTTTTTACAGCGTACTGTACAGTATGAACGCGCATTGTGTTCTGCATCCTGATTAACTAAGGGAGTACTGTACAAAATGCGTGTAAAAGGGTGTATAAAAGTGTGTGGTTAGGGGTTTTACGGCTGTTAGAAGGCTAAAAGAATGTCACATGTCCCAGCATCAGTAGTCTTACTACACTGTACTCATCTTACTACACTGTACTCATGATGAATCAAATGTTTTATTTTACTGGAACAGGGACTGCCCCTGTCCAGTCACATGTCATGTAAACTTCTATAAATAAAGGAACAAGGAACTGCTCTGCGCCTCTCTGCTATCTGTAGCTTAGATGTTGCAGTGGCAGGGTGCCCTTTGTACAAAGTAAAGCTCTCGTGTCTGACTCTCATTTGTTCTGGTCTCTCACAGGTGTCGAGTAAGTTGGTAAACTCCTCACAACGGCCTTAAAACATGTAGAATAATTGTAAAACTTACTTCGCGGATTTCGTTTATTGCAGGTTATTTTTAGAACGCATCCCCCGCGATAAACGAGGGACCACTGTACTTTTATTTTACCTTATCTAAGCTAAATTCAAGTTGGTTCATAGTTGTTGACAAATACATTCATTAACACTTATAGCTGCAAACATTATAGTGTGTTTGAAACACTGCTTGCTAAATCCAAACATTAAGTACTTGGTAGTGGTTACTTAGATTTAAATACCGTCATTAGCTGCCACATGCTCTGAGCTCACTGTTTCACTAAGGGGAAGAGGGCTGCGTGACACCAAAGAAATTTCCCCCATTGCTTTCGATCCTACCGCAGTGCAGATTTCTGCAGCGCCAGAACCCAACTAGTCTTTCTTTGGGATGACATTCCTGACTCATAAATTAGAGCACAACTTGTGGCAATTAGATCCACTCTGAAGTCTGCATGAGACAGCCGAGGCACAGGGATTTCACAAAAGCAGGTGTATACTATAGAAGCAGATGTTGTGGTTCACGGATGCAATATTAGGTATAAATAGTGCGGCAGCCACAGCTCGAGAAGGGTTTCAGTTTGTTTGTTTTAACCTCTGCAATATTAAAAAGTAGTGCAACATAAGCTGTATGTTGTGTAAAAATAGAACCACATGTTCACCAGCTGGCCTGGGATCAGGACCTGATGGAGAATGACGCTACTGTTTCCCTCATTGTTCTCTGTGTCTAAATAAAGACTGAAACTATCAGGAGGTGGGAGGCCAGAACTAATAAGAAACTCAAGAATCAAAGCTCTCCATCAGGTCCACCATGATACTACAACAACATTTAATGGAGGTATCGGTGCACAAATGTTCTTTGTCTGGGACCAGAACAGCCCTCAAACATGTCAGCTGTGATGACAGGAATAATATTCACAGATCTGAACAGGCTAACACGACACAATAAACACACAGAAACAAAAATGTTACCACAGTTTCACTCACAGTATTTTTTGTCCTTCAAAAAGCTGTTTTGTCCTTGAACCAACCACAGATACAAGATAACTTCTACCATATGTAAGAGACTTCAGGTCAGTGTGTGTTGCCCCCAAGTGGAGGAACCGTGAAGTTCAGGCAGTAAAAAAGCTTCTTGACATTTACCTGAAAATGACACCACAGTGAAAGTGAATTTAATTTTTAATCTATAAATTATGGATTTAATGAAACTTGGTTTATTTGAATATTTAGTTTTTATGACGATGTGATGTGCCTCAACTCTTAATGCACGAACAGATTTTTGTTTAAGAATAAAAAACAGTTTTTAAGATTACATTACATTACATTACACTTAGCTGACGCTCTTATCCAGAGCGACTTACAGAGATTTGCAGGGTGTCAGTTACAGTCCCTGGAGCAGTGTGGGGTTAGATGCCTTGCTCAAGGGCAGGATTTGAACCTGCAACCCTCCAATCCCAAGACCAACTCCCTAACCACTAGGCCACAGCTGCCATTGTAGACAGTATTTTTTAATAAACTGTAGATATATCAGTTAAAACTTAAGTTAAAACACAAATACAATGCTATGATCTACTTCATATAAAACTGAATTATTTTTGATTCTCACATTTTCTGCACTTTTACTGATTTTAGGAATATTTTTCGATTGTTGTATTGTTACTTTGAATTAAGTAAAGTGCATTTATACACTAGATATCATGACGATAAACCACGCTGTCATCAAGTTAACTCAAATCTAATTCGTTCACGTAATCATAGTGTTGTCTACTGAGGATACATAATTAGACTGTCAAACGCACACATCATCATCCATACATGACACGTAAGCATCATCGAAACATCATAAATAAAAAAAGCATCATTTGGAAAATGAATAAAGCCACCTTGTTAAACAGAGAGATGCTGTGTGGGACAAAGGACATAGTCTTTATAGTACCTTTGCCCTGAAGATCAAAGTGCATCTTTAGACCTTGCAGACCTTGCACCTTGGTGTTCTGGTCCGTCATGTCAGTAATACTGCACAGTGGTTCACCAGATATCTTGACAGTTTTCTTCAGACAAAGCTTAACCCCCGACACTGAATACAAAAGGTCAGTATGCTCTGATTCCTTGTAAAACAAAGCTAAAGTAGTTATGTCCATATTAAAGATTAGAGATGTAATAACAGGCCCAGTTATGTTTGTTCAAAGTTTCATTATTTATTCAGTTTTCTTTATGTTTAAATGATCAATGATTTATCTGAACAGCAGCTGTAGACGTGGTTCATCTCAGCTCTGCAGCATCATTGGTTCATAAAGAACAATATGAAAGTGAATAATCAGCTCGTGGCTGCTCAGCTTATTGAGTCGGGTTATTTAGCATAAAGGATTCGTGCCCCTGGTTCCCACACACACACACACACACACACACACACACACACACACACACACACACACACACACACACACACACACACACACACACACACACACACACACACACACACACGGTTGCAGTCAGGCTGAACAGATATGCTTGCTCAGGTAAAATGGACACAAATTGATTTCGACATTCCTCATGAGACTTGATAATGGACAGGAATACAGTTGACACTTCAAATCTGTGCATGCTACAAAGGATATAATGCAATGCCACTGTGTTTTTTTTCTTCTTCATCTCAACTGATTTGAATCGGAGACACATGCCTGCTAAAGGATAGATGTAACTAAATATGTTTGTTTGCTAAATAGGATGCAGGAATGTGACCTCACATCCAAAAATGACTGCAAATGTTTTAAAGTCTCTCACAGAGTTGTATTTTCTGTCCATTTCTAACTGTGATCAAGGAGAGAAGAGGCTGATGTCTCAATGTTTACCCATGTTTGCAAACAAGCGTTGCTTGTTCTGCAGGAACCAGGTAGAACTGGACAAACTGGAACTGATAAATGGTGCTAAATGAAAAGCCCATGGAGAGGCCATGGATATTTGTGCCAAATTTCATGTCAATCCATCATCAAGCGTTGACTTCAGGGTGCCACAAAATGAAGATTCAGAGGATCAACAGTCAGTAGGTTTGAATTTAAATTTGGGGAACAAAGACCACGCTTCAAACTCATCTCATAAAGAACTTAAGAATGAAGAAACCCCACTCAGAGTTTAACTCCCTCCTGGTTCCCTTCCATCTTCATGCCACCAGCCTACACCGGTTCACCTCTCATCCCTTGACCCTAATCCCTTATCCCCCCATCCACCCACCCCTTAATCCCTTAATTTTCATCCCTGCATCCCTCATCCCTCCTACAGTACCTTCATCCACAATATGCAAGAAACTCTATATCTACGAAGCCGTGGTCTTTGTTAGTGAATTTATACTTGTGGACTTTTGGCTTTTTTTTTGGATTAGTTTCTCCTCAAAAAGTACGAGTATGTGACTATCAACTAAAAACCGAAGGACACTTGATTGTTTTCATTTCCTAGCTACAGATATGCAAATTAAATCAGCGGTAGCATGAAATAATTACATGTGAAATAAAGAAGAAAGTTTATTTGTCACAGTTTCTCAGATTTCTGCTCTAATGCAGCGAACAAACGGGCTCTGTGAGCTGGTATAATATTTTGGATGAAATCAAAACAATCATTTGGCTGATGAACAATAATCATTTTACTTCCAAAAGATTACAAGATATGTCCAAAAACAAAAAAGAAGAAATCAGAGAGGGGAAGTGAACATTTGTTGAAACACTGTTGTGGTTAAAATTAAAGATCAGGCCGGTTGTTTGTGTTTTATCCAAGAGACAAAAAAAGAAATGTGAGGGCGGCAGTTTGAACGCGCCTTATGCCACCGCTTATACATTTGTTAAAAACAATAGTGTTATCTGTACTTTGTTTGCATGTCGCAGCTGAGGACATGGAGGATGTATTCACTAATTATCACAACGTTTAGAGATAAGTTGGCAGAGTCAGTAAAAAACTGATTTCGAAAATGATTTTTTATCCTGATTTGATCTATTTATTTTACTTTTTTGACTCATTTCTTTTGTTTTTATTTCTAAAGTCATATTTATTTATCATTATAAATGATTACTGTCAGTGTTTTGATAATTTACAGTCAGGCAGGCAAGAGTGTTCATATTTCAAACTGTTTATTTATATCCTAGTCTAATATTTTATTATTATTTTGTTGTTGGGCATCTTTTGACACGCTTGAAATATACCGTATGTTTTAAACAAATGTTAACATTAATATTGCTTCTTATGATCCTATTTTGTGGACAATATATAATCCACACATGAGCAATTTAATGATTTTTTTTGTACCAAGTCTAGAAATATTAAATGCACCTGAAACATTGATTAGTAGGATTTGATATCAGTGAAGTTGAACACAAACAATTATTTTATTATGATCGATAAAGTGGATCATAACTGGCTTTACTTCACTCTCTAATAGTTTAACCTGGGTGTTATTATCTAAGTATTATGTGGCTGCACATTTTAAAGATGCCGTGTTAATGAGCAGCAGGTCAGGCAGAGATTAAAGAAGAGGAAGATGCGCAGACGAGACACTGTGCATACCAGCATCTGTTTGAAGGTTTGAAACTTTACATCAGTCCACAAAATGGATCTCTCATGTAAACAACTTTACACATGTAAAATGAAATCAGAGCACCGTCTTGTTTTTGAACATCAGGCGGGGGCCACGGCAAAGTCTGATCATATTAACAGTTTATAAATCAGAAAACTGATATTCAGTCTCTGCAAACAAACAAATATTTAGCAATACTACTTTTAACATCAATGGATATTTGCAACAAATTCAAACGGTTTTACAAATTCTGCACAAACGCTTGGGGGAATGTATTTTAAAATATATGCCACATGATAAAAAGATCAACCACAGTGCACTCTGGGTATTTTTTTAAGGTGTGACATCCTTCAACGGAGACGCTGGAGATGTTGCAAAAGATATTAAAACTAAGAAAGATATTAGAACTAAAAAGATTAAAGCTCATGTTTACTTGTCACATATAATCATAAAGGTACAATCATAGTGAAATCATTGGTGATATTCATTAACAAGTCTGTGCTAATGTTATTACAGGCCTCACTAAAGATGTAGGATGGGTGCCATCTAGTGGTTCAACAGTAGAGGTGTGTCAAACACAAACAGTGAGATATGAGATTTGATTCACATTGAGCAGATGAGGGGAAATGTGATTTATCTGTCTATTCTCCTGTCTTGGATTATGATTTATTGAGTTATTACAGGTGCTGTTGGTTGCAGTTAGAACATATGAGTGTCTGAAGAGTTGGACATTACTGCAAAACATGCAAATACAGTAAAACACTGATTTTTTATTTTTAAAGCCTTGCACTGTAAATTTCCTGACTTAAGATTTGAGCAGAGGCAGCTCAGTGAACACACACACACACACACACACACACACACACACACACACACACACACACACACACACACACAGACCTGTGAGATTAGACACTTTGAAACTCCTGCCAACGTCTGCTGGCAGTGATGCGACTTGTCAGTCAGTAAGAAGAATCTGACAAAAAAATAAAAAAAATAAAAAATCCAAATTAGAAGGACAACTTCAACGTTTGTTAAAATATAAATATCGAGGTCTTGAATCCAGGATTTGAGGGAAAGGCTTGGACGAGCTTTACAGGAGATCTGAAACCAAGCCAGGGGACTGGACAAAAATCCAAATAACAAGTTGTTTACTTCATTAAATAAATCCCCCTCAAGATCTTTAACTTGTAGATGTGTACTTTTAATCCCCTTTGATTCACATCTGCTGATTTAGTTTTCAGAGCAACAGAATATTCTTTTACTGTTTAACATTTCTGGACTTGTTACTGTGACAAGAACGAACAGGTTGAATGAAAACGATCTGAGCAATCGTCAAACTAAAGAAACACAAATGCAATGATAGAACGCTGAAATGCTGAGCTCATCGGAGACGTGGCCAACTTGGTCTTTGCCAACTGTTACACGAATAAACAAGTTCACCATGGAGGACATGTAGTTATGTAGATGTAGCAGTTTGTTAATCAAACTGGGGCTTGTGTTTGATTAACGATTTAATGTGTTCCCCGGGGAACAAATTATTCTGTAGGTGAACAATGTCTCATCTCAAATGAAAAATGTCTTTGAAAGGATAAGGCCGGTATTATTTTCTTGAAAAATCTCAAGAATGGGAGCATTTCTGACTTCTCAAAACCGTTTGAGGGTCCCAACCCAAAACTCATTGTTCCCACGTAAGATATTAATCTTTAAAATATAGTTCCACTTCGCTAAAAAAACCTCCAAGTCGTTTTCCCAAGCAGCTGGGTGCTGTAGTTTTAAACTGAGATTACTTAGGAACTATTTTCAGCAGCGGATTAATACTGAATAGCTTGATAAATATGATGACTATGTGAATCATGCACCGTGGCCTCTGCAGTCACCAGATCTCAACTCGATTCAACGCCTGCAGGAGATTTTGCCACCAATCATCAGCTGTTTATCTTCTAAATCCACACCTGGCTTAATCCACTTTTCAGAGAGTCAGAAGTAAACATAGATTTGCAAAACTCTCAAGATTCATGCCCGCGATTTTTGCATGTTTGCTTTCAGAGTTGTCACAGTTTGTGTCTGTCACAGCTCAAACACAGGACCTAAAAGCAGAACTCTGGAGGCAACAATTCAGGTAAAGACTTTTTACCTGATTCTCTTTGAATGGTGAAAGATTCAAGGATACAAAGTCCAGACGGGCAAACAAAGATCAAAAGGCGAGGCTGAGGTAGAATCAAAGAAGTCAATGCTCGAACAAAATAGAAGGAAAATATCTGGGCACTAGAAAGCTCATGGCACATAGACAATCTAGTGGCTAAAGACCAGTATGTACAGTATGTACTCGGGAGTAATGAGAGGAATGATGAAGACGGGCAGGTGAGATCGAGGTAGAGGTAGAACATTTACCATACAACCAATCACAAGCCAGGATGAATAAATGAAAATAACTAAGACACCAAAAGCATGTGAGCATCCTGCGTGAAACTTGCCTTTAAAGCCGTATATAGCCCCTTCAAAGTGATTCTCTATAACATTAAACATTCAGATGATTCAATAATTAATGTTCCAATCTCTGCTATCGTTCATTAAGAGTTTAACTGTGTGGGTATGGATTGATCAGATTTGATTTGGCGGCAACACAAGCAAGCAACCCCCGACTATCATCAGACAGATATAAAAATAATATTTAGTGAGACAGTGGAAAAATCGTTGACTTATTGGATTTAACCAAAACAAGTTATTAAAAGACATTTCTAAGATATGTGAAATATACACAACACCATATGTACTATAGCATCTAATATTCAGACATGTATTTTAATTAATAGTTTAATGAAGAAGCATTTGTTTTTTCACTTGTTATGTATATATGGTGTTTTACTTTTTACATGCACACTTACACAGTGATAAAGATGACTGACTGACAAAATACTATATATATATAATATATACTCAGAGATGTTACATAACATACATTACATCGCTGATTTACAATCACAACATTGCAATAACAAGTTTCATCCAGTGGATGTCAGTCCTCCTATGTCTTACACTTCTGTGTGCTTTGCTAATATGGAACACCTCTCTAAGAAATAAAGTGTGTGTGTATATGTGGTGTGTGTGTGTGTGTGTGTGTGTGTGTGTGTGTGTGTGTGTGTATATATATATATATATATATATATATATATATATATATATATATATATATATATATATATATATATATATATATATATATATATATATATATATGTGTGTGTGTGTGTGTGTGTGTGTGTGTGTGTGTGTGTGTGTGTGTGTGTGTGTCCAAGGTGACAATTAACATTTTATGACCTGGACAGTCTGAGATTAAACATCAGTATCCTCAGGCTCTGCTCAGTAAACACATATCTGTGGAGCAGCTCTGAACCATCCTTCTGGTTTACATCCATAAAAGGTTTCTGCAGCAGAAGTGCTGCTCATCCAAACAGTGCAGGTCAGAGAAAATAGCTCCGAGAAACAGAAATAGGTCGAGGTCTTCATCATTTTTTATCTAGGCTATGCCCGTTCCTGACGGCTGTTCGGGGATAGCCTGAGGTTAGACCTGAAAAGTGAATCAAAAATGGAATGGGTCGTTTTAAATAGGGCAGATGTTTCTTTTTTGCGCCTCGGCGAGTCAGGAGGATGGAAGTATTTTCTCAAGCGGGGCTCAGCTGCAGGCACGCTGGGGAATACAGCGCAGGGAGAGATGTGCATGACGCTGCCTTCTCAATACAAAGAGCTTGTTCATAGTTTGAACCTGCTATATACAGTGAAATAGTTACACTGAATTACAGTGAAATAATTAATGTACAACAATTTGTCTCTTCTAGGGAAAAAAGGCCTGAGGATGGCTGCCGGCTACCTGGAATGGTATATATGTTATACTGGGCAGCATGTATCACATTACAGACTGTGTCTGGTGCACAAAATGTAATTTGTGCATCACTCTCACATTTCTAGTACAGCTTACAGTAGGTAAAGTTTTTTTTAAGCCATGATAGCATTGTAGCTTTATAGATGGTAATGTCCATATACTGCTCAATCTGTCTGTCCACCACTTTGGTCCAAAAATAAATATATATATATATATATATATAAATAAAAGATCAGTTAAATAATGTGCAACAACCTAAAAGAGTGATAGACCATGTTTGTGTCAGATTACAATGTTCAGTGTTTAACTTTTTAAAGGTTCTATTGGCAGAAATGGAATATAATATGCATAGTTATGTTTTCAGTGATACGTTGTATAACCAAATAATCGCTGTCTTTACAGCCTTAAAATTAGCTTTTTATATCTACATATGCAGCATGTTTCTGTGTTTGTTCGTAGCCCAGAATGGACAAAGGCCTCTGCAAACTGCATCGCCACTACATTGTGGACGTAGCTGGAAAAGAAGTAGAAGATGTGGTTGCTCGTTCTGGCTAACTGTGTATCATGTTAGAAGTTTGAGACGGTAAATCTAGCTACAGTCTACAAATACATTAACACAATGATGGCCTCTCGACACATGGCGGTCACCGTAGAAGGAAGGTAGGAGGCAGACTGTTGAGTTTAATACAATCGGATATTTCACTACCAGATACTGCCAAATTTATGAGGATTTGTTTACAGAATGTGGCAGAAATGTTTGTGTATGTACTCGAAAAATAAGAATTTTTTGTTTCCTTAGAATGAGCCTAGATATACATGCCACATGTCCTCTTCCACAGAGTCCAATGTGTTTCTACATTTCAAGCTGCTGTAACTACAAAACCAGATGCCATGAAATTTGACACACTGGTCCTTTAATCAAAGACACCTTTCTCCTTTGGGAGACTATAAAGTAACCTACAGTCTTTACTCCTGCCTTATCATGGCTGGTGCCTCGTGTGAATCTTTCCATCAGTACTTCAGTCACATTTTATCTCCGTCCTCAGTTCTGGAGTCAGTGATGCATGAGGACAAATAAAAACCGAGGCACTATCGTGGGATATCATCAAACAGGCTGCACAATGACTGATGCAGTGAGAAGACGATCAGGAAAAAGCTTTTTGACTGCACAGATACGCTGCTGTGTTTCAAAGCACGACGCTCGAACAACCTCTTGTACATAAACACATTTTTATTTCAGCCTGATATAGGTTACACATGAAAAAAAAAATCAAAGTCTAAGAGAACTACTTCCCTTTGTGGAGCTAATGATATGACAGTTTTAAATCGGCTTCAGATCCCCCACTGGACAGCTTTTCAACATTAGCTGCCGTGGCCTGTGAGGAATTAAGCATAATCACATGCTACGACTGACCTGAGGCTTTTTTTTTTCTTTTCTTCAAAAATAATACAAAAAAAAAAAAAAAAAGAAAACATCCCCCTCAGCAGTCATTATGTACGTTTTCTCGCTAAATGATACGGAATGTTATCTCGGAAACGCAGGTAAAGAGAAACTCGTTCTCTGCAACGGCAAAAAACAAGAAATTAAAAAAAGATTCCCAGAATTCTGTTCCCAGGCTGCTACCATGTGTGTGTGTGTATGTGTGTGTATATATGTGTGAGGCATTAAGAAAACACCACCTCAGTTCAAAGTGTGTTCATCATCAACAACAACAAAAAAAGAAACTTGTGATTCAGTCTCATAATCCTCGGACGTGGATATGAACAGAAAACACAACCTCGATGCTCGATAGTAGAGGAGGTACGTTAGATTTACACTGATCAGCTTTGGAGTCTAATATATTTAAAGGACTGACAGTCATAGATACAAAGCGAAGACCGATGAGGGGAAAGAGAGGGGGAGGAGTCTTAACATTTAACTAGTGTTAGTCGTTTTGTTTTTTGTTGTTTTTTTTTATACTTGTAAATTTCACAAAGTGCAAATTTCATTTATATTACATCATAACCAATTTTTTTTTTTTTTTTTAGAAATTGTTCTATTATTATAACAATGAAATATGGAAAACCTAACCATAACCAACCCCCCGTCCCACCAGCTATCCATCAGAATATTAAAAAAAAAAAAATCACTAAATACATGCTGCAATGACGCCCACCGCTGTGTGTGACCAAAGCCCTCCTTTTTTTTTTTTTGTTTAGGCTCCTTGACTCTCTCTTACAGTACACTGTTACTGTCAGCGTGCGCTTATAGTTAAAATATATATATTAATCTATCATTAAATAGTATGCCTCTTGCACAGTCTTGCATGCATTGAAGAGCATTTTTTTGGGCAAGCTGTACAAGAAGGAGAGGCGTGTCGACGGACTTGCTCAGGCTGTAGGCTCCGGGCCGGGTCCAGGCACTCATTCGCCACCTGTAAACGTTTTTTTTTTTTTTTTTTGCCCTTTACTCCTTGCAACCACGTCAGTCCAAAAAAAGATGGTTCTCCAGTGTGTTTTTGTCGAGTGAGCATTTGTGTGTGTGTGTGTAATGTGTGTGTGTGTATACGTGTGTGGTCCTAAACTCAGTTTCACAAAAAAAACTGCAGATCACTGAAGTTTTGTTCCAAGTTTTCGTTGTCTGTTCCTAGAAGAAGAAGAAAAAGGAGAAATAAACTTCAGACGCACTAAAGGCCTCGTCACACCAGCTTCTAAAAACAACGCAGCATCAAGCAAATCAACTTTGACACACGTGTTTGCACTGTCGAACCACAGCAAGACAGTACAGACCTCTGAGGGAACGTTACTGCTTATTAGATTTTTTTTAAATTTCTTTATTATTTTACCTCCTCTGTTCCAAGTATAAAGTGTTCTATAACAGACGTATGGATTACAGAAGTAAATGTTAAAAATACTTCTTTCTGTGAACCCAAAACCACACCAGGTATGTTTCTTCCCCGTTATCCCTGCTAGGATAACTGCTTGCTCATATGTATAGTATATTGTAGTATCCTATTTATTTATTTATGTTCAGTATGGAGAGCCTGTCTGTCTGTTTATACATGGGATCTGGGGGGGATCTTGTCACTTTGCACTTTAAGGGGAACTGGAGAGGGATGCACTGGCACCTCTAACTTTTAACTAACTATCCAACTACTGCTCTGTGTTGTGCTCCGCACACAATTTCGTTGCCTGTGGACAATGACAATAAACTCTTGAATTTAATTGTTTTGGTCCGTTCTCCATGCGACTTTAAACCCCACTGGGAGTGTTTCAGAAGAGTTTCGCCCCAACAAACTTTTGTTTACTTGCTCAGATTTGGTCATTCTCCTTGTTTTAGGCCACAGGAATCTCCAAACTGTTCCACAAAGGGTTGGTGTGGCTGCAGGTTTTTGTTCCAACCAACCGAGAGCACACAGTTTGACCAATCAACTCTCTGAAGACTGAGATCAGTTGATTAAATCAGTCAAGTCTGGTGTGCTGCTGTTTGGACACCCCTGGTTTAGGGTCTTTTGAATATGCTTCTAAATGTGTAAACAGTTCATGTTTCCTTATATTTTTGGCCTTTTTCAAGCTTTTATTTGACAGAGACAGCTGAAGAGTGACAGGGATGCGGGGAGAGAGACGGGGCGGGGCCCGGCAGAAGTTTTATTTCCTCTTCAGTAACTCTCTACTGAGTGAAAATGGACGATCTTAAGAACAAAAAACACATCTTCCCGGTTCTCACTATCACCAAGCTTCTAACACCGCCCATGTCACCAGAAGGCGTTTTGGTGGCATGGGCGGTGTTTGCCACTCTTTGGTGTGAGAAGCCTTAATCGTGATGGGCGTGTTTTCCGAGACTTACCTCGCCTCTGATCTGGTCACTGTATACTCAAACCATAAGATGTTGGGGATCAGGCTTGTGTCTCGCACCAGGAAGTACTCTGATATTGGCCTGTCGATGGTGAAGGAAGGAGAGAGAGAGAAAACGATTAGAGCAGGCCGGTTTTATTCACTCGTTCGAGGCTGATGAATTGTCAGTGACACGAGTAGGGGAGCAGAGAAATGAGAGCGCTGCTTACCACGCTGCTATTTTGGGGAATAATGGTGTCAGCACCTCCTGTGTGAAAAAGAACCAGACTATGCCAATCGTACAACCGGCTAGTGCGCCGTAGACAACCTGGCTCCAGGTGTGATACAGCAGATAGACCCTGAGAACAAGACAGAGAGAGAGAGAAAGGAAACAAAGTTCAAGAGTTTGGAGTCTTAAATTAAACCAGCTGCGTGCCTGCAAAGCCAGAATGGTGTTACACGGGAAGTCACACGATTCGGCTTCCTTTGCCACGAGCGTGAGCGCATTGGTCGATCGGTCAGCCGAACTATTTGCATTTTACTCATCCATCCGCCCTGAGCACACGCCGATGAACACCCTTTTATCAAAGCTGAAACAATTCGCTAGTTCATTTTTCAATTAAAAGGAGGACAAACTTCATAATCCATTAATTGTTGTATGTTTTCCTTTCTCTTTTCTATGGGAGAAAATGAAATATCTTCATCTATGAACTTATCCTTGCCCTGGATGTTAACGCCCTGGATGTTAACGCCCTGGATGTTAACGCCCTCCTCTTCTACACTCACTTTAGATTTTCGGATTTATCTGGAAGATCTGAAGGAGGTGGAAGTTGGAGGAGAGTCCCTTACCTGCTGTATGAGACTGATAAGGCTATGCCCAACAGGATGATGGACAGTATGTGTCTCCACAGCAGGTCCACACATCGGGCGTTGTTCGTTTGATGCATTCTGAAACGAGAGATCGGCATGAGTGCGCATCGAGACGGCGACTTCACGTACAAGTGGCGTGACAGCATCTAATCAAATGATATGTATGCTCAAACACTGACACAATGCATGTATGCATTATAGAATTATTAAATACTGCTGCATGTACAAATCTTTACTTTATCATTTCATTTGACTTTAGCTCGTTGCTAGGATTTCTATCGCCGTGTTTAAACAACAAGAAGAAACAAGCTCACCTTAAATAAAGGAAAAGAAAGAAGTAAACAACGAAGAACCAGATGAGCTGGGAATGACTGGAGGGCATCCCATAATCTGTCTGCAGGTTTGTGTGAGACCCTGCAGAAAGACAAGAGACCAACAAGTGTGAGATAAAGATAGATAAAATACAATATATTCCACAGTTAAAAAATTAAATCAGTCACAGGAAAACTATTAATCACTATTAATCACTACAGGCATAAAAAAGTCAAACATTCTCTGGATACAGCCGCTCAAATATGAGGATTTCAAACCTTTTCACTGTTTTTTAATAATCGTAAAATAAATATTTGGATTTTTAGGCATCATCTCATTATATTTCAGCTTCTTGCATGATGAATCAAGAAAATAATCTCTAGTTAGGGGTGCGACTGCCAATTATTCTGATTAAAAACCAAAGGATACTCTGTTCACCATCGTGTGTGACAAAGTTAAACTTGTTTTTTTTTTACTTCACAAACGTCAAACCAACAGCAGCTTTAAAGTATTCCTATCAAAACCACATTGGAAAAGTGCATACATTAGCATATTATTACATATAATTATATCTCTAGATCAATGATTGTGTTTAGTGTGTCTGTCGTCGGTACTTTTATTTAACCTATTTGAGGCTTTTGCATTGATACGATAAACCAGACAGCTGCACTTGTGCACGATAACCTTGAATATCTTGATGCTTTTGCAACCAACCCTTTAAATTACGACACATCGCGGCTGCAGCTTGTTGCCTCACTCACCTGCACATGGGCGCGGCTCTCTGAGAATGTGCTTGAGGAGCCAGTTCACCCCTTCGTTCAGGAGGAGCCCTCCGAAGAAGGAAATCTGTGAAAGCAACAAAAAAAAAACGCAGTGAGGGAACAGTAACAGACCGTCTAAGCTGCCTGACACCATTTGCTCTGGCTTCGGTATGTGTGTGTGAAACAATTATCAGCTTAAAAAACAGAAGGTGCAATGTGCAAGACCTCACCGTGTGCAGCTCCCGTTTAAACACTATAAGTGTGACAAAACCCACAAGGATTGCTATGGGCAGGAGACTGATGTAGGCCAGCACGTGTCCCGCCAGATCACCTGAAACACACAGCGGCACAGCACTCATGTTAGAAACCTCCATTTTTCTATTTTCTATAATTCATACCTTGCAGTTATTATTTGTATCATGTCACTTTCTTTGCGCTATTTCTTACACTATGGTCACTTCACATTCGAATACTCTTTTTATACATCATGCCACTTTTATCCTCAGTACTTGTCTATTGGAAGGTTGATTTTTTTGTGTTTATTGTAGGTTATAGGTGTAGGTTTATTGTGTTTTTCTTTCTCTGTAGTGTATGCTACACTTTCCTCTGCTGCTGTAACAAGTACATTTCCCTGTGATGGGATGAATAAAGTATATCTAATATAATCTAATCTCTAGTTTTTTCATGCAACTGCTCTCTTGCCTTAAGTTGTTTGTTTCTGTTTTCACTCTGCTCTGTGAAGCGCTTTGGGCTACAGCTCTGTATGAAAAGGTGCTATAGAAATAAATAAAGTTAAGCAAAGATAATAAAACAAGCAGCAACGGTGTAAGAAGGAGAAGCTCCGCAGGTCCTTCATCCCTGCTGCTGTCAGACTTTACAACACCTGATCATGTCGTAGTCTCCTGTTCAATTTTCTATTTTATTTCATTCATACCTTGCAGTTATTATTTATACCATGATCACTTACTTTGTGATTTCTTACACTATGGTCACTTTACATTACAATACTCTTTTTATATATCATGCCACTTTTATCCTCAGTGCTTGTCTGTTTGAAGGTTGATTGTTTTTAGTGTTTATTGTAGGTTATAGATATTTCTGTCTGTTTATTGTGTTTTTCTAATTCTGTAGTGTATGCTACACTTTCCTCTGCTGCTGTAACAAGTACATGTCCCAGCTGATCATGTCGTAGTCTCCTGTTCATGTCTCATTGCATTTTTTTTTCTATTTTATTTCATTTATACCTTTGCAGTTATTATTCATATCATGGTCACTACTCTTGCAATAACATTATTTGTATCATGGTCACTTTCTTTGCAATATTTCTCACATTATGGTCACTTTACATTACAATACTTTTTTTATACATGATGCCACTTTTATCCTCAGTACTTAGTTGGTAGGTTATAGATATTTCTGTCTGTTTATTGTGTTTTTCTAATTCTGTAGTGTATGCTACACTTTCCTCTGCTGCTGTAATAAGTACATTTCCCCGTGGTGGGATGAATAAAGTATATCTAATCTAATCTATCAGGGTGGGAGTGACACTTTGAGCTCACCCAGTGAACCCGTCGCTGGTTTGAGATGTTCGGCTCAGGGAGGAAGCTGCTGTGGTTTGGGTAGCTTAGCAATCATCGACAAAAACAAACCACATCGTTTGACTGAAGCTCAGTGAGGCTCGGCTCGGTGCAATGTGCTCCACACTGAATATCACTGTCAGGCCAAAAAGGAGCAAGCTACCACGTTAGCCGCTGTCCTGGCTACAATGCTGAGAAACTGTGTAACAGCCGCTTACCTCCACCGCAGGTATGAATCATATTTTGCCGCTCAGACTAAATTAAATTTGTGGAATAATTCAAAAATACTCGGTAGCATATCAAAGCCGATATTTAAAGTAGGCTAACATTAGCTAGCCTTCATTGTAGGGACACGGCGACTGCGCATGCGCCGCACGTCTCACAATTTAGCAGCCCGGGTTACATTCCGGGTTTTTTTCACGGCGGCTCACTATTTGGCAACGATCCCCAACGGCCGCTGTCCATTCAGCTCAGAACGAGCCAAGCGAGCGCGCGCTTCGACCGTTACAAAGCGCGGCCGTTCGGTACCGGACAGCCACGACGGTTTAAAAGACAAAGAAGCGGAGCTGGTACGTACCCTCGGCGAACTCTACGTGTGTCAGGGATATGGACCGCCACTGAGGTGGTGCCGAGCACTGCTCTTCCAACGCCATCTTACCCGGACACAACCGGGCAAGTCCCAGTGTGAAACGCCCCAGACACGTGTCTAACCAATGGTGAGCGGAGCTCCGTGTTCGAGCGGGGCCCCCGGCGGCGGAGGAGCCGTCCAATCCCGGCCGAGCACCGGAGATGAGATATTTAGTCCATAGAGAAGAATTATTGAATGAAAAAAAAAGAAACCCCACAAAAGTCCAGCACGTAAAAAATTAAAGCTGCACTCATTCAAAAAAAAAATATTTATTTTTTTATTAATGTAGGTTATTAATTATTACCACCTGGATCATCAATAAATATTTACTGTATGTGGTTAATATTTGTAATACTACAATACTTTTAAACATTACTAATGTTTTTTTATAAATATTTTCTTTTTTTCTAGATTAAATGATAAATACTTAAATTTATAATATATATATATATATATATATTAAAGCAAATAAGACAAATTACGTCCTAAAAATGCTTGTGTTTAATGTAAAATATATATATATTTTGTTTTTTTTAATTAATAATAAATCGAACATTATCAATGTTTTTATTAATAATTTCTTTTTTTCTAGATTAAATGATCAAAACTTTAATTTATAAAATATATATATATTTTAAAAATAGCAAATAAGACAAATTCCGTCTTCAAAATGCTTGTGTTTAATGTAAAAAATATATATATATTTTTGGGTTTTTCTTAGATCTATTTTTTCAGTCGTTTTCTGTTTTTCTTTTTTTGGTAGAAAAATTTGCAAAATCAGACATTTTCTGTAAATTACCAACCAAATTGTTATTTTTAAGCAATGACAATAAAGACAAATTAGTGAGTTATTCTATTTTTATATTTTATTATTTATTTACAGTAAATTTACTTTTTTTCTAATGTTGATGCTTTACTTTATTTTTCAGTTATTTGACCGTTTTTTAAGTTTGTTTTTTACAGTGATGTGGTATGTCATATTTTTCATATGACATATTTACGATTTCATGCATACTGGCAAATGTTTATATTCTTGTGTCCACCCCATGTATAAATGAATGAATATAGGCTAAACTAAATGACAATAAGATCTCTGCAGCTATTTGTAGGATTCATCACAGGCCTGTTTTTGTATTAGACTGTTTTACTTTTACCTACGTGTATCTAATACTGACTGTACTTTGCCTGCAAAGCAAATAACACTGCCCATAATTTACAATGCATATGTGTCCACCCAAAGACAAACATTGTGCAACTGTCAATATCACAACCACAAGCAAATAGCCTATATCTCCCAGAATTAAAGGATTAGAGCATCATGACCTATTTTCAGATGGTCTATTGACACTGAATCAATATTAGATACAGTCTAAGTCATACACATGAGTTACAAATAAATATTAATGTTGATATTTCTCAGTTCAAAAATATCATAAGGCAGGAGGGGGTTATGGCAGGTGACCCCACTCAGCGGGCAAACTCGCCTTTCTCTGTAATTTCCTCAGTCTGTAAAAAGTAAAGAGAGAATAGCCAAATGAGTGCGTGTAACCTTCATGTCAGTGTGAGTTTCAGGGCCTCCAAATCTCATCAATAAGAAGGAAAAGGGGGGAAGTCTGTGCAGGATTCAGAGGTGCACTGAAGACTCCTCTGGTTGTGTGCAAATGTTTGAGAGTTTGTCTGAATGAGAAGAAACACAAACGGTACTGAAACGCCTCACTGCAGCGATAGATGTGACACTAAGGATTGTGCTCCCTCCACTGGCCTAACACTGGATCACCACAGAGATCCAGCTGACAAACTTACTTAAGGTCTAAACAGGTTCAAAACACTTCAAATTCACACTTTACTCACTATTGCAGCCAACACAACAAACAGAAACATTCCTAAATGATTGTCAGGTTTGGAAACAAGAAACAGTAGACGAAAGAGATGCATATAAGAACAAGATACAAGGCATGCTGGTTGCTCGCTGATGCTATAGTTAGAAATGCCTTGAGCTGAATGCAAAAAAAAGCAGCATGCTAATTATTTACAGTGTTCTCCATCTTAATTGAACCTTTTTAGCACATTTGCTTATTAGCAGTAAACACAAAGTAGCAGCTGAGGTAAGTAGTTATCTGTGTCCCGACAGTGACAGTAGTTGAAGATGAAGAGGGCATCCAGTACTGTAGTTCTGGAGACATTTCACTAGTGTGATAGTACTAGAAGGTAATGCAGTAGTACTTGCAAACTTCATGTAATATTACATTAAATTACATTACAACAGCGGGAAATCTTCCTGATTTGTGTTTATTAATAGTGAATAAGAAGTTGTTTTTAATCAGGATTACTTTTATCTATGCAGTATTTTTGCCACCTTGTGGTCAATCTCACATCACTGATTTATTACATCAAAACTCCGCCACAGAAACCAAATCGTTTAGTGTTGTAGGTGAAACATGAAACACACCGAGCCGTCATCAAGTTGGGAGAAGGCGTAGTAAACATATCATTTAATAACAAACAAACAAAAAATAACGTTTAATACGGAAAAAATCAATTTACAGTTTGTGCTGGCATTGTAATTTGACAATAGAAAAGACAAAAAGGCATGAAGAGGACACTTGTACAGCAGTGACGACGACAATAACAACAAAAAAAAACTCTTTCCACATTTTGGCCGTCTGAAATCCTTTAAATCTCTATAATCTATTATTGAATATACGCTAAGTAGGAGAGTCCATGCGTGCATTTTCAAAAATGATTTTAAAGATCCTAAACATTTTCTTTAGCTTATTTTCTAATCTGGATTTTTTTTTTTTTTTAAAAAGGCTAACAACAACTATAGCAGAGTCTGTGTGTGTCTAAACGTTGCAGGGATACACCGACCAATGTCGTTTCACAGATTCTACACAGGGTAACATGCAACAAAGGCTGCTGGAGGAATTCATCTCAGATCATCTACTCTCAGGACAAAAGCAGAGCGATATGCAAACACAATACTAAACATTAGCTTTCTTTTTTTCTTTTTCCATAATTGCATTTACCTGCATGATGCATACTGCTGCAAATATACTAGGACTAAAACATGGGGGGAGCGTTCTATTTCTTTTCAAGCTTTGCAGCAGGGATTGGACCACACGCAGCCGACGGTTAAAAACTAGAGATTTTTTTTTTAACCAGAATATATTTCCATAATATACTTCTCTGGGTAAGATTCTCTACTGTACAGCGTTTATTCTCTATGTTATCAATAATATGTCTGTTTCTATGATGCGATAAATAATCTGTATAGTTAAACTCTCGAAGGGATTATTCAAATAAAAGGGGAGTTGTTGGACATTCCTGTATCTTTCTGCTTTTTTTTTCTGATAAAGTGCAAGATGCCTTAAAAAAAACACAAAGCTGCACGTCTGTCAAAGAAAAGAACAAAACCCGTAAAAAGCTCGATTCACACTTAAAGGACAGAAACAGGAAAAAATCCTACAACACCTACGACTCTTTGAAATTAAAGAAAAGAAAAGGAGAACACGTTATTGCATTGCAGGACTGCCACAAACAACATTTCTGAGCTCTGAATCTCTGAGGCGTGTTGCAACAAGAGCAGGATTTGGATTATCAAGACCACAAATCACACACACACACTTGTATGATTAGGAATAACAAAGAGCCGACCTCTACAGTACTAAAACATCTTCCCTTTTCTCAGTCTTTGCAGGCAAACCGTAAGCGTACATTCTGATCTACTGTCATGAACAATGAAATAAACCTTTCGTCAGTATTTTATAATGCAGTACACACACACAAAACAACTGTGTTTACAGTGGATTATCCGTGATCAAACTCACTTTAACTTGGCATCTTAAGTGCCCCCTTCCGTGTCTCTGTGCTCCAACAGGATTTCACAGTATTGGAAAAAAAAACAAAGAAATCAGGGCTGATCATCAGTGCACTTGTTATGTAGGTTACAGTCTGACCGTACAGACTCCTTCACCAAACCAGAAACAAAAACAAGAACAATCATTTAATAAGACGAGTAGAGATGGCACTGGTTCATTTTCACAAAGTTTTTTAAAAATGTTGTTGTATACAGTGATGCAGAAGATTTATAAATCGATTAGAGCACAGAGAGCTTTTTGACATGTCATGTGTAAAAAAATGTAAGTTGACTTCCGTTTAGCTGCTTCGGTTGATGTTTCAAAGCTTTTCCTACGATGGAAAGTCAAAAGGTCGGCTGTGACAAAGAAGACGAGAAAGAAAGAGAGCAACACATTTTCACTCAGTCAGTAACCTTAAAGATTAGATGAATGACAATATCCAAGAAGTATTTATCGAAATTTTATGTTGATTTTTTTGGATATTTCCCCCTAAACTTCACTATTTATTTATGTTTTTAAATCTGTGAATTAAAGCTTGTACAATTTTGAAAGTGCCGAAACCGATTCATAAATACATTGATGGAAAAAGAATCAAACGTTGAGCTCGTTAGTCAAGAAGTAACACATCTCCTAAGATTGATTTCAAGTCATAATGTTATCTATCACTCCCTGAGAGCACTCATGCATCACGCTGCTCGTTTGTTTCTCATTGCACCTTCAAAAAACCGGCGATAATCCTGCGTATGATGGTAGTCAGACCTGCAGCTGTTTCTTAAACTGAAGAATCAACTGTGAGTTTGAGAAATTCAGATTTACAAAACAAAAACCACTTCAGCTGGTTTAGCTACGTCCACTTTGACTGCATGAGAAGAAACTGTGAGTCAAAATATAGTTTGTATGATTAAACACGTTAGCACCCTGCGCTATGTTAACTTGATGTCTTTCCGCATTTTAACACGCTCTCTCGGATATGTGACATTTTTTAAACCAAATTAGGATGAATACTTGTTCAGATTAAAGCAGATTTAACAACAATCAGCGAGGGGACAAATCCATTAGTCTTCAGTCGCCAAGCCTGTCAGGAATTATGATTTCAACAAATATCCTTCCCCATTTAATATAAAACATACAAACACACGTCGACAGACTCGCACCGTTTTTCTTTTCCCTCTTTTTCGAACCTGAAGGTTACAATGCAAACACTGCTTCTTGATCCACGTGGACTAACCGCACAGAAGACCTGACCTTCATGTTCCGGGACTTCTTCTGTCAGGTTTGTTTAATTTATTTTTTTATGAAGTATCCACGACACCCAACAAGGCAGAGACAAGTCCTCACACGTATGAGATTAAACGACAACCTGTAGCAGCTGATAACGATATTATCCAATCGTTGGATCAAAGACAGGTGATCAGGTGAAAATATATAAATCCTCTGACAGTAGTTTGATGGACACAGATGAATGAACCGATAATGCCGGCTGTATCCAGTCCTAACGGAGATAAAGGGTTAAGTGTTGCCGGTCAGCCCACGTTGCGTTCGGACTGTACGAGCCCAGTGAAGCCCTTAGTGACCCCCCTCCTCCCGCTGTCCCCCCCACGCCTTAGTCGTCTTAGTTGTGCCCCGAAGAGCCGTCCGTGTCTCTGGGCAGGACACCGTTGAGCTCCATGAGGCTGTCGATTCCCAGATAGCCTAGTAAAATCTCACTCCGGCGGTGGGAAAGGTTTAGGATGTCCTCGGCCAAGCACTGAGCGGAGGTGAAGCGGACCTTGTCGTGATCGAACATGTCCTTCAGGTACTGCACGATTTGTTGCTGCGGAGGAAAAGGAGAGGAGCCGTTACACGATCAAACACGGCGACTCCAACTTCAAATTTAAAAAAAACAACAACACAGAAATGTTTGTTTACTTTCTGTCTTCTCCGTGGCAGAAGTCTGAAAGACATCAGTTTGGATTTGAAGACTACAAATTTTTGGAGCTTGACACTTCGATTGCGTTTTAAAGTGTCCATACTTTAACTTTTCAGGCGTAGAGATCGCTGGTTTCACTTCATAATAAGGGTATACTCATATATAACATATAACATTAGTTATTTCCAAACATCGCGTAACCAGTGGAGTCATGAAAGCTCAACTCAATGATTACTGCGTCACACTGTAAACAAAGCAATTTATCTGTGTGTGCTTGTGAAGTTTTCTTTATAATAAGGTTATCTTTTAGTTTGTGTTTGGAACTTCAAATTAAACTTTAAAACTGTGGACTGTGACTGCGATTAAATCAGAGATCATGATATTAGTTTTCAGCCAGGTCACTCGCTTCCAGCTTGATCCATACTTGGATTAAAAGGTCAGAATACCTCGACCTATGCTGTTTTCTAAATGTGGCTCTTGCAAGCCTCCCAGTTTAATACAAGTCCAATACTGCAGTCCCCAAAACACTGGATCACATTACACTTGCAACCTTCATTGGAAACTGTTTGCCTGAGAAACACCCAAGTTTCTAACTGACTTTGGAAAGCTCCTCCAGACGTACGCAATATATTATACAACTGTTGATAAATAAACCGAACCTCATGTGTAAAATTACAGTCACTTGCTTTCCAAAAATTATGAATCACAGCTTCTCGGTTGTGTATGTTCTCACCTTGAATATATTGCACACTTCACTGAGGTGCTGCCTCGGCCCCAAAAACCCGAAAGCTAAAACTGGGCTCACGTGTTCTGATATGGAATAGAAGTGGGAGATAAAACCATCGGGAACCTGCGGAGAGCAGAAAGAGAACACACGGTCAGAATCGGATATGTAGTTAGAGAAAGAGACGGTTAACAAAAACAAAAAAGGCTCAAACTCACCATGAGGAGACGTCTTTTCGCTTTCAGGACAGACCAACAAGCGGTCGCCAGAGCCTAACGAGAAAAACACAACTTGTATTCAAACTACCATTGGCACAATGAAAGGATTTTGTGTGTGTGTGTCAGGGTTCCCACACCTTTTTCATGAACAAATTCAAGCACTTTTCAAGCACCTTCAAGCACCAGTTTTTCCATTTTTCCAGCACCTTTAAATAGGTAGCCTACTAGTTGTGTTTGCCATGATGGTCATGGGAAGCGCAGCGGTGCCACTGTATGGCATAATAATATGGGTCTAATTAGCATTATTTCATATGGTGGTAGATTGACTGTTTTGATTTTTAACTAATTGTGAATTGGCTTGTATTCTCAGCTTGTGAGCGGTGTATTGTGTAACTACCATAGCGCAATAACAGTGACCAACAGGTGTGGATAGTAGTCTACTGTTATTTCTCGGCAGAACACCAAGCGAGTATGATAACTGAGTTCTGCATGTAAAGGCATCGGATCAAGTGTGTAGCCGCTTAGGAAACATTTTTGTTCTCTGTTGTTTCTCTTGGTTTGTTGAGATAGACATCACACAAATTTCAAGCATTTTCAAGGAATTCAAGCACCCGTGGGAACCCTGGTGTGTGTAAGTGTACCGTCTCTTTAAAGCTGTCAGAGAGCCAGCGGTTCCTCAGCACGGCTACGACAGATGACGGGGGGCTCTCCAGGTCTTCAAACGCGTCCATCAGGATGAAGTCCAACACTATGTCGAAGAAGTTCATGCACACCACCTGCAGAGATTTCATTCATTCAGAGTTCCTGTTTGAAGGCTGTTTTTTTACATTTTATTTCAGGGTTTTGTTCTCTCTTTTATTTATTTCTTGGCATATTCATGATGTTTCTTAATCGACCGCTGTGTCATTTCAACAGTTCGAAATGAAAAGAGAAACAAAAAGCAGTCTCAAGTGGAAACTCAGAGATCTGACGCATATTTGACCAAATGAATCATTCATAGAAATATGGAACATTTGCCAGTTGTTCTGGTTGGTTGCGTTCGCTCTAAAAAAAAGTGAGTTTTCCACTCAGCAGAGCACCAGAGTTACCAGGCTGCTGTCCGTGCTTCAGTTAAAGTTTAATTCGGGTTATTCGCCGGGTATCTCAAGTTCATGTAAGAGTATCCCTGTCCCAGTGAATAAAACCAATAAACACACACGCGTACAGTTGAGACAAAGCTGTAAACACAAGTCAAACAGCTGAGTATTACTCACCCCTCGGCCTTCCAGCTCCATCTTGGTGACGGGCCACGTTTCCTCTCTCTGAGTGTAAAGCAGCATGTCCTCGTAGCTCTCCAGGAACGCTTTGGGACTCTGAGATTTAAAAAAAAATAAAAAATTGTTACAGCTGTGCAAATGTGTCCAGAGAAGCAGAGGTTTGTCCTGTTTATACAAAAAGTGAGCAGTGTGTGTTACCTTGTTTGCTTTCACCATTAAGCCTGTAATCATTTGCTTCCCGGTCTCCATGAAAAACGTGCGGTGAGTTTCATCCAACAACAGGAACTGAAAATGAATCAAAAAGTTTGATCACTCGACACATTCTCTATGTCGGCCCTGAAGAGTTATAGAGACACTGATCACAGTAACAGAAGTGTAAGGCACACCGTGAGTCACCTCTCCCGAATCCAGCTGCTGGAGTTTTATTGAACCTCGCAGCTTTTGTCTGGATGTCGAAACCCGACTCGCAGCATATTACGAACTTAGATTTGTCCGTGTGTGTGCCGCAAGGTCTCTACCAGGGTATTATTACATGCACTGCATTTTGAAGTGACTGTTAGCAGGATAGCCTTCCGGCTGAAAGTGAGTTTTGTCTCGTTAAAGTCCTTCCTGCTTCTTTGCAGCTCACTTTTACAGGAACTCGTCTTACCGAGCTCATGCTGCCAATTCATAACTAAAATAATTCAACATTACGTGCTACCTCGTGGAACTTTTGACCACTTGTAAGGCTACAGAGCAGTGTAGAGTTTCAGTTAAAAAAGAAACTTGATGAGAATGATCTTTCGTAATGTGGTTAGGTCGTACGAGCTGAAACAGACCTGGAATGCTTGTCTCACGCAGTGAAGCTTGGCAAGGAAGTCTTGGTCACCGAAACATTCAAGTAATTCCGTCCTGATAAAAAAAAACAAAAGAGGGAGAGGTATGAAGCTCGAGCTCATTTAAAGCAGCACAAATAGATTTTTTGGCAGCTTTGGAGAAGCAGAACAAGATATAAACATTGACGTCATCTTAAAAATATTATTCACTGGGAGTTTCTGGCCACTTGATGTCCAGTGTTCATTTTCTGTTTTGGTTTTCACCAACTCCTGAGACAACTATCTGTATCTTTGGACGTTAAATGCTCGCTGTTAAACCAACACTGCTGCCTGCTATGTCTGGAAATGATCTTCATGAGGAGTGAACCAAAACATTTAGGTCAATATAATATAAAAAATACTGCAATAAGTGCAGCTTCAAGTCTTCAGGTACAGGTGTTCAGTTACCTCAGGGTCCTATAGGCCACTTTGCTCTCTCGAACCAGAGACAAAGCTTCTTCATAGAGAGCTGCTGGCTTAAGTGGCTGGTAGACCTCTTCGACAGACATGGCATCAAACAGCTGCACGGAGAAACCACACATACGTCAGCGCACGGTGTAAAAGCAGCACATGTGCGAATGCATCTGCAACATCGTGTTTTTTTTTTTGTCTTAAGAAAGCAGGTGAAGGATCTAACCTCTGCGGCCGAGAAGAAGGAATCCTCAGAGGTAACAGTAGTCGCGTCATCGTCTTGCAGCCGGTGGTAACTCTCCACTTGGGGCAAGATAAGAGTTCCTTCACTCTCTGCCAAAGGAACAACACAAACTGATCTGACTGACGGGGAAAGAATCAAAACACAGGTGAATTTAACAGAAATATAAAATGCGCGTGTCCGCCGTAAAAAAGACAGAAACCATGAGCGAGACTGAATCAATCAATATTCATACTACCTTCTTTTAAGAAGGTCAAATAAAAGCTAAACATGACTCTTACCAAAGTCTGCCAGCACGCTGTCTGTCGGTACGCTGCTGCCAAAATCTTCTTGTAGGTGGTACGCCCTGTGCAGTAGCGTCTCCAGCTTCTCAGCAAACACTTTATTACGGGTCTCAACCTATAGTGTAGAGTAAAACAAACCAACAGAGTTACTTTAACTTAATAAACAACACTCTACTTGGACTAGAGAAGAATTCAAGCAGTCTGTACTGGGTAATGATTGTTACCACGGGAAAGTCTCCACACGCCGCCCCCTGCAGAGCAAGGCTGTTGTTGCTGGAGGTCGAGTGGGTGCGATGGCGAATATTCAAAGCCTGTTCCCACTTCTGGAGAGCTTCCTCGAACAGCTCCATCCCTGGCAGGAAAACCAGCGATTAAGACTTAAAACCAAACAGTCTATTTATGAGGTGGAACAGCACAACACACTTTGAGAGGCTAAAAAGTGGCACAGCTGCAGAGTTCGACGTCTGGTTTCAGCACCGGTGACCTGAGTTTGTATGTCTCGGAATTTAGGTTTTATAAAAAAAGCAGAAAATTGCAGAATATTAATAGTTCATGCAGGACAATCCAGATGCCAAATAACAGAACGCAGAGTCCAAGACCTTACAGATTATATCCTAGATTTGACACAGCAGGAGAAGATTAATGTGACTTTCACAAGATGTGGGGAATGCTTTCTGATGATTAGAGCTACCATACAGAGTAAAAACACAAAGATAAATAACATTTATTATCTTATTTCAGACTAAAAAGTCATAGACATGTCGCTCTGTCCCTCACACAGCAAAAAAAATGTCACCGTGTTTGATAAACAGCTTATATAAAACCAGAAGTAAAAGAATTACCCACCCATTAAATACAGGTTCTCTGCATTTGCATCCTCTACTGCCCCCGACTCTTCAGCCACAGGCTCCGCTTCCCAGGGCGTCGATGGATTAGCTGACTGATTTGGAGAGCTTGGGACTCGCATCTATGCCGTAAAACACACACAGACACACACACACACAAAAAGACACATTAGGAAAATGTGGAATAATAAAAGACAAACAAAAGTGACATGAAATGAGTTGCAAAGGTGTGAAACTAACAGATGCCAGGCTGTGTGAGGAACTTGAGTGTTTACTGGGAGCCAGGGAGGAAATTCCACTCATGGTATCATTGCTCCGAGTGCTGGGACTCATCATCTGTCGGCCACTGAAAGGAGCTGTGTAGAGAAAAACATTCTCCGGTCGGCATATTTCACAAAACAAAGTTATACTTTCCAGTGTGCGGGCACAAAGTCATGCACACCTCTCTTTAATGACGAGGGTCTTCCCGTCTTTATCAGCGCCTCGGGTATTCCCACCGTCTTCTGGCCCTCCTTCCCTTGCGTCACCTGCTTCCTTTTCCTCCCTCGCCTTTTCAGCTGATGAGCGGTGAGAGCCAGAGCTACACTGCCCAGCGCCGTGGCAAACAGCACCTTCTTCAAGCTCGGGGTTAGCTTCAACTGAGAAAATATGGACTGAAAGCAGGAGAGGCAAACACAAAGTCTCATAAGTACTCAATTAAACATTTATTTAGGCAGCGTCGCTTATCTTAAGTTCTACAGAGGTTAGTGAATAGTGCTTGTGTATATGGATGCAAAATTAAACCGTGCATGCAAAGTGACCTACCTGCCCAAATGTGGAATAGAGAAACACCGGGATCTCCGCTACAGTCATCGCCAAAGCCTGTGCGATGGACATCCCGTCTGCTCGTTTGACTGACATCTCAGGAACCGTAGAGCCTTCAGGCCGTAGCTCTCCAAAAGCTCTCCCTCACATTCGGGGGGGGGGGACGCGGTGTCCTTCTCTGCTCCGAGATCAGCCAGCTCAGGGCTTGCTGATTAACCGTATCTCGTCATCCACTCCTGGACTTGGGAGTCCACAGTGAGGTCCTGTAGATTTATAACCCTGTAACAACAGATAAGACATGAATACTGGAAATGATCCGAGTGTGGCTGTCTCACTCTTAAAAAGGAGACATATTATACCAGCCTTTTCCACAAGTTCACACAGTTCCCAGGTGTCTTAGGTCAAAACTCCTCCTGGATCTGCAGCCCTCCCTGTGGCGCTCTGGGCTCAGATGTCCAGGTTTTAGTCTCTAAATACAAATGAGCTGCTGCCGGCTGCTCCACATTCGGCCACCCTCTCTTCCGCCCTACGTGCCGACAGCACATGGATGTTTACCTGGGCTGCTGAAGAAAAGCCCTTGTGATGTCACAAGGGGCTCCGAATCTGAACGGCGTGTCCAGTTGTTGTTGTTTTTTTGAAACACTGGGGGAAGTTTCATATCAGTGTAGATGAGCTGAAAAGGTGATTTTGTTTTCATAATATGTCCCCTTTAAAAAAGGCGAATAACACTGCACAGGCCCTGTAATAATGCGAGTATACACAGAGGCAGGGTTCCCACACCTTTTTCGTTAACAAATTCAAGCACTTTTCAAGCACCTTCAAGCACCAGTTTTTCCATTTTTCCAGCACATTTAAATAGGTAGCCTACTAGTTGTGTTTGCCACGATGGTCATGGGAAGTGCAGCGGTGCCACTGTATGGCATAATAATATGGGTCTAATTAGCATTATTTCATATGGTGGTAGATTGACTGTTTTGATTTTTAACTAATTGTGAAATTTCAAGCATTTTAAAGCACTTCACAAAAAAATTCAAGCGTTTTCACAACCTTGAAAACACTAAATTGAAATTCAAGCATTTTCAAGGAATTCAAGCACCCGTGGGAACCCTGCAGAGGGCTGTTGACTTAAGTTTTAAAGCTTGAATTAACTACTAAGCAGCAAAGCAACTTGACATTCCTCCAGCTACTTACTTATCTCCACTGGCTGGTATGCAGCTGTCTGTACTGTACTTCGACACGAAGATTGGTTTATACTTTTTCTTTCACTTTGGAGCTGATTGACTCAATAAAAACATCAACTATTAATACATTTCCTATCAGAGGAGGCAAAGTACTGATAATGGAGAAGCTGCTAGCTGAAAAAACACTTGACTGTGAAGGTGAATGGCAAGCCAGGCGGTTAGTTTGTGTACATAGCTGAAACCAGGAGTCAGATTTGACTAATTTTTACAAAACATATAACAAGTCTGAGCTCTGTTTGTGATTACAGGCCAAAAAAAAAAAATCAGCCAGTGCAAAGCACAGGGCTGAGCGTGCTAACGTCAGCTAGCACGTTTAGCTCGCACCTCATCTGTCACTTCACATCACAGCAGCATCACCCGCTCAACCCGACCCAAAGACGGCTTTGACACTGACACCTCTGCGGGCTTTACCGGCTCTGTGTACGGCTCACAAGCAGCGCTAACTAATAACATAATCCCCCCACCTCACACACAGGTTACATACCGTCAGCATCCGAGGCGGCACAGGAAGGACATTCCTGTGTCACAGTCAGTGAACGCAGCAGCACCTTTAGAAACACAAGACGATTGACGGCAAGCGTCAGCCAATCAGGAGGCGAGTACGGACGGTTAGTTTTCTTTTTGACCAATCGGATGGGAGGAAAAAAGGATCCAATCAGATCGTAGATCATAAAGCGTCATCCCTGCGTTGACTGAAAATCAAACGGTAAAAGTTTCCCCTCGTTAAAGTGTCGAGCGTAAAAATAACATTAAAACAACACCGAAGATATAGAAATTACCAGGAATTATAAAAACATATGAATAATTAACTTATCTAACATAACTTATTTTGTATTTGTCAGACTTTATGTGACCTCGTATTGTTTAAAATGCAAGTTTACGAGTCGCCCATGAAGGCAGCATAATTTACAAAGTCACCGCAGGTGTTTAAAATAACGGTTTCCGTACCTTTCAGAATAAAAGCACAAGGCTTTAAGGCACCACCCCACTATTCGTCGCGTTTAAGTTTTTTTTTTTTAACAATATGTTTATTGTTTTATTGCTTTTTTTTGTTAATAAAGCATACAATCACAACCAGGGGCGCCGCCAGGAATTTTGGGCCCCATGACCAAAAAAAAAAAAAATCAAATTGGGCCCCCTCTGTGCAGCTGTTGTCTCCACATCTCTAGGACCTAACTATCCTATCAAAAGCTTCACATAACTCTAATCAAAGGCTTGCAACTGTTTTGCGTCTTGTAGTTCAATACTAGTACTAGCACAATATTTACTGCTGGTGATTTGTACATGCATGCAAGTCTGCATACAGTATGCAGTGCAGTTCACTATTTGATGCAAAATTAAAAGCCACCATGAAAATGTGCTAAAGGCCATTTTTTAATTTAACTTTTACTGCCCAAAACACGTAAAAAACAAAGATATAATTAATTTCATTATTATATTTGAAGTATATATACTCAATGATGATGGTTTAATCATTTTATAATGGTGTTTACCTGTTTTTTGGGGCCCCTGTTAGTCGTGGGCCCTTGGAATTTTCCTAACTTAAAAAAATAATAATAATTAAAAAATCATATTCAGTCAGTCAATCAAGATATCAATCAATAGTGGTCCTATTTATTTATTTATAGGAGACATGCTTCCACAAGTGCCTTTCGATTTTTTTGTTTTTTTTCTAACGTGTATTTAACAAAGACATGTGCACTGACAGTGCATACAAGAATTATTTTTAAGAACTTCAATGAACAACCCCCCTCCCCCCTGGTCTTCTTACATGATTAAAGTATAGTACAAATAAGTAGACACATGTGAAATAATATCATAAAATAAATTAAATGACAAATGTACACTCACAAAAAAATAAATAATAATAAGTACAAAGCAAATATATGACCTTTGAATTTGAATCATTAATTTCAGTCTGATCACTCTCCAGGAACGGAAATAAAAGTGTCCCATATCTCTGTGAACTTGTTTAGTTAAGAGTTAATTTGAGTATTTTATGTATCAGACGATGCTTTTATTGTGGAAAAAATATCAGGCCGGAAGTCTTCTTCTGGATGTGGGACTTTACAAGGCGGGTCCTGGAACTCATTTGTCCGGCTCCTGTGTCAACACAGCGGGGGCAGATAACGGCAGATAACCGCCACTTAAATCACAGTTAATTAAAAATAATCTGTAGATAAAAGCAGAATATTAGCGGGGCTGTCGTCTTTCAGGACTAAAGTGGCAGCAGAGAGCAGCGGCTCCTGGGTTTGAGAGCCGCTCATGGCGCCGACAGCAGCCGTTTGAATCGGTAAATATGAATCCTGTTGATCGGTGCTCGGTCACGGCTGGCAGGCTTTGCTCTGCCCGGTGCTAGGAGGCTGGAGAATGAGTGTCGCCTGGCTCTCTGGAGCAGGGCTCTCCCCAAACACTTGATATGAAATCACCGGTAAGAACGTTTTTTAGTGTGACCGTGTTAAATGTTACAGGATGTGCATCCTTCACACGTTGTTCCTATTTTTTCCGGTCCACGCAGACTCTCTGCTGGCTGTGGCCGCTCAGCCTCAGCCTGCCTCTGTTGTTCTGGTTCGGTCATGTCATCAGGCGGGACGGTGCGCCCCTGCCCGCCGCGCGAAGCACCGGGCTCAGGGGCTACATGAGGATCAGCCCCGGCAGGAAGGACCAGGTGAGAGGCAAAACACACCTACCACTGCTGGAGCCTTCACAGTTTTACATAATAAACCAAATATACAACTGATACAACTGTGGGTAGATTCTTGTTAATATGAGGAATTAAAATAACAGTTATTGTCATTATAAATTAATCTTCCTCACTTAATAAATGAATTAATTGATCATTTGGTCTATAAAATGTTAGATTAGATTAGATATACTTTATTCATCCCACCATGGGGAAATGTACTTGTTACAGCAGCAGAGGAAAGTGTAGCATACACTACAGAATTATAAAAAACACAATAAACAGACAGAAATATCTATAACCTACAATAAACACGAGAAACAATTAACCTTTAAACAGACAAGTACTGAGGATAAAAGTGGCATGATGTATAAAAAGAGTATTGTAATGTAACGTGATCATAGTGTGAGAAATATCGCAAAGAAAGTGACCATGTTTATTGCAAGAGTAGTAGCCATGATATAAACAATAACTGCAAGGTATGAATCAAATAAAATAGAAAAGACATGCAATGAGACATGAACAGGAGACTACGACATGATCAGGTGGTGCAGGTGTTGTAAAGTCCGACAGCAGCAGGGATGAAGGACGTGCAGAAAAGGCCTCTTCAAAAGCTAAGCCACCATCATACAAGAATACTGGCGCCTTAAGACAACAAACTGTGTCGTTGCAATTATATAATTATTACTGCACACAGGAAACCCACAGGAAAACAAACGGATAGATAGTTAAAGGTCCAGTGTGTTGGATTTAGAGGCACCTAGAGGTGAAATTGCAGATTGCAATTAAAATGAATACTCTCCCACACCTCTGGATCTTTAACATAATTGTTGTGAAGTGGTATGCAAACTTAACCAAACCAAAAACATTGAGGGTTGCAGCGGGCTGGAGCCAGTCCCAGGTGACAGTGGGCAAAAGGCAGGGTACACCCTGGATAAGTTGTCAGTTCATCGCAGGGCTAGGTTCACTATTATATCCACTTTCATAGAGTTAAATAGTGTCAAATGACATCCTCTTAAACGCATGGTTGGTGATGTGGATGAAGGGGGGACTTGAGTTCATCTGACAGGGCTGTGCAGCTAAAAATGGTCTAAAGCATTCCGTCACAGGAGCTCACATAGATCATGTAATCCAGCTGTTGTTAATAGACACACTGAGCGTTTCTGATCCTGTCGTTTTTCTCTCAACAGTTCCTGGACATGCACTGCCCCCAGTGTGCCTTGGTGTCCAGCTCGGGCCAGATGCTCGGAGCCGGCGTCGGCGAAGAGATAGACAAGATCGGATGTGTGATCCGAATGAACAACGCGCCAACGCGGGGGTATGAGAAAGACGTCGGGAGCCGCACCGCTCTTCGGGTTGTGTCTCACACCAGCGTTCCCCTGTTGGTGAAAAACGAACACTACTATTTCAGACAATCAGCAGGCACCACGTACGTGTTCTGGGGTCCCGAGAGGAACATGAGGCAGGACGGGAAGGGACGGATCTTCAACGTTCTCCTAAAAATAGCCAAGAAGTATCCGAGGGTCAAAATCTACGCTGTGACCAAAGAGAAGATTCAGTACTGTGACGGCGTCTTTCAGAACGAAACGGGAAAAAACAGGTGCAGTATAAAGACGAAACAAAACATTAACTCACTCACTAATACAAAGTTAATGAATATTTAATGACACTCTCCAACCTCAACCTTATTAATTATTTATTTATCTCCATGAGTGTTGCCATAATGTTTACCTCGTCCATTACCTTGGTAACACCAATTACTGTTCTGCTCCTTTCAAAATAAGATACATCTCTGTACAGCAAATAAAACAAAACACACTCTTAAACAAAAACTTAACACATTCTAGTCAATGATACTCAAGTATTAACATCAAAATATACATAAAGTACGGGGCGGGCGGTAGCGTAGTGGTTAATGTGGCCGCCCCGTGTGTAGAGGCTGTAGTCCTCGCTGTCATTCCCCTCTCTCTGCCCCTTTCCTGTCTATCTTCAGCTGTTCTATCGATAAAACGGCATAAAGGCCAAAAAGTACCAAAGATAAATAGATTTTTCTGGTTTACCAACTATTTCTATTCATTCAATTCACACACACTGACCAAGCAACTGCTCATCAGGAGCGACGTAGAGCTTCCTATCCAAAGCACTTGTGATAAAACTAAGCTCACGCACTTCGAGGTTCAGAGCACTTCTACTGGACTGCGAGCAATACGGTAATTGACCAAAGCAACCCTCTGATTACTAGATGTCCTGCTCTACCACCTGAGCCGCAGCTGTGAAGGGACTGATTACGTGCTCGGTTCAGAATTGAACACATGAAATCATGGCATTGTAATTATTAATGTGCACATTACTTTAATGCTGCAGCTTGAAAACTACTTTTTATAGTGCAGGATAGTTTAATCTTTAATAATACATCAGAATTCATGAGTTGGATAACCTGAATTTGTAAAGTAACTGCAACATTTCTGTCTCAGATGTAGTGGAATAGAAGAATACTTCAATAAAGTAGAAGTATAATGTATCATAATCTAAACAGTAATGATGTAATGTGCAGTTTTAGGCTTTTATTTTGGTAGTTTTCTAAGGACAGATGTCCTGTGTCTCTCCCTCAGAATGAAGACTGGGGCGTTTCTCAGTACCGGCTTCTTCACCATGATTCTGGCTCTGGACATGTGCGACAGCATCCGCGTTTACGGAATGATCGACGAGAACTACTGCAGGTGAGACGACAGTTTAAAGATCGACGTGTTCTGTTTTATCATCAAGTATAAACATTCACCTATACCCTCTTCCTCCTGCCAACAGTCGAGCCAATCACAGCGCCGTCCCTTACCACTACTACGAGAAGAACCGAGTGGACGAGTGCAGGATGTACAGGGTCCACGAGCACACGCAGCGCGGCGGCCATCGCTTCATCACCGAGAAGTCCATCTACGCCAGGTGGGCGACGAGGCACAAGATGGAGTTCAAACACCCAGCCTGGAGCCCGAGGGGATGAAGATATTTAATGTTCACGTACGCCGGCTTCTTTGCTGGAGATTTTAGTGTCGCCTGAACAAAAACTACAAGTGCATGGTGTTGTTACTGCTGTGACTTTTCTTTTTTACCAACAGTTTTTCAAAAAGAAGACAGCCACGTTTGATACTGGCTCACCACCATGAATATAAAGTCTTTTAGCTGGCTGTACCAACCTCAGTATTACTGAAGCCACCGAACAAAACACTACAACCAGTTTATACCAAAGCTCACAGTGTTTAACGTCTTTATATATATGTGCCTTGACTGATTTCTTTTATGCCGCGGCCCGGCCTGCAGCTGTAGTATGCACCTTTTTAACTTGAAACAAGAAGTGTCTTTAGGCCTGTAACTAACTCGCTGTTTTCCTCATTTATTTTCTCAGTTAATCAATTAATTCGTTCATCCACAGATCAAGTTGATGTAGTTTTCTTGTTTCAAATCAGCATTTAAGAAGCAGGAACCCCAAAAACGATGAATCGAGAAATCATTTCAGTTCCAGTATTGTCCTTTCCTGCTCTCCTCGCTGTCGTTCAGTCGGTATTTTGCCTCGAAAGCATGACACTCCTCAAGATGACACAGAGTCAACCAGCGTCCGTGGACAAGCCTTCAGGCCAAGTCTTTGTTTTTTTTTTTACTGCGGCTTCGAGGCTCAACTGACATCAAATGCACGATCTGTTCTTCATGAACTGTCTGCTGGTATTTTTTTGTTGTAAAACTGAATCATTTTTACTGATTATTTGCCCCCCGACTGCAACCAGCTCCAGTGTTTTTAAATGCTTCAAGTAGATGTTTTACTATTGCTCATGTTCATGTGTGCTGAGTGCCATTTTAACTCCCAATCAGTGACAGTGTGGACATGTGAGAGAGACAGCAGCACAGTATTAAACGCAGCGACGAGAGGCCTGCTGATCTTTTATCTGTTTTCGAGCGGAGGCCCACCACATTTCTTGAAATACTGCTTCAGAGGCACTTTGTGGTCAAAGGCTATCGGTTAAATTCAATAAAATAGGTCCGATAACATATCCACGAAACCAGTTACTTGTCTTTAGACATTTACTTTTCAAGTGTTTACCCTTTTTTTTTCTTTTTTTAAAATATATTTTTCTGCTTGTTTACGATAAAAAAAACTAGCGCTGCCTTCTCCGTTGCTTCTTTCGTGACTAATTCCAAAGACTGTAATAGTATTTGCACTACTGAGCAAACTGCTGTGTCAAAAGTATTTTACTCAACGTTTCAGACGTGGATTGTTTTGAATTAAAAATGTGTTGTTGTGAACTGGACGAAGTAAAAACTTGAATGTAGACTTGAACCACTCGGTAGCTGCTGATGGACGTCGAAAACGTGAATAAATCTGCTGTCTGACTTCCTCTTTACACTTCCACTTGATTTGTATCTACACATGTCAGGTTAGTTAAAGGCTCTGCACGACCTTCATCCGCTCATACATTAGATTAGACTACGTGGGCGTGTACAAACTGCTTGACTGACAGTTTTAAACGCTCTAGTACAGGACTGCACATTTTTATGCTTTTTATGTATACCCTCAAATATTTTGACCTTAAAAATTCAATTAATTCAACTGTTAATAATGATGCAACGTAGTTTTTTTTAAAAATGTTTTAAAGGATTCATGGATTATTTTCACCTTGGTGCCATAAAGGGGTAAATATCCTTTAAATCTGACCATCTGCTTTGACCCTAAATGAGGATTTATGTTTTTAATCAAGGTGAAGATTCAGGTTTTCGAGCATTTATACAGTTCACAGGGTTTGAACCATTAAAAACTTCTTCATTTATAATCTATCATCAATTAATTCAGAATCACTTTTATTCGCCAGGTATGAGGAATTTGCTTCCCGTTACACTTTGCTTTACTTGGTACAGGTATCAAACATGTATAGACACACGCATAGTTAAAAAACCAAACAGAGAACTTGACAGGTAAACACATACAACACACAACACACATACATATGTGTGTGAAAAAATGATCTTGTGTCTGCTTGTTTTGGCGTACAGAGCTCTGTAGCGCCTCCCAGAGGGGAGAAGTTTAAACAGTTTGGGACCAGGATGTGTTGGATCTGCAGAATTTTTACCTCTTTACAGTGCAAACCGAGGAGTACCTCTAATATTATTTTGTACACGAGAAGAGTATTTTTACCCCTGAATCTCCCTTAATCCATGAAAACCAAACAAACAAACAAAAAAAAAGAATTTGCAACTTGACTGAAAAGGCTCTTTTAATAAACCATGGGTTCCTGTGATTTTAACCCCTTCAATCATCCTTAATTCACGCAAATATCCCATTAAACTTTTTTAAATATCATAATCCATCTAATTATAATGAATAACTTATTAACTAACCCCAGATTTGGTGTGAACCCCTGCATCAGCACAAATCAAGGAGTACCTGTTTTGGTAGTTCTATGGTTTCTCAGGGCCTTTAAATGTCTCCTAATTCTTACAAAAGGCTCATTTAAAAAAAACCTTAAAATATTATACATCTATTATGGTACAAATTGACTTTGATATAATTTGGACCAGATACTAAGCTCAAATATCACACACACACACAACAATTTATTAACTAACCCCAGATTTGCAGTGAACCCCTGCATCTGCATCTTTTAAGAGGTGTCTGTAATGTTATTTTAGATATTTTCCCCTTTAACCCCCCTCGTCTGTGCAGACACCCATTAACAGCCCCTGAATCTGCATCATTTAAGGTCTGTATCATCATTATTTTATTATATTATGTTATTGTTATATTATTATTATTACTATTATTATTATTATTATTATTATTGTTGTTGTTGTTACTATTATTATTATTATTATTATAATTGTTGTTGTTGTTGTTGTTGTTATATTATTATTTACAAATTAAGGGGTACGTTGATATGATTTGGAAAATTATGAGGGCTTTTATATTTCTTATAAATCTAATGTTCAGATATTATAATTATCCAGTTTCTCCCAGAAAACCCCTTAACTTTATAATTAATAAATGAGTGAATTGACCTTAAATCTGGGCTGAATAAGCTCAAATATCACACACACACACACACACACACACACACACACACACACACAGAGTAATAATTTTAAAGGGGGGCTGGGTGATGGAGTCGGACAGCCCACAGCACCATCACTGTGCTGCAGTGAGAGACGTGCTGGTGACGTCAGCGAGTGGCGCAGAAAAAGATGGGGGACAAAGCGAGATGAGGGAGACATCATCAGCATCAGCATCAGACAGCGGGTCCGCGAAGACCATGAGACGGTAAACCGGATTAACGCTTTGACATGTGGGGGGACAAGTCTACACCTTAGATCACAGCAGCCCGGATGCTGTTTGTAAAATATATATATATTGACAATGGGAATGCTCGTCAACAGCAGGAGGAGAGGCCGAGGTCTACGTAGGATGGTATCAATTTAATCAAAACAATATTTTATTGCATGTGTGTGTGTGTGTGTTTAGGTAAATATGACGTGAAGCTCCGCTGCGACACACTAATTTATTTAATCTATTTATCTAGATTAGAAATAACTCTAAATATTTGGTATTGTTGAAAAATCGACATTTAAATCACCTGCTGACACTTTAATCTAATATAATAATTTTTATTTTTAATTTTTTTTTATATCAGTGTTTTATTTCTAAAGGATTTTTAAATCTCTTCCTGACAGGTATGATGACAGACAGTCACGGCCAGTGTGTTGGGAAACAGCCTGATCAGAAAGCATGGGGCTCAAGCTCACTGGGAAGGTAAGACAGGGTGTGGCACTCAGACCCCCTGACCTTCATCATCATCATCACCATCACTATTGATTAAGTGTTATGAGAGTTAAGAGTATCACATCCACGAAGAGTACCGGTAACACGGAGTCCTGTGTTCGGTATCATCAGGTAAAATGTGCTTTAAATAGCAAAACATTGCACCGATTAATGCACGTTTATGTGATGTGGTTATGTGTGAGGTGTAGTTTAAATATTTAAACACAAAGCATGCAACCAACTGATTTATTATTGATCAATCTGCTGATTATATTCTGCATTGTTTGGTTTGTAAAACAAAAAGTAGCCCCATGTGATATCTTCAAATTGCTTCAAAGATTACTCCTTTTAATTTAAGACACATACATTAAAAAAAAAAAAGATTTCCAGGTAAGATTCGTTAGATTGGCGACTGGTTGTCTGTCTGGGATTGGCTCCAGGCTTGAGTGGTCTTAGCTAATGGAGTTAAATCATTAATAAGTTACTAAAACAGCTGCAGTTGTTGGTTCCAGCTCTTAATTTTCCACGTTTGATAGTTTCATCTACAAATGCATCATATTTTTTTATAAGCTCCTCATAGGTTAGCAAAATATTTGAGAACTGTTTAAAGTTGTGGACGATAATTGCTTCAGTGCATGAGTAAATCGCCGCTCTTGTTCACGCTGCAGGGACAACATAGCCACAGGATGGTGATCTTGGCGGCCCTCTTCGTCCTCATGACGCTCCTCATCCTGTACGGCTCCAACAATGTCATCGACGAAGTGTACGCTCCGTTTCACGTGGCCACGAATCACGCGGTCAGGTCCACAGACTTGAAGAAGTGGGCCGGGAGAGAAGGTTATGTGCCGGTTTACGGTAACAAGGTACTTAGATAGAGATTGTGGAAGTGATTCGAGCGTGTCTGATTTTAATACTGGTTTTGCATGTCATGTGATTTGTGGTAATGTAAATATCAGTGGATGGGTGCAGCAGCTGTGAAATGCATTTATTATTGCACTGCGTACGAAAAGACGACAAAGGGAAGTGAACTAAATACAGACTAAACTTCAGAAGAGAAAGAAGTGAACTGTTTCATGCGGTTTGTCGACAAATGCATCACCCACTTCCTGTTGCTCTTCCTGTTTCCATGGTATCTGCTTGTCTTTACCGCATTTTCCGTGATCTCAAACTGAAAACATAAATTGTTTGTTTTCTAATGGCGAGCCTCAAACCTACCCGATGCTGAAACCAGCCACCTGAAACACTACCCACTATTGTCTTCTGTTATCTCAACTACTTGAGCAGTTATGTAAGCGTTACATAACAAGAGTGTATTCAGCCAAACTCTGCGGGGCTTCGAGCTAAATGCCAGGTTTGACAATGTTCACCATCTCAGTTCAGCACGTCGGTGTCGCAGTCGTGTACTCTCTCTCGAAAACCAGAAAATAACTCATAAATCTACAATCAAGTCAGAAAAGTCACTAATAATCCAGTGAACTCAACAAATGACTCTATAACTAACTAATTGTCCTCTAACCAGAAGGTCATTGGTTCGATCCCCGGCTCATCCAGCCTGCATGTTGAAGTTTTACAGGGCACATTGCTCCTGAAAGTTGTGAGTGTGATTAGCTCCCTTCTGTTGCCCCCTTTGGTTTCCATGGTTACCAATGCCATCAGTGTGTGAATGTGCATGTGAATGAGTGACCGTGATATGCGGGGTTTGGTGGTACAAGGTCCATTGAATTTGGAAGCACTCTTGGGAACATATCACCTGCATAAATAAGACTTTAACCAAGAAAAAGGGTACAATGGGTACAACAATACAAACTTGAGTGAGTAAAGTCTGGCTTTTATGGCTGAAGCTGCTAAGAATCTCATTATCTTTTCAGTTGTTTGGTCATTGACCAAAGTACTGAACAAATTCTAATTTTAACCTGATGTTGGTGGTAGATGAAAAGTTACGTCATCACCAAAGTAACATGAGATTTCATGACGATCCAGCCAACAGTCAGGGAACCACTAGTTGGATTCATCCTCTGGGAAAGATGGACATTTTATATTTCATTTTGTTCCTCAGGATTAATTTCCGTCCCCAATCAATGATGAACGTAAAAGTTTAATGCTGTCTTTCCTTTCTAGAATATGACCCTACGCTGTCATCACTGTGCACTGGTGACGAGCTCCAGCCACGTCCTGGGCACCGGAGCAGGAGAAGAGATCGACCGTACGGAGTGCGTGATTCGTATGAATGACGCTCCCACCATGGGTTACGAGACTGATGTAGGGAACCAGACCTCTCTGAGGGTCGTGGCCCACTCCAGTGTGTTCAGGGTGGTTCGGAAGCCTAATGAGTTCTTACACCGGCCGGACAGCAACCCGGTGATCATCTTCTGGGGACCTCCAAGCAAGATTGGGAAGGAAGCCAAAGGAACCTTGTACAGATTGATCCAGAGAGTCAGTATGACCTACACCAATTTGTCTTGCTTCAGCATCACAGCCAGCAAGATGCGCCGTTTTGACAATCTGTTTCATAGAGAGACGGGACGAGATAGGTGAGCATCTGGACAGCTTCACCATATTGGGGAAATGTCATTAATTCATTTTTCTTTCTGACATTTTTCATTTGTTTTGTTGTTTGTCTCTGCTCAGACAAAAGTCTCACTCGTGGTTGAGCACAGGCTGGTTCACCATGGTGATAGCCATTGAGATATGTGACAACATCAAGGTATACGGGATGGTTCCACCCAACCACTGCGGGTAAGTTTAACAAATCTTTAAAGTCTGTGTAAGGGCAATTCTTAGATTTCTTTCAAATACATTAAACATGTTGGAAAATAGTTGCTGAAAACATGTGAAAAGACTTTGGACGACATTACTGAAATGTGGAGTTAGAGGTTGAAACAGTTTTCAGTCCAAGATTTTGTGGGCGGTCCTTAAAGGGTGACTCGATGACACGCTGAGGCCACCTTGAGAATACCCCTGCACCTCTAGCAGAGAGATAGAGATTAATTCATCTCGCTCAGAGTGTTTTAAAGTTAAGTCATGTCATTTTCTGAACTCATCTGACACGTTTCAGTCACTTTAAAATTGCTGTTTGACTTCTCCCACGAGTGGGCGTGGCTTCAACACATTCAGAGGACACGCCCCCACAGTCCTGGAGAATACTGCTCATTTTTAACCTGATTTTCACACCTAATTTCATAAACTTGTCGATATTTTTAATCATTCAAATTTGGCTTGGTGGTTAAGCACACTTTCCTCTTTGGTCTGACAAACTCTTCTTACTTTACACAGACTTTAAAAACCCATCAATAGCCACATTATTTCAAATCACAGATAAGATAATAACATTACAACCTTTGTTTTTCTAGAAAGAAAAATGGATCCAGAAAGATGCCCTACCACTACTACAAGCCCAGGGGGTCCGATGAATGCGTAACGTACATACAGAACGAGGGCGGCCGAAGAGGGAACCACCACCGCTTTATTACGGAGAAACACGTGTTTGCACGCTGGGCAAAACAGTACAACATCACCTTCATTCACCCCAAATGGTGACAAGACTTCTGTGAACAGAGAGATCTCACAGAGGCCTGAATGGAAAAAAAAAAAAAAAAAGCGCTGATGAACTGGATTGAACTCCCCCCCCCTGCCCTTTCGAATGAGCCTTCAAGTATTCACGTTAAGAATGACAGCTATTTTCCGATATTTGCCACGAGGATGAAAAAAACAAACTATAAATGGATCAAATTGCCTGAGGAGATGTCTGGGAATGTGCAGAATCTCGGTTTTGAGAGGTTTCTCAAATACTCTGCCTGCCATCTGTTTTTTTGTAAATAGAACAGAAAATGAATTTTTACATGTTTATAATATTTTTGTTATTACGTATTGAAAAATCCGCTTATGTTTCGGGATTATATCAGCAAGCTTTCTCATTAGATACAACAAAGTGGCCTATAAAACACTATATTCTATTAGCTCGCCATTGTATAGAGATTATACTCGACAGTAACTCACTAGATCACTAATTCAGACTATAGATACAGCGTACACGGGCTAGATACTGTTTCCAGTTTTACAAAAGTAGCTCCTGAGCCAATTTTCTTTCAGTATCATGCATTTTGATTTAAAAATAATAAAATAAGCCAAACTCGTCCAAACAACAACTAAAGTCTAAAATTGGCAAAACCTTTCATTAAATCAGGAAATACCTGATTAATATGTAAACACGACTAACGATCTGACAAAGATTCTTTATTTATACTTTACTTGGTGCAACTTTTAAAAAGTTCTGAGCCAACAGGTGTCAGATGTTCATAGAGATCGATATAAGTGTGAAACACGTGTGTAACCTTCAGTTTGAGAGTGTTAATTAATAAACAGTGATAAATAATTACCTCACTGTTTGGACACTATTCAGATTGCAGAAATTACGCGGCACCAAATTTATTCTCGACATGCACAGAAAAGTTATGTTGTCACTTAAATCATGTTAATTAACGCTTGATTTAAAGACACTCCATCATAGCTGTGAACATAAACTTTGACATGATGTCGCCTCATGAACTGAAACCTTTTTACCTCAGTGGCAGCGCATGCAGCTTCAGTTCAAACGGTCCACATAATGCATTGTGTTATGTGTCAGTAGGTTCCTCTCAAAGGACTGCACGAATAAATTTAAAACAGTATTTTTTTTGTTGGTAGAAGCAAGAGAAGGGTGCCATTTCTTAAACTAAGTTGCCTTTTTTGCAAATTATTTATCTGTAGATGTATTTTGTAAGAATATTCATCTTCGGGAGATCGCTGCGGACGCAGTGCGCTCGATTAGTTTGGATCAGCGTTCTTTAAAAACACATCACTCAGTAACGATAGGAAGAAAATACATGAATAAATTAACTGTTATGCTACTTTAACAAGATTAAATTGCCTGCTAAATTTATGGAGATATTAACCTGATAAATAGTTACTCAATTTTATATGACGCACAATTTAAAAAGGTCCAGTGTGTGATATAAGATACGATATTTACAGAGTATGGCAGAAATGGAATATAAAATGCATAACTATATTTTTTGTTACTTTAAAATGAGCCTTTCGTGTCCACTGTAGTTTCTCCTTCATGCTGGGAAGGAGAGGGTGAGGTGACTACACCTCTAGATGTCACCCAGTCCTACACACTGGTCCTTTTTTAGAAGAACTGAGAACCAGAAGGAATATCCACAACACAGACGGTGCTGAAACAGCAAAAAAAAAAAAAAAGTAAGAGAGAAATCAGAAATAAAATTTAAAAAATGTTAATTGCCAAGTGGTTTTCACATACCAGGAGCACCAACGTTAAAAATATAAGATAAAAAGTCAAGTATTAAATATTAAATATATTAACAATATGTTGTAAAAATAAAAAAAAAACAGTTAAGCAGGAGATGACGCAAACAGAGTTTATATAACTGACTGATTATTAGAAACACCCTTGAATAAAAACAGCATTCAGAACGACCTGAAAAGAATTACAGCCTTCATTAAAGGTCGGATTTATTGCACTGTTGTATCAGACTGCGCTGAGTTTTGCTAGGTGTACCAAAATAATCTGGAAACCGAGTCTCTGTCCGACAAACAACCGAGCAGAACCCGGCAGTAAAATGAACCCCGTGCCTGGCTTCTTTGTCTTGATCGAGTTAAATTAAACGCATTAGATGCATGCGGCATGCAAAGCGACTGCATCCACGACACAATCTGAGACCTGAGAAGGTCTCCGAGAGTTTGTACTACAAAAAATCTGCCGGTTTTCATGTTACTAAAATAAAGCAGGACGGTTCAACTTCCTCTTAAGTGCAGGCATGCGTTTGACCCGCTCGCTCAGAAACCTGAAGTTTAATCGACGAAAACGTAACTCGGTGCCATTGGTTCGTCCATGTTGTGCTGGTCTCAACAACTTTTTGTTTGTTTGTTTGTTCGCTCATCGAAGAAGAACAAATACAACACGAGTCGAGTTAAATTCCGTGGGTCTGTGTTTGTATTTAAATATATACAATTTGTTTTAGCCATTTAGAGACAAATACATACAAAACTATGTTTAATAAAGCAACACAGAGAGAAATATGACAGGTATCTGACGTGTATGATGTTATGTGAACAGTAAGCAAAGTCATTGTGAACACCAGTTGGATGATAAAATGTCTTCCAGTGTGTCCGTTTACATGCCTCCATCACTAACTCTTTAATAAATCACTGGACGCGTCTGAAAAGGCGGCTGTGATCTTCTGTCTCAGCGCCGCCATGGAAACTAAGATGGCCTCCTGTTGAAAGAACATAAGAAAAACTTGAATATACCAAAATGCATCATGCTAAAGAAAAGTTTTTTTTTCCGTTGGTATAATAAAAACCCTCACCTCTGTGCGAATGGTCCTGCTGCCCTGTCCGGGGCACGTGTTGAGGTAAAGGTCAAATAAAGCACTGGGGTCAGTCACATCCAGGTTTTGGTCAGCGTCGACGCTGGCCTCCAATCCCTGGAGACCTCCGAACACGACCAAGAGATGCCTTCAAGTGGACAATGAATGAATAACATGCTCAAATTACCAAGTTAGAAATAAACCGGAAAGAGTTTTTTTAGGTGTTTGACGCTAGAGGAAACGTTAAGCGATCACTAATGTTCTTGAATCACATGAAAGTTTGCACCATATTTCACAGCGTGCGTCCGATTGCCGTTGAGATATTTCGTCTCTGAACTTACTTGAACGGTGACAGCGTCGTCTGGTCCACGTTGCTGCCTCTCTCCGATGTGCCGACGGTCACGTCGTATCCTTCTTCATGAGGACTTTCGGAGAAAACTGCACCTGCATTAATTAACAAGGCGACAAGCCGAGATTCTTATACAGTTTATTAGATTAAAAAAAAAAAAACAACACACTTAAAAGTATTAAAAAAACATACTGAGGCAAGATGCCAGGCGGACAGTGTATCCCCAGTAGACACCTCCTTCAGTTCTGGGCACATGAGGAGGCACCACCACACCTTTATATAGTTTATTCTCTGAGGATGATGGACACACACATAGAATAAATAAAATATATAGAAATACATAGAAAACATTAAAAATGGAACAAAATTACCTTGATTCTGTGTCTTATTGAGCTGAACTGTGACGCGAAGTCCGGACTGCAGCTGTTTATCGATCCGAACATCCTGTGAGAGCAGAAGAGTTCAGTCAGATTGATAGAACTGGATTCATTTCGATAATTAATTAATTAGTTTGGTTCATTTTGCAAGCGGAAACACCAAAAAATTGACTTCTTAAATCAAGAATATTGTCTGTTTTTCTTTGTTTTCTATGATAGTAAACTGAACGTATTTGAGTTTTTGGCTGGACAAAACGAGACATCTTAACAAGAAATTTAATTTGGACAATCAATTTGGACATTTTTCACTATTTTATGCAATTTTATGTAATTATATCATATATTTTTTTCTGTTTGATCAAGAGAATAACTGGAACATTAATCAAAATTAAAGCTGAAGCCCTGCAGTCTGCATTCGCTTATTAATACCGACAATATTTCTGATCATAGTGTCGATATGTATCATGTACGACAGTAACCTCCGTTAGGCCGCGCTCACCTTTCTCATTCCACAGTTCACTAACGAGCCTTGTCCTTGCTTGGTCGGCCTGTCGAGGACGATTCCTTCCCGGTACTCTGACTCGTCGTCTATCCTCATGTGGTGAGGGCTGTCTAAAGGGTTAAGCAAACCTGCCAGGAAATAAAAAAAACTTCATTTAAGGGGCCTTTTAACATTTTATATTACGATGTAATCACTAAAGATTAGCAGCTGCAGCGATGTGAATAAATGCATTTAGAGGAAGTTTCTACCTGCGTACTGTAAATCTTGATGCTTTGGGAAAAACCACTTGCGTAGATACCTGTTGGAGAAGAAGAGCTGTGAACACAGGGTGATGATAAAGGTGTTTTGAGTATGACGTTCCTACTCACTGAGGACATTCGAGGTACTGAAGTATTCTGGCGAGCTGAATACAAGCGTGACCTTTCTTCCCGACGCCTTTAAACTCTCCTTCGACGCTCCTGTGTGAAGAAACACGTTTGTTTTATCAGTTTTCTGATGGCTGAGGGATTCTTTATTAATAAATCACATCTCTTACAGGGTTCCCACACCTTTTTCATAAACAAATTCAAGCACTTTTCAAGCACCTTCAAGCACCAGTTTTTCCATTTTTCCAGCACCTTTAAATAGGTAGCCTACTAGTTGTGTTTGCCATGATGGTCATGGGAAGTGCAGCGGTGCCACTGTATGGCATAATAATATGGGTCTAGTTAGCATTATTTCATATGGTGGTAGATTGACTGTTTTGTTTTTTAACTAATTGTGAAATTTCAAGCATTTTCAAGCACTTCACAAAAAATTCAAGCGTTTTCACAACCTTGAAAACACTGAATTGAAATTCAAGCATTTTCAAGGAATTCAAGCACCCGTGGGAACCCTGCTCTTAAGTTTAGACTTACTTGACGTCTTCCCCTTGTTCATCAAACACGACGATCTCGTCCACACAGAACACGACGCAGGCTCGGGCGATCTGTCCGGCCAGGTACGTACGAAGTTCGGTGGACTGAGCGTTATCCAGGACAGAACCCGGCAGAGCTACGCTCACCGTGTAAGCCCGACCTCGGAGACACAGATCGCACATTACAGGACTACTCACAGGTGTGTGGGCACGAACAGAAATCCATGAAACGATGGTTAGTGTTACCTTTTCTGTGTTGGGTTTGTTTGAGTTTGGCTTTCTCTGCCGCCTCTTGTTGTTTCTGCTTTTCCAACAGTTTGATCAGCTTGGCCTCGTTCCTTTGCTTCTGAGCCTCTTTTACTGTTATCGAGGAAGAATCGACAACATTGGAAAGAAAATTAGAAATACTGCGTGTAGACGAACGGACGACCAGACCGGTGAAACTCCTCCGTGCTCAGCCTGAAGAGTCGATAAATCTGAGGCTATCCAGGTGGACTAATTACCTGTCGTGTTCTGGCTTTGTTATTATTTCATGTCAGGCAGTGGTGCTGAGCCTTTTAACTTATGATCCATTAAACTCAGAACATACTGCCTCAGTTTAATGGATCATAAGCTCACTATAAAAGAACTCAGGATCACTAAAACACACTTATCCTTTATTATGATCCAGCCCCACAGTGACTTTTCTCATCATCATAACTTCTTTATGTTACTGTCTGTCTTTTGTTATGCTATTCCACTAATAAAAGTTAAAAACATGTTTTAAAAAATTAGGCAATATGAACTTTTCTTTGTCTCACGCAACAATAACCTCGATATCTTCGACTTTTAGACAAAACTTTTGAAGACGTCACACCTTGGAGACATTTTAGAGGCAGAACTATTAATTAAATTTTAAAAAACTAGCAGCTTAGTTGATGCTGAAAATAATATTTAAATAAAGACATGAAGAGGTGCAGTGTGCAGAGAAAGTGAAGTATCCAGTAAGACTCATACTTCTGTGATCATCTATGGATCCCACTGGCATACTCAAACAGTAAAGACTTTCTCTACAAGTGTACAAAATCATTAGAGCAAAACACAAAGACTTGTCCGTTTGTCTTATTCATCAGAAAATCATTCTGTCGTTGTTAAGCGAGGCTTCTTTTTGCTTCATGGGGTAGTTGGTTTATATAACTAGTGATCAAGACTGTCAACTGGCCAGGACGGAGGCCACCAGTTTGAGTGCGCTCAGTATTTTAAAATTCACGCCTCGCCCACGTTGAAGGTGAATTCATGTTTGAATCCACTCCAATCATGGTGGGGATGCTTCTCAAGATTGTCCAAAACAGGGCGTGTGTTTCATTCATTTTAAATTAAAAGCATCTTTATATTCATTGAACCACTGAATGAGACGATCAAATCCTGCCGTGTGTCTCCGAGTCGAGGGAGCATTGCCTGGTTTGTGAACTAGGACACGTTGTCAATACCTCTGTACAATATATTCTATTTTATCGTATTTACTATTGCTTTTTTGATATTGTATTATGTATAGTTTGCTTTATAGTATATTTTTATTCTTATGTTGTTGTCACATGTCACTTTGTGTAATGCTGATAAAATAAATAATAGTAAAATAAATAAAGTATATCTATCTATCTATCTATCTATCTATCTATCTATCTATCTATCTATCTATCTATCTATCTATCTATCTATCTATGGTCTGGCTGAAGGACCGGATGCTGCGTCCTGGTCTAGGTTGGGAACCACTGGTCTAAGAATATATCATATCATATATCATATTGTTATGGAATTTTGTATTCCTCGGGTAACACAAGGTCACGTGTGGGCCTTGAGGTCCTCACCAGTATTAGTTTGGCTTTGGTTGAGAACAGTAGGTGCCAGTCTATCTCCACACTGTGGTGTCCAGGGTCACAGAGACCTGTTGCTGCCTTCATATACATAATAAATAGCTTGTTGTTGATGTTCCAATCTGCGTAAACAGACATCTGTGTCTCCAGACTAGAACATGCTGACAGTAACACCTCCATGAGTAAAGACATTCTCTTTGACTAATTCTGGGCGTGTAGTATTTGTGCTGTTATCTTTATCATTATATTTAAAGTCGATCCACCAGGATGAGTTGGGCAGAATGTGAAACCGACTCAGGCACTTCTGATCAACTTTGAGAGTGTCTCTATTTCTCCTTGGGCCAAGCATCAATAAATATTACAGCATAATACATCAGAGGCTGCTGAACAACTTTCTTCCTTCCTGACCTCACTATTGACCTTTGACTTCAAAATCACCAAAATAAAAGCTCAGTGATGGAGCTTTAGGTCAGAAAAATTAACATGCAAACTACTCACTTAGAAGGTGATTGACAAATTAGCATAAATTTGCATAAACTTTACATTAATGCAGGTTGAAAACATGCTGCAAACATCATATAAAACAGAATCTTAACACTTTAACTTCAAAATAAAAGCACAGCATCAGCATGCAGCTGTTAGCTCCATGTAGCCTCCGCTAGCCGTGCACTCACCCTCTGCCTTCCTCTTCTTCCAGTCCACTCTGTCCTCGGCCTGTGAGACAGAGACAGACACGTCAGACACAAACACGCCGTCACGTGAGAGTGAAGCCTCATCAAACTGTACCTGAGAGGAGATCACCTGGGCTCGTTTCACCGGGGCAGACATCTTCACCGCGCGCAGCAAACCACGTGAGGTTTATTTACATCCGGGTTGCGATCCGCGTTTCAAAATAAAAGCCTGTCAGTAGTTCTTCTTCTTCTTCTTCTCCTTCTAGTTGCATATACCGCCCTCTTCTGGACTTCACTTATTTACAATTTTCTTTCCCTTTTTAAATTCTCTTAATTAACCCAGTTAAAACAAGATATCCTATGATTTTCGTCCCTTTTCTAGATTTCCCACCTTCTATTATACTTTTGACACTTTTCTCCACTGTACATATCCATTCCCCTCCATATTTCATATTTTATACCCCTTATTTTTATTTTTATTTTTATACTAGTTTATCTTTTCTTTTCCATATATGTTCTGTGTATGCTCAAACCTGCCACAGTAAATTCTGTGTTTGTGTAAACTTGCATAGCGAATAAAATTAATTCTGATTCTGGTTCTGATTCTGTCCTCTGCAACCCTGCCATCATCTCTTCTCTTTCATATCTATGACAATCAACCATCACATGCTCCACTGTCTCTCTCTCTCCTCACAGCTACATCGACCAGTTGAATGTTTCCCTAATATACTGAGTGTGTTTCAATTTACTGTGCCATATTCTTAGTCTGCTCATGACTACCTGTTCTGCTCTGATACTTCTCCTACTTCATCTTGTATTTTATATAAATGTCTCTCCTTTTCCTGGATTTTCCAATTGTGTTTCCATTGATTGATCATTTATTTCCATATCAAACTTTTTCCTTCTGCTTTTGGTCATTTTACTTTCATTTCCACCTCTTCTTTCTTTGCTGCCTCCTTTGCAATTTTATCTACTTTTTCATTTCCTTGTATCCCTGAATGAGCTGGTACCCACATAAACGTTATTTCCCTCCCCTGCTGTGCTAATCTGGATGTTCTCACCAGTATTTCATATAATATTTCTTGATGTGTTTTTGCTGTTTTTTAATGCTTAAGAGTAATAAAAATGTATCACTACATATGATTATCTTCCCTATCCACCCTGTCCTCCACCCATTTTATTGCCAATACTATTGCACATAGTTCTACTGCATATACATGATCTGAAGTTCTTTTTAATACTTTGTTATTATGACTGGGAACCACCACTGCTGCACCTGTTGCTCCTGTTTTTGGTTCGCCTCTCAGTAGTACTAGTGGCTAATAAATAAATACGGTGTTTTATTAAATGAACTGTTTTTTTTTATTGAAGTTTTTTAGAATAGAATAGAATAGAATAGAATAGAATAGAATAGAATATCTTTATTTGTCATTGTCACTTGTACAATGAAATTAAAAGTGCCAACCAGTCAATGCAGATTTCACCAAGTGCAAAATTAACAAAGTGCAAAAAATTACATAACCAACAACAACAACAACAACAACAACAACAACATCATCATCATGTGGAACAGTTTATGGTGTGAATGATTGCTAGTGTGCCTTAGCTTTGGCAGCGTTTAAACAGGTGATTGCAGTGGGGTAGAAACTGTGCATGAATCTATTTGTCCTTGTCCTTATTGATCTGTACCGCTTTCCTGATGGCAGCAGTTCAAACAGGGGGTGGCCAGGGTGTGAGGTGTCTTTTATTATATTTTGGGCTTTCTTGACACACCGCAAGCGGTGAAGATCTTCCAGCGTGGGGAGGGGGCAGCCAACAATCTTTTGGGCGGTCTTGATGACCCCCTGGAGCGCATTCCTCTGAGCTGCTGTGCTGCTAGCGTACCATATACATATGCAGTATGTCATTATACTTTCTATGGTGGCTCTGTAGAAACAGATGAGCAGCCTTTGTGTGATGTTATTCTTTCTGAGTGTCCTGAGAAAGTACAGTCTGTGTTGGGACTTCTTCAGCAGCTCAGAGGTGTTTGCGCTCCAGGTCAGGTTGTCCTCAATGCTGACTCCCAGGAAGCGAAAGTTTGTTACTCTCTCCACGCTTTGCCCGCTGATGTTAAGTGGAGGGATCTCTGACCTTTTTTTCCTATAGTCAATAATCAGTTCTTTTGTCTTTGAGGTGTTCAGGAGAAGGTTGTTGGCCACACACCATGACACCAGCTGCGTTACCTCGTTCCTGTAGGCAGAATATTTATATTTAATAAATACATATTATGTCCATATAATGTATTATTTCAGAGAAATCTCACCTGTAGTAGTTAGGGCATTAGAAGTATGACCTACTACAGCAAAAAGAATGATAAAAAGTCATTTTTTTTTATTTTTAGTGAATATTTATATTTAATAAATACATATTATGTCCATATAAAGTATTATTTCAGAGAAATCTCACCTGTAGTAGTTAGGGCATTAGAAGTATGACCTACTACAGCAAAAAGAATGATAAAAAGTCATTTTTTTGTGAATATTCTTATTTAATAAATACATATTATGTCCATATAAACTATTATTTCAGAGAAATCTCACCTGTAGTAGTTAGGGCATTAGAAGTATGACCTACTACAGCAAAAATAATGATAAAAAGCCATTTCATTGATTTTTTGTGAATATTTTTTATGACTACATTCACACTGAAACGTGTAATTTGCAGACGGTCCCAGCCGAATGTCAAGCGAATATCGAACAACAAACCAACTTCACCTCGGTGCAGACTCGTCACCCCCAGATATGAGCCCCACCACCGTGGTGTCGTCTGCAAATTTAACGATGGTGTTGCTCTGATGGACAGGGGAGCAGTCATGTGTGTACAGGGAGTAGAGCAGTGGGCTGAGCACACAGCCCTGGGGAGAGCCAGTGCTGAGGCTCAGGGCTGGGGATGTGTGGTGGCCGAGTCTCACTCTCTGTTTGCGGTCGGAAAGGAAACTGTTAATCCACATGCAGGTTGTTTGAGGAAGCCCCAGGTCTCTCAGCTTGGTCACCAGTCTGTGTGGGAGGATGGTATTGAATGCTGAGCTGTAATCCACAAAGAGCATCCGCACATAGTTCCCTTGCCCCTCCAGATGTGACAGGGCGGCATGGAGAGCTGTGGCCACGGCGTCCTCCGTGGATCGGTTTGCTCTGTACGCAAACTGGTGGGGGTCAAGGCTGCGTGGCAGGGCTGATGTAATGTGACTACGGACCAGTTTTTCAAAGCACTTCATCACCACTGGGGTGAGTGCCACTGGTCTGTAGTCATTTAGACCAGAGATGTGGGGCTTCTTGGGCACAGGAACTATGACGGAGGACTATATATGTGCACCTTCACAAACAAGACACACAAAGGAACAGACATACAAAATCAGAACCCCTCATCAACTCCCACCCTCAACCCTGATACAGTAAGATAAATAGAATCAGAATCAGAAATATTTTATTAATCCCTGCAGGGATATTGTTTTTGTTACAGCAGCTCCAAAACTGTAAAGAAAACAAAACTTATATAATATCCTATTTTATCACTATATACACATGTGTAAATAACAGTAAAATAGAATTACTGACAGTAAAATAAAAACCAAGTATAAGTATTAAACAATAGCATGAGTTCACCTTCGTTTACACCTGAAAGGCAAAATAAAATACAATCAAATGCTGTATGAGGTCCCGAATAGTCAAAATCATAGAAGTAGACAAAATAGTAAAGGGGTATATTTCCCAGAATCCATATCCTCGGGTCAGAATATCATCTTGATATTTGTAGTTTTTTCCAATAGGTTTCCAAGTTAGGACATTTCCAGAGCAAACTGCTGTAATTTCTTTCTTGAAGTATTTAACTTACACAGAGGAGAAGCTCAGAAGTTCAACTTAAATGTAGGAAACCTAAATTTCCACTAGAAGGCAATATTCCCAAAGTGTGTTTGGTATGGTGCCTTGCTCTAGGGTAAGTTTTTTTAACTTATATATTATATATATTATAATATTAATATAACATAATATTAAGTAATATAAAGTAAAGTCACACCTCCATGAGAAACCAAACAAAAAAGAGGAACGATATAAAGAGGAAAGAGGAATGAGAGGAGCATCAAATTAAAAAATAGTTCAAATCAACAGTATATAATAGTATTTTATATTTCAGATTTGTTATAATCTTTAAAAGTGAGGGAGCTCTTTTTGTTCTACCTGGGTATACAAGGTGTTTACGAAGTACAGCCTTAAAAACTTGTTGTTACATTTTACCGTTTACGAGTTGTTATATTCAAAATATCATTCTTAATCGACTGGATGAAGACTATTGGGATATTCTGAGAGACTTTCTTGTAGATCTCACTGGAGCTGCTCAAGGTAAGTGAACTGGGACGCCTCAAGCTGGACTTGAAACAGCAACGACTCTATGGACCGGGCTGCTGTATTTGGACCTCTTTCCTCTTAATTCAGGGCTCATGTTTGACACCCATGTGAAGCAGCTTTTTCCACTTCTGCAGTTATATCTGTAATCTCAACAGCTCAACTAGAGACGCATGCTTTTATCTTATAGTCTCAGTATGTCAGTATCTCTTTATCATCTGCAGATAATCCAGAATTCATCACCTGTGTGTTTAACCTGCATGCACCAGGTCTACATCTCATATATATATATATTCATCATCTACATCTATTGTGTTTTGTAATACTGTGAAATAACTTTTTATTCACTTACAGCTACATTTGTATTGAAGATTAGAGGATATGTCAGAGGATGTAGTTTGGCAGAAAAATACTTGAAGATGATTCGCTCATACACAAACAGTAAACTCATACTTGTTCTTCTTTATCATCCTGAATAACTCAAAACACTGAACAGTCTGTACTGAACTTTACTGTTGTCTAGATTACAGCTCATAAACTCAGGTGTCGAAGGTCCACCTGTGTTATTATCACTCACTGAACATTTTTATGGACACGGTCTGTTATTCATGAATGAAGTTCAACACAACTGTAAACAGAGAAGAGCAACGCTGGAGAGTAAAACGTGGATTTATTAAAAGCTGGTGAAACAGATCGATATATTATTTCAACTGTTCGAACAGTGATAAACTTTATTTCACAGGAACTTTCACAGTGCGAGGACAAAGCTGTGTGTGAAGCAGTCACACCCTGAAACACTCAGTATGGCTCGTTTTTAAACGTTTAAGGAGGCAGCCCGGTGAAATCTGGGTGGATGTGTGACGCTTCTCATCGTTTTACTGTCCCTGACTCCATTTTTTCAAGATGTCCTCTGCTGCATCCAGGGTGGAGTCCTCCTGAGAGACCAAAAGAGCGAGTGTGAGTGAGAACAATTAACTTAGGAGGAGGCTTCGGGGTCAAATTTGTTTAACTTAATTAAGTTAAATTTACCTTGACGAAACAGAAGCGGATGTATTTGTCGAACTCTTTGCTGTGCTCGGGGCTGTAGAAGGTGGACACGGGCATTGTTGCCAAACCCTGCAACAAGAAAAATTCAAATTTCAGAGTGGAACACTTATTATCATTCATTAATAATAATTTATTCAAGTTAAATAAATGAATAATGTAATCCTTGATATTTACCTTCTCCTTAGTTAGCCACTTAACAAATTTATAGTCAGTGAGTTCATCCTCACCGCCCTCGGAACTTAAATCCACCTCTGTCGAATAAGAAAACGTTAAACACCGCAGGAGGAAAGAAGATATTTTTGATTATTATATTACAGGTTTGTTCTTCACTCACTGACAGAAGAGATGTCCGCGGTTATGAAATAGCCTCCCTCGGGCATGATGGGCTGCAGACCCACGCCCTCCAAACACGAGGCCAGCTTCTTCCTCTTGTGATGCAGCATCGCGGGCAGCTGCTGGAAGTAACTCTCCGGAGTCCCAAACAGCTCGTACTCTCTTTCAAATCCCTGAGATACTGCCTCCTGTTTAAAAGGCAGGCACCAAAATATGAAAAGTTTCAGTCTTGATACAAGATTTTCACTTTAAAAGTCTCACACAACATGAGCTTAAGTTTCAGGAACACCATGGCACCCGACAACCGAGTGAGCACATCTATTGCCGAGGGCGAATATCCTGTTCATATTCATGCTGAGCAAATGATTTCTTTGAAATGCTTTATATAAAATATATTTAGCCCAGAGGATACGTCATTTGAATTTTGGATCCATCCAATCAGAGCGCACTTTTCTACTTTCTCAGGGTTCCCACATTTCATGAACAAATTCAAGCACTTTTCAAGCACCTTCAAGCACCAGTTTTTCCATTTTTCCAGCACCTTTAAACAGGTAGCCTACTAGTTGTGTTTGCCATGATGGTCATGGGAAGCGCAGCGGTGCCACTGTATGGCATAATAATATGGGTCTAATTAGCATTATTTCATATGGTGGTAGATTGACTGTTTTGATTTTTAACTAATTGTGAATTGGCTTGTATTCTCAGCTTGTGAGCGGTGTATTGTGTAACTACCATAGCGCAATAACAGTGACCAACAGGTGTGGATAGTAGTCTACTGTTATTTCTCTGCAGAACACCAAGCGAGTATGATAACTGAGTTCTGCATGTAAAGGCATCGGATCAAGCGCGTAGCCGCTTAGGAAACATTTTTGTTTTCTCTTGGTTTATTGAGATAGACATCGCACAAATTTCAAGCATTTTCAAGCACTTTACAAAAAAATTCAAGCATTTTCACAACCTTGAAAACACTGAATCGAAATTCAAGCATTTTCAAGGAATTCAAGCACCCGTGGGAACCCTATAAGATGATGATGATCATAACTGGACAACATTTGCTCAATATTTCAAGAGGTCGGTTCTTACAGTTTTTTTCCTTAAATAACAGAACCATGTTTTATTTCTGATGCTTAAAGGCTGATGTGTTTACCTGAACAGGTGTAGCACAGTGGTTAACAGTGTTCTGATGGATGGCCTTCATGTGTTTCATGATATGCCCAGAGCCGATGGCCCAGCCAACCTGAAAACATAAAACAGATCATGCTTACAGCGTGCGGTGGAGACGTTACCTTAACGTTCAGACAACCTGTGCATTACCTTCCAGCCTGTAGCACTGAAGGTCTTTCCACCGCTGCTAATAGTGACCGTTCGTTCCCACATCCCGGGTAGGCTCGCTGTCAATACATTAGAAAACCAGATATGTTCGTAAGGCAGCTTTATACTTTGTGCGCATTCTGTTCGGCGGCGTCTCACCGATCTTTACGTGCTTGGCTCCATCGTAAGTCAGCCACTCGTACACCTCGTCGCTGATGCACAGCACATTGTGTTTGATGCACAGATCGGCGATCACTTGGAGCTCCTCGGTCTTGTAAACCTGTCACGGACAAACAGTGCGTCGATGTACAAGAACACATTATACCTCTGAAAACTTTCTCTTTGGAGGCTAACTGGGAAAAGGAAAGACCTGGATAACACTACATCAACATTGACACTGCTATATTTGAATCCAGATTTCCTCCAGGTCTCGAGCAGAACTCGTCTGTGAATGTAAACAGAACTTTTGGGGAAGATGTACTTAAGCAAATCAATAACATAAGAAGTCAAACACTGAGGATTTCTACCTCATCTTGCATTCATGGTCCAAATGTTCTTTCTAACCAGATGAAACATCTTAAAATGTTGCTTTTCTGTGCTAGAAGATGTGTTTCAGCATTGCACAGTGGATAAGCAGCATGTTGGAGCTCATGCGAGTCGACGCTCTTAGCTTTTATTTGAAAGAATAGAGCAGGGCTTAGTGGTTTGGCGTGGGGGCAGCATACATTGTGTCTGTGCATTCCTGATTCCTATTGTATGCTGGTGTACTGCTGGTAAATGTCTTACCTTGCCTAACGGGTTGTTGGGAGTGTTGATAACGATGGCTTTTGTGCGTGGAGTGAATTTACTGGCCAGCTCCTCAGGAGAAAGAACCCAGTCTCCACTTGACAGGCCAGCGGTGCCCTCAACTCTCTTTAAGAGAAACAAAGGTTGATGTATACTTTGAAGTAAGTAAAGTACTTGTATGCAGAGACAGCGTTTTAACTACTCACCGGCCTCAGGGGTACGTACACCGCCTTTCCTCCGGCCATTTTCACCATCGGCTGGTAGCAGTCAAAGAACGGTTCAATAAATATAACCTGAAAGACACATCAGTGTCAGCTCCTCACAAGTAAACTAAGGGAAACTACAGTATGCAGTACTTTTTACACACATAGACATATTGTCATACCTCATCTCCTTCGTCAACCAGAGCTTGAAACGCACAAAAGAGAGCCTGATAAGCTCCGACCGTGACCAGAATGTCCTCAAAGGGATCGATCTCATGTCCCACGATCCTACTGAAGAATTTCGCCAGACTTTTCACAAGAGGGGGGTGTCCCTGAGGAAGCAAAATGTCACGAAAACATAACGTGTTTACGTCTTTTTGTCCCCTTTGATATCTGACAGAAACGGTGTCCAGTTACACTTACGAAACCGCGGGTGTACTGGTGCATCATTGGTCCTCCATTCACAGCTTTAGAGAAAGCCTCCTGGGCAAACTCGGGAGGGCCGAAGTCTGGAAATCCTTGTCCAACGTTCACTGCTTTGTGGTCTGCTGCCAGTTGTACGAATTCAACCCTGTTGGTGCAAAACAGGTCAGACGCTGCAGCGCTGTTACCAGAATGACGAGTTAGAGTTAAATAATAATTATAACGTTTATGACCAAAAAAAAGGTCCTGTGGAAGTCAAATATGTTAATTTGGAACAGTACAATCCCACCACCACCGATTATAATGCTTTTTAACAGGCTATATCATTTGATTTTGTTCACTCATGCAGTGATAAATGTCTTTGCACATTTGTTGCTGATGTACACAGGCACTTTGGACAACATGAGGATCCTTTAGGTGTGACCCGGGAGGGCGTATGCACCTATCAGAGGCCCATAAAACAGCCTGCAGCATGTAGCCACGTTGTGCTGATGTATTTCCAGAGAAAACAATTTAAGTGAAGAGTTTTATTTTTAAATGTATCCACACCTGGAAGTTCCTTTCTTTGTCCTACCTGTGCCTCTGCAACCGTTTCATCGAAGCTAGATATTAAATAATTATTGTATAGAAAAAAATATTATCTACAGTTATAAATACTTAGGACCTGCAGTACAAACCAGGACAGTCGAGGCATGAGTTATAATTATGGGTCAGTTCACCCAAATTACAAATAATAATAATAATAATAATAAAAAAAATAGACTTATCTATCTAGACATAGTAGTTTTGCTTTCATGTGTCCATGTTTCGATCATCTTTAATTTCTGACATGGCCCAAGTGAGAAAAGGTTTGTAATGCTAAACTAAGATTCTTACGCAAAGCATCAAATAATAAACAATTTAAAAACTATTTTATTGTAAGTAATAATAATAAATTACCATTTTTTTTTGGAAGTTTAAAAAAGAAATATGATATAACATGATACATTTGTATACATCTGAACTTTTTTTTTCTTGTTGGACAGTCTATTGTAGCACTGATGCATTTAGGTATAAATAAAGTATTTTAATCATATGTAATATATATTACAAAAAAAAAATCTGTGCACCACCGTCATGCTGCACCAATCAGATGGTTATAAAAAGGTTTGTTTTCATGTCACATACCAGACGTTTTTATCCAAACCCTGTGTCCTTTTTGCATGAAGCTGTCTCTGCATGATTATCTGCAATAAATAAAAAAAAGCAACATTTAGTAATAAACAGTCACAATATTTTTGTTTTTTTGTTTTAGTTTCACCTCGGTTGCAGTGCAGCTGAACTTACCGTGTGTCGGTTTCTGCTCAAACTTTGACGAATTAAAGTCAGATCTGTGGACAGATGTCTGAGTATACTCATCAGTGGACGAGCATGTCTTTAAACTGGGCACACCGGTGGAGCACTGTTAATATCTCAGCGCTTTATTTAATGAAGAACTGGTGGAGCAGCTGAGAGCGGAGACGGTGTCAGAGACAGAGATGCCGCACTGAGGAGTCGTTTCCGGTGTCTGTTGACGCACATTATCAGTTATTATTAATATCATAGAGTCATTAAATTCAATGTGTTTCACATCTACACACATCTTCATCACATCCCGACACTGAATTATGTTTTTCAGACGGTTAAATCAGGAGAAAATCAGCTTTCACGTACTCTCGCGAGTTAGGAAGTGCGCAGACACATTAAACATGTACAAATATGTAATTTATCATATTGTCTGTTTCACTGTATAATACACCCTGCTGCTACATATATTTGTCTTTTAGCTGTAAATAAGTTTCTTTTTATATTTTACTTTTTTTTTCATTCATGTTTTTAATGGGACCATGTATAGTATAAAACATAAATGATTACATTTCTACCACAGCTACTTTTCATCTGAAGTCCCTTCGGCAGACACAATTAAAACAGCACAATAACAAATAGTACAAAGCAAAAAACAAAAACAAAAAAACACACAGGACACATGTTACGAGAATTTTTAAGGACCCTTGAATAAAGAAGACTGGATTCAAAGTATCAAAGTTTAAGTTCAATTTATTATTTTTGTACAAGAAGGAGCGTTTAACAGTGCAACACACAAAAAGGGGGTTACAGAGAAAAGACTCCTTGAGGAGCTCTAACAGTTGGTTCTGGATTCAAAGTATCAAAGTTTAAGTATGAAAGTTTAAGTTGAATTCATTATTCTTGTACAAGAAGGAGCGTTCAACAGTGCAACACACAAAAGGAGGTTACAGAGAAAAGGCTCCACGAGGAGCTCTAACAGTTGGTTCTGGATTCAAAGTATGAAAGTTTAAGTATGAAAGTTTAAGTATGAAAGTTTAAGTTGAATTTATTATTCTTGTACAAGAAGGAGCGTTTAACAGTGCAACACACAAAAGGGGTTACAGAGAAAAGGCTCCTCGAGGAACTCTAACCGCTGGTTCTGGATTCAAAGTATTACAGTATGAAAGTTTAAGTTGAATTTATTATTCTTGTACAAGAAGGAGCGTTTAACAGTGCAACACACAAAAGGGGGTTACAGAGAAAAGACTCCTCGGGGAGCTCTAACAGTTGGTTCTGGATTTAAAGTATCAAAGTTTAAGTATGAAAGTTTAAGTTGAATGTATTATTCTTGTACAAGAAGGAGCGTTCAACAGTGCAACACACAAAAGGGCTTACAGAGAAAAGGCTCCTCAAGGAACTCTAACCGATGGTTCTGGATTCAAAGTATCAAAGTTTAAGTTGAATTTATTATTCTTGTACAAGAAGGAGCGTTTAACAGTGCAACACACAAAAGGGGGTTACAGGGAAAAGGCTCCTTGAGGAGCTCTAACAGTTGGTTCTGGATTCAAAGTATCAAAGTTTAAGTTGAATTTATTATTCTTGTACAAGAAGGAGCGTTTAACAGTGCAACACACAAAAGGGGGTTACAGAGAAAAGGCTCCTCGAGGAACTCTAACTGTTGGTTCTGGATTCAAAGTATAAAAGTATCAAAGTTTAAGTTGAATGTATTATTCTTGTACAAGAAGGAGCGTTCAACAGTGCAACACACAAAAGGGCTTACAGAGAAAAGGCTCCTCAAGGAACTCTAACCGATGGTTCTGGATTCAAAGTATCAAAGTTTAAGTTGAATTTATTATTCTTGTACAAGAAGGAGTGTTTGACAGTGCAACACACAAAAGGGGGTTACAGGGAAAAGGCTCCTTGAGGAGCTCTAACAGTTGGTTCTGGATTCAAAGTATCAAAGTTTAAGTTGAATTTATTATTCTTGTACAAGAAGGAGCGTTTAACAGTGCAACACACAAAAGGGGGTTACAGAGAAAAGGCTCCTCGAGGAACTCTAACCGTTGGTTCTGGATTCAAAGTATTAAAGTATCAAAGTTTAAGTTGAATTTATTATTCTTGTACAAGAAGGAGCGTTTAACAGTGCAACACACAAAAGGGGGTTACAGAGAAAAGGCTCCTCGAGGAACTCTAACCGTTGGTTCTGGATTCAAAGTATTAAAGTATGAAAGTTTAAGTTGAATTTATTATTCTTGTACAAGAAGGAGCGTTTAACAGTGCAACACACAAAAGGGGGTTACAGAGAAAAGGCTCCTCGAGGAGCTCTAACAGTTGGTGCTTATACATTTTTTAAAAATGGGCTGTCTCGGACACCTCTCTCACTGATGAGTCTGCTCAACAATGAACATTATGTATTTCATGTATGTATGTTTGCACCAGAGATATGAGGGAAACACTATTTCAATTCCCTGCATGTCCTGTACATGTGGCAGCACTGATAATAAAGTTGACTTGACTTGAATTCATTTATTAATTATAAGGGGCGACCACACTATGGAGGGTTGACCAGGTAGCTGGAGAGGTGCCAGTTCACTTTCCGGGCACTGTCAAGGTGCCCTAGAGCAAGGCACCCAACCTCTAACTTAGCTTCTAGGGTGCTGCTATGTGGCCGCTCATCAATCCACCATCATTTGCATGCAAAAAAATTACTGCTCTGCAGTGTTCTGCAGAAACTCTACGATCCTTCTGTTATATATTTACATATGTGTGCATCTAGTATATACTACACACTATGTATATACAGCACAACTGTTTCTGTGAAAGGATGGAGCCTATTTGTTGTGACGTTATGTTAAGATTTATATTTAGAGATACAAGCATGTGATTTATCTTTTCGTCTAACTAAAATTAATATACTTACTTCACCAAATATTATAATATTTAGATAAATGAATAAGTACATCATAATGAAGGATGACATTTTATTAACCACAACACACATTACTCCTAAACAGGAGTGAAGTTAGAATACGTGCTTCCACATCATGTACATAAATCATACAGCCATCAAAAGAGACTGATTTACATATTTAGACATCGCCTATGTTGTCTTGTCATAAAAAAATACACTGTTTCTTCTAAACTGTAGCTTTTTTCAAGTCCTCGGGCAGAACTCTGCCTTTCTTGCGCGCCTTGTCCTTCTTCCTCTCCGTCTTGACCTGCTTGCGTTTCTGGATGTTCTTGCGTCTCTTGTCCTGCCGTTGCTGCATCTTCTCCACGATGTTCTCGCTGCGCTGGTTCCAGTTCTTCTTCCTCTGAGCGCGCCTCTTCTCCTTGTTCTTCAGCGAGGTGCGCAGCATGTTCTCGTCGTCTTTGATTTTGATGCCCTCCGCCTTGTACAGCATGTTGGTCCACTTCATCCTCTCCTCCACCTGGCGGGCCTTCGCCGCGTCCTTCTCCCTCAGCTGCTCCAGCTTCGCGTTGCGAGCCTCCACGCGACTGAGCAGCTGCTTGTAGTTCTTCCCCGTCAGCGGCGTGATCTGGCCCTTCATGCTCTGTTTCTTCATCTTCTTTTTCTGCATCTTGTCTACATAGCCCTCCTCCACCATCTCCATCTTGTTAAAAATGACGGCCGACTGGTTTCTTTTGCTCGCTTTAGCCGGGGCACTCTCTGCTTCTTGTTTTATCTCCGGCTGCGGTTCTTGGCCGCTTTTTTCAGCCAGCTCCTTCATCCGGAACTCTTTCCTCTTCCTCTTCTTGCGCTCCCTTTCCAGTTTTCGTTTTGCTCGCTTGGCCTGGACCGCCTCCGATAATGCATCCTTTGGGGCTCCCTGACAAAAGATTAGGGTTGGACGTTAGTGTAATAGCCACTTAACAGAGTGTACTATCCTCCAAGCATCGAGCTGAACAGCAGCGATTATAAAGAAGATATAAAAAAGGAAACATAACTCGCTCCAGCTCAGTTAAGAACTGAAGACATTGACTGTGAATTTGCCTACTTGAGGAGTCAGGACGCATTCAGACAGGATCATCGTTTCACTATCTTGCAGCGTGAATTGTGAGCTGGGTTCATGAAACAAACAAAGCCAGAACTCAACAGGTAGAGTATCATAGGTTAGTCCATGAATCCACCTGGATGCCCTCAGTTAAAGAGGCGTTTCTGTGGAGGAGGATATCCTGATCTAAGATTGTTTTTCCAAAAGTTGGATCAGGCTCAGCTTCTCTGCAGCAGGTCGCGCTGCGTTTATTTGGTGGACACCCCTGTGACCTGCTCCGCCACAGCCGAAACACACAGTGCTGGATCCCGTCTGAATGCGGCCTCGTTTAGATGATGGTCACTAACAGACTATAAGTAAAGCTTCATGTGCTTTCCTTTTAAACGCTGCATACCTGCCCTCTGGACTCTTCAATCTTTTCATGCAGTCTCTTGCGCAGGATGTCGACTGTGGAGAATTTGGACTCTGCATTTCCTCCTTGAAGATAAAAAAACATAACATGACAACAGGAAACATTCATTATAAGAAGAGGAAGAGACAGTGATGTAAACTAGGTGTGCATTTTCTCTCAGACCTTTAGGCTGCTGTGCTGTTGATCCGTTTACGCTCTGAGTTTTGGACCCGTTCAGTTTCACCGGGCATTTCTGTGCTGCAGGAGAGGGGGAAGGCTTTTGTTGGGGCGTCTTCTTCTCTGTGCTCTTTTCTTTGAAACTCTTCTTTTTACACTTTTTCTTCTTCTTTGGAGGACCGGCGTCACTTTTAGCCTTGAAATGAGCTGCACACATAAAACACAGATATTAATGATCACATATATTCAACAAGAATAAAAAGAAGAAGAGCAGATCGGATGATTTTCTGTGACCAAAGACAAAAAGATTGCAATCATCTGATTTCCAAAGAGACAAAAGCAAAAATCAGCTGATACCGCGGGCGACACTTCCCCTCAGAAAGTGATGAATTAGCCATTTAGCTATCAATAGTGACCCACACATGCATGAGACAACCACATAACTGCATTCTAAGTGTTTGTTACTTTACCACTACGTTTGTTTCATCACATTTAAGAAGCTGAATATGGTGAATTGACAGAATTTATGCTTCAGAAACAACCAAAATAATATATTAATCATAAAAATAGCTGATTTTTTGGGGGTTTTTTTGTAGATCGACTACTTTTGTCTATTTCTGATATTTGTCTCTGGAGTCTTTCCGCTTCCTGGCAAACCATCATCTCCCAGGACCTCTGAACATCAAGCTCCCTCATCCAGAAAAGCACAACAGAGGACGCAGAAGAAGTTCAACCTGCCAAAGACAACCATGGTGCATGTCTACACTTCCATGCATCCTCCCCTCCTCCTCCGTCACCATCTGGTATGTTGCTGCCGAGGACAAGGGCAGACGTGCAGCTTATCATCGACCGGCAACCTGCCATCTCTGCAGGACCTGAACTCGCCAGACTTGTTTTTAGTGACAGGAGGCCACAATCTTTCCTGCACGCCTCAGAGTTGTGGAGGAGTTCAGGTCCTGAAGATTCTCAGCAGACCCTATAATACGCTGCAGGCTGTTCTTGGCACTTGTAGTAGTCGTAGCATACCTGTGTTTTGAATCTTGCACATGTAATATTACATATCGTAGTATATATTCTCCAATATTTTCAGATTTCTGCACAAACTGTGCAGCTCTTTTCATTATAAAAACATATTGTGCATATATTTATATCTCCCCTACATTTTGAATTAATGTTTATCATGCACCAAAACACTACAAATCCCATGCATGCAGACACTTTTCCTGTAGCGCCCCCTTCTGGTCGAATGCAGTAACAACCACAGGCTTGTTAACACATATTAACACATGAACTTGCAGCATTATTATCAGCAGTTACAACACATGCAGGGCTGTGTATCCAGTGCAAAGAGTGTGAATAATCTCACCAAACGGCCTCTTCTTATTCTTCTTCTTGTCCTCGTCCTGTTGGTTCAACACTTTACTGGCGAGTTTCTGGATGTACGAGTCCCTGGAGGCGAGGTCCATGTCCGCGGATGGAGCTTCGTTAACGCACAAAACGCGTAAAAACACGCAGATCAGATGAGATCAGATCAGGAGGAGCTGAGAGTTTAAATATATCAACACATTTCTGCACATGTGGGTCAAACAGGAAGAGGCGGGGCGACGACATGCACCGGAAGGACTAACACTGAAATCATCCCCCCTCTGCTTCTCTGTCATGTAGCTGATGATCTCTAGTTTTAAACCTGCAGCTTCTTTCTTCAGTGTTTCCATCCAGCATGGCCTCTCTGAAAACAGCTGTGGCTTATTCACGCAGGCTGCTGACGGCCATCACACACCAGGTGACGTGCACGTGTTTGTTTCATACCTGCGGCTCCATCCATGTGTCAAACTAAAACTTTCTCTGCAAAGTCACATCTCACCTGCTCCTCTGTCACCACAGACTCATGTTGTTTACATCAGGAGGAGCCTCCACGTGTCCAGACTGCCGCTCCTCAAACCTGCAGACGGTAACATAGATCATATTCACTGTGATCATCGTTGTTTTGTTGTTTTTATGACTCAAAAATGTACAAAAAATATTTAAAATGAGTTAATGCACATTTATTATAGTAAAAAACCAAACTGAGTCATTTTTAATGCATACAAATGAAATAATTCGTTTTAATTACAGATAAAGCTTTAAAAAAACATTTTGTTTACTAGTAAAAGGTCAAAAATGAAAGTTTTGTTGCAATGTGCTGTATGTCTGTGGTATTTCACCAACAAAATAGTTAAAATGTGTCTTTTATATTTGTATAAATGATGGTGAGTGATTAAAAACAGACTTTAATGATCCCACACTGGACAAATTCACATACAGCAGCTCTCAGTGCACAAGGTGGATAAAAAAACCCTCATAAATATAGAATAATATAAAAAAATTGAAGTTTTGTTATAATCTGCTGTAGGTCTGTGGTATTTCACCAACAAAATAGTTAAATTCATAAAGAAAATGTGTCTTTTATATTTTTATAAATGATGATGAGTGATTAAAAATAGACTTGAGGAGAAATTCACCTACAGCAGCTCTCAGTACACAAGGTGGATGAGAAAATACTATATATAGAATAATATAGGGGGAAAAAATCTAAGATACACTAGAAATTGAAAAAAAGCAACTTAAACAAATTCAAATAAAATGTATACACATTACACTGAGCTGTGGCTAATCAGGTGCTTTGACCCATGGTTCCTCCTCGAAGTGCAAAATACTGAACTTAGTAGTTGGCACCTTGCATGGCAGCCAGTGCCATCAGTGAATGAATGTGTGAAAGATGTAAAAACACCTTGAGAAATCCCTATGTAATTACAGTCCATGTATCATGTATAACAGGAAGTGAGGTCACAATAAGATGGTGGATTTCAATACAGCAGGAGAAAATGATACAGCATAAATAAATAAATAAATTGCAGCAGATAGAATAATTCCACAGCATAGTAAATAAACATAACTAACACAGGAAAAGGCATTTGCACGGCATAGTATCCTGGCTGGAATGAAGGACCTGTGGTAGCGCTCCTTCTTACATGGTGGTGCAGTTAGAGTCTGGCACTTTTTATCCCTATATATTGTGTGTGTGTGTGTGTGTCTGTGTGTGTGTGTGTGTGTGTGTGTGTGTGTGTGTGTTGTACATTTCCAGGCAGGTTCATTCCCTTCGTGCGACAGTCGAGCTCCGCAGCAGCCGGAGCAGAGAAAGGAGAAGACTCTTTCCTCAAATGGTTCCTGCTGCTCATCCCTGCCACCACGTTCGGCCTCGGTACATGGCAGGTAAAGCACTTCTTCATAAATCCAATGATGTGTCTTCAGTTTGTCGTCGTCGTTGGGTGGATTCAGATTCTTTTGTTTCTGTGAAGGTGAAACGGCGTCAGTGGAAACTGCAGCTGATCAACGAGCTGCATAAACTCACTGCGGCAGCACCCATTCCTCTTCCACTTGAGTGAGTACAGATGAGATACTACATGTTATATGCATGTATTAATACACTACATGCTTGTCATTTTCCTCTCTGGATCTTAGTCCTCATGAGCTGAAGACCCTCGAGTACAGACGGGTGAGAGTGCACGGCCGGTACGACCACTCCAAGGAGCTCTACATCCTGCCCCGCTCGCCCGTCGACCCGGAGAGAGAGGCCAGAGAGGCCGGCCGACTGTCTTCGAGCGGAGAGAGAGGCGCCAATGTCGTCACTCCGTTCTACTGCACCGACCTCGGGTAAGACGTCGCAGAAGACGCCGTTTCACTTAACTTAACCCTGGAACTACATCTCATCATCTGTCTCTACCACCTTCACCCGCAGCATCACGATCCTGGTGAACAGAGGGTACGTGCCAAGGCAGAAGATAAGCCCGGAGACCAGGATGAAGGGGCAGGTTAGTATTCCACGTGATGTGACACAGTCTGAGTCATGATGGATAGTTTTAATGCAGCAGAACAAGAGACATCCTCCTCCTTCTTTGTGCCTACATTACCCACAATGCAGCTTGATCACTCATCAGGTTTATCGAAGTTAAATCAACCATTAAATCATTATTGATCTAAAGGAAACGGCATCACACTCCCCTCCCTCACTTATATTTTTAATCATTTCAGTCGTGCTTATTGAACCGTGCTCATGTTTGTCTGCAGGTGGAGGGTGAAGTGGACGTGGTCGGCGTGGTCCGCCTCACAGAGATCCGCAAACCTTTCGTACCGAACAACGACGTGGAGAGGAACCGCTGGCATTACCGGGACCTGGAGGCCATGTCCAATCTCACCGGAGCTGAGCCGATCTTCATCGACGCAGACTTCGGTGAGACGCGCTTTGACTCGACTACACGTTTAGAATTATAAAGACGTGGTGCAGAACTGTTGAACACAATGTTATTTATAGTGCACATGTAAATAAAAGTGTCTCCTGCAGCGAGCACCATCCCTGGTGGACCAATAGGAGGACAGACCAGAGTCACGCTGAGGAACGAACACATGCAGTACATCATCACATGGTGGGTGGCTTTTCTTTCTCAATGAACTACACTGAGACAAAGGCTGTGGTCGAATTGTTGAAAGAACATCCTGTCTGCTCCTCAACACTTGAAAATATACGGTCAGGCAAAGTACTCATCTCCTTTTCTCTGATTAAAGGATGGTCTAGTGTGCATTGAAACATCTTTCCTTTGTCTTATCATGGTGGCCACAGATACTTAATTACTCTCAATAAGGAATCTTCCTAAGCAGGAAGACTTCAGTCACAGCCTGGATATTCATTTACACTTTTTCTTCTCCTCCTCAGGTACGGCTTGTGTGCAGCAACCTCCTACATGTGGTTTGCAAAGTTCATCAAGAGAATTTAATTGATCTGTTGTATTACACATGAAGACTAGCAAATCTGATATTGTACTGTATCAACTCCAATGTGCTGCCGGTGTTCACTGACAAACATGTAAATAGCTGCTGATTGTTCTCCCGAAACATGTCAGAGAATTAATATAAATTCATTCAGTTCTTGACGACAGTTGCCACCATTAACTGCAACACTATTGTAAACTTCTGCAACATTTTGTTGGACTAATACAGTTTGAGGCCTTGTTCAATAAAACTCATTAGGATACAAGTTACGCCATGAGGTCAACAAATTACTGACTTGTCAGTTTGAATCATCTCCCTCTGACGATGTTTAAACTCTTACTAAAATATAATTGTTCCAGTTTATACCTTTAATATTTTATGTCAGATTCTTTCCTCTCCACATTTTATGTCACTGGATTAAATCATGACAGATCAGCTGCATCACTTCATAGATCATGCATGTATTTATCAGTATTAACAGCTCAAATATTTTCTTGACATTAGTGTTGAGAATGAATCAGCTGCAACTTGGTTGAAGAATTCTGTAATATTTAGTAATGAACAATAAGAAAACAAAAAGATCTCAGTATTAGGACATACATTTTTTATTCCAAACAGTTTAACCAAGCTTGGTTGCCAGTTCCTTGGCCTTTGCCTTCTCCAGCTTGGTGATGCGGGCTGTGGATTTAGGGCCCATGATACCACCTCCCCAGTGACGACGGATCTGGAAATGAATAATAATAAAAAAAAGGTTATGCACATGTCATACCAATAACACAGTGTGGATATACTTCAGTTTACGGTGATGAACGCTCACCTCTTCATATCTGTCGTTGTAGTTGGTCTTGATGGCTTCCACGAGCTTGGCAAGTGCACCTTTATCCTCACTACAAGAGAACAAGAGTTAATACAGCGCACCAGAGGGTATAAATGTGCTACAACCAAACTTCAGTAACAAAATCTCTTTTTGGAAACCACTGCTACAGAGAATTAAGATGAATAGTTAGTGTGCAAACTTACGGGTTTGTCTGTGTGAAGGCGACTGAAGTGCATGTCTTCCTGTGCACCAGTCTGCCCAGTCTAGCTTTGCCCTTGACGATGCAGTATGGGACGCCCATCTTGCGGCACAGAGCTGGCAGGAAGACGACGAGCTAGAAACACAGGAGACAGATTTTAGATCAAGTAATCCCAGAGAAGAAAAAAGAATGACCCAAACTGAACGTGGTCAAAACTTGTTTTTTTGGTGTGTGGTCTCGGCTCAGGGTTAAAAAGCTCGTATGTTTTGATCCACATAGAGGATTCAGGTGAAGAAATTCAGACATCATTGCCAGAGACTGCTTTGTCGTACACAACACGGCACCGCTGCTTCTCAAAAAAACAAACCTCAATTGGATCCACATCGTGGGCGATGATGACCAGCTGGGCCTTCTTGCTCTCTACCAGAGAGGTGACAGTGTTCACACCTGTAAGAGGAAGCGACATGTTTCATTACATCAGATCAAACAAACACACGTCACTGACATGTTTTGTTTGGGTCAATGCTCAGAGTTAAAAAGCTCAATACCATCACAGATTGTTTCAGGTGAAGAAATTCAAGGCATCATTGCATTCAACATTCAAACACTGATTAAACAGCCTCATACTAAGCCTCACCTGCACGGAGGACAGGGGGCCTCTTGGTTGGTGTGTCACCCTTGCCGGCGGCCTTCTGCTCAGCGCGGGCCAGCAGCCTCTGCTTCTTCTCCTGCTTGGTCTCTGGCCTGTACTTGTGGGCCAGCTTGAACAGCTGTGTGGCTGCGGAGGAACAGAGTACACTGCAGGTTAAGCTTTGACTCAAAGTTTATTGTACATCGTGGCAAGTGAACGGTACATAACTGCATCAGTGATCTTGGTGGGAATGTCAGCACGGCTGTTCAGTTAGCAAATATTCTTTTACATCATTTTTACAGTTTTGTTCGACAGGCAAAAAAAACAAAAAAAAAGACCCAAACTCACCCGTCTGACGGTCCAGAGCCTGGGTGAACTGGTTGATTGCAGGAGGAACCTTCAGACGCTTGTAGAGGATGGAGCGCTGCCTCTGCAGGCGGATGTAACGAGGCCATTTCACGAAGCGTGTCAGATCACGCTTGGGCTGAATATCCTGGCCTGTGAGGAAAGAGGAGACAGAAACATTCAGTGTCGGATAAACACAGCAAAGCCTTTTGCTTTATCACTGAAGTGCATCAGCGATCTTGGTGGGAAATTGTCATCATCGTGGTTTAAGATAGCAAATATTCGTTTACATCATCTGCACTACTACAAATTCACTGTTCTCCACAAACACGCCACATAGAGGGGGGTAAACTCACCGATGCCAAAGTTCTTTGGCCTCTTCTCGAACAGGGGGTTGACGACTTTTTTGGCCTCATGTTTCTTGGCCACAGAAGGGGCAGGCGCCACCTTCTTCCCCTTAGCCTTCTTTCCCTTAGGCTGTCAAGAAAAAGAAAAAAACAATGACCCAAACTGTCACATCCACAATAAAACGTGGTCAAAACTTTTTGGTGTGTGGTCTCGGCTCAGGGTTAAAAAGCTCGTATGTTTTGATCCACATAGAGGATTCAGGTGAAGAAATTCAGACATCATTGCCAGAGACTGCTTTGTCGTACACAACACGGCACCGCTGTGAGACAATACAATGTTCTAAAAACACTGACGGAAAATGTGCCAATGTGCGTTTTTCGTACGAGACGAAAGTGTCATGCAAGAACAAAAACGCCTCCTTGTTTTCGGCAACTATGTAAGAAAAAGCAGCAACATCCAGTCTGCAGCGTCACGGCCACACGTTTTAAATCGTCTTGCTGCTCTCACATCTGTGGCTTGAAAACAAACAGCATGCAGGAGAAACACAGCGTACGGAAGTGACGTGTGGTCCCATTTCTATTATTTAAAAGCAGAGGGAAAAGTCGCAATGCCTTGTTTCGATGGATGGGAATATGTGCAGGAAGAAAACCAAACAAGCGAACTGAATGAATAAAGAAAATCCTTCCTGAAATAAATAGAAAGACTAAAAACACCCTGTGTTCACATTTGACTGAAACTAGACTTTGAGACCTTTAGTCGGCTAAAATAACTAACAAATGATCTGTGAAAGACTAAAAGTGACTAAGACTAAATTAACACTGGTTAGGATGCATCAAGGTGTAAGTTTACATCAATGTTTGGGGATTTACAGCAGTACCTCGATTTAAACTCGTAGTACTAAGACCTAAACAAGATCCTGGATCACAACTTTAATTTAAACATGCAGACTGGACTACATAGGAGTGAAGATCAGTCAAATAAACCATGAGGCTGAATGAAGCCAGCCATGTTAAAAACCAATGAACCTAGCGTAGCTGCTAACGTGTCCACTCAAGTTACACAATTAAATAATTCACTAGAAAGCTACCAAGCTATTAAACTCAAAGTGCAGGTTAGATTTAACCTGGGAGTGTAACCGTCCACGTTAGAGTCTGTACAAACAGTAGCAATGCTCAGGGCCCGTTAACCTAACACTACCGGGGTAAACCAGCCAAACACACACTTAACATAACGTTACAAACCTCCTTTAACGTCTATAAGTCACATTAATAAATGAAGCTATGGTTTAAGTGCTGCAGCTCACATTAAAAACAGAATAAAACAGACTAAACAGTCTTTAAATCAAGCGTGCCAATCACCCACGTTAGCTTTTTAGCTCCTCGTACCGGCTTACACTCGCCTTAAGTTTAATTAAGTTTTACCAAAAAACTAAAACACATTTACGCACAATATCGACATCAAACGCAAGAACAGGCTTTACACAACTCACGCAGACATGTTACGGTGTTAGAATAAGCTCGTGTAAAAGGATGCAGGCAGATTCAACAGCTGGGATTATTCCCCGAGAAGAAGCAGCCATGTACCCACCATGTCGGTTCAGGCAGAAAGGAAGACCGAGGCATTCTGGGTAGCGTAAATACCGCGAGGCTTCGCTCAGCTGACGTCTCGCGCGCTGATCTGGAGTCAGATTACACAGCGGGTCGCGTGCACCAGCTGTGCTGCCTTAACAATCAAGAGACTGACTCAGGATCAGCGTTATTACACAGTCTGAACCAGCTGTGCAGCTTTAACAATCAAGACTGACTCAGGATCAGCGTTATTACACAGTCTAAACCAGCTGTGCAGCTTTAACAATCAAGACTGACTCAGGATCAGCGTTATTACACAGTCTGCGTAAACGTTAAATTACTATGTTGACAATATAGTTATATAATTTAAAATACACTTAAATGTATTTTTATCAATAGCATGCACATTTAGTTTATATTATATATAAAAATGCGATGTATAGTATAAATTGAACACAAAAATTATTAACATTTACTACTGGTACTTAATTTTTAATATATATTGTGTAAAAAATAATAATAATGAATAAATAAATAAATTTGCTGCTTGTTATTACTATCTGTGTGAGTCCAGAGGAGCAGAGAGAAGAGTGAGGAAAGGAGCAGAGAGAGGAGTATATATTTAGTACAGAGCTGTTTTGTTAAATGTTTTTATATTATTTTATTTAATCTAAAACTGTATATTTCAAAGATTCCTTTGTGTACTACTCGGGAAGTTTGGGTATCAGTATTATAGTTCAAACTACAGTATAAAAAGACTTTACAACAACATAAAATACTGCAAATACAGTAATATATACTTATATACGTAATACGTAATAATGATAATAACAGGGATATATATACACACACACACACACATTATTATTAGTTACTTCTGAACTCTTCCTCCATCACTGATGTGAACTACAGCAATGGTGCGTTCGCGGACCCCTTTAACTGTTGTACACTATGACGTCACGTCCGTAAACAGGAATATTAACCGTTACTGATTAAAAAAAGCTAATTAGCTCGTTTTAAAAAAAATAATTAAACGTATTAAACAGACATAAATAAATCAATAAGAATAACAAAATAAAAAAAATAGAGGTCTTTTTGTCGGGTTGACGGTTGACGTCTCCTCCCCTCCTCTTGCGTCGTCTTGCCGTGCCGTGCCGTGCCTTGCCGTGCCGTGCCGTGGATGGGAGGAGGAGGGTGAGATGTTTGGGTGATGGTGGGCCGCCGCCGGGGGGGTGTCACGTCTTCTCGGCTCTCGGCTCCGCTGTAGCACATTAGTAAACGGATTGTTTACACGGAGAATGGAGAATTAAAAACTCACCGTGGCAGCTGCTGCTGTCGGTAAACAACTTGCTGCTGTCACCGAGATGATTCCTGAGCTTTCGTTTGGTAAACACAAGGCCTTTTTTTTACTCTCTGCATAATGTGTGTTTTTTTAGACTGTGCATGTATGAAACGAGGCGCGTTTCATTTCTCTGCAGCTAGCTTTTAAGCTCACAACATCTAATAACATCTGTTATTGCTGCCTTATTAAAAACTAGCAGACGTCCCCTTGAAGACACAGAGTGAGTAGCTATGGCCGAACAAGACACTTGTCCTCACCTGGACTCCATAGGAGAGGTCACTAAGGAAGACCTCCTGCAGAAATCCAAGGTGGGTTTTCATTCATTGCACATGCCACAATGTCAAAGATGTCCAATGCAGGTTATTGGCTGTGGCCTGCACATCCATTAAGTATGCTGCATATGTAATAAAAATGTTTGCATGTGTAATATTTCCTCCTCTTGCTTGCAGGGAACTTGCCAGTCTTGTGGAGCAGGTGGCCCGAACCTGTGGGCCTGTCTGCAGGTAAGGTAGCTTTAGCTCAGCTTTGCCTTAAGCGGCACTAACCATGAGAAAAAATATAAAAAAATGAAATAAAAAAGGCAGGTGAATGCTTAATAATTAATGACATGTGGCGTGAGTATAGTATAGATGCAGCAGACTCACACAGGCGAGCAGATGCACAATGATTTCACACTCTGGTTCACACATAGACCGATAGACAGGTGGATATTGTGATGTAACGTCTTTTGCAAAATCGTCTGATGGAGTGTGTCTGCTCTGCAGAATGACTGCCCCTACGTCGGCTGTGGAGAGTCCTACTCTGATCACAGCACCCTGCACGCACAGGTAAAAAAAATCCTTTGAAATGTGAAACAGATTTTGTCAGAGAAAGTCCGTTGAATGATTGTGAGTATGTGTCTCCTTTCTTAGGCTAAGAAGCACAACCTGACGGTGAACCTGACAACATTCAGGATCTGGTGTTACGTGTGCGAGCGGGAGGTGTTTTTGGAGCACAGGCCTGCGTTGGTCCCCGTTCCCGCTGCTCCGCACCACTGCAAACCTACAGAGCAGGTACGACGCTTCCTCTCCATGCGTGACGGATTATGACAAGAAAAACAAATTCTAGCGGTGCTATTTTTAAATTCACACAACCTGTTTCCTACTCGCGCTCATATTTATATCGTCTGTTAATTATTTTCCAAAGGAGGCGGCTCCTCAGCCGGTGGGTCATCCACTGAAAGCCGTGCCGATTGCTGTGGCGGAGGAAGAAGGTTCGGAGTCGGAGGAGGATGAGCTCAAACCCAGAGGTACGCCACAGCGTTTCTTCTCTAAACAACATCTCACTTGAAGCTCATCGAATCAGACTCATCTGTGAAGGTTAAGTTAATAATTGTTGGACTCTGTTGGAGTAATATTGGGTCATAGCTCTAATAATAGTTACTAGGCCTGTTTCTTGTAATTCAGACTAACAATGATGGTTAACTCTTGCGATGGCGTCCTCTCGTTCTAAAAATACGATATTATATCTAAATTGTTTAGCTTGTCCACTCGAATACAAACAACTGCACGGCTCTCGTCTCTTCTGTTATGTTTAGGCTTGACAGGGATGAAGAATATCGGAAACTCCTGCTACATGAACGCAGCTCTTCAAGCTCTGTCCAACTGGTGAGGTCACTTCATTACATTTGGTCCATTACTGGGGAATGTGTCTCTCTTTTTCCCTCTCCTGTGTTTATTCGTTAATTGCGCTCTAGTTGAACACTTGTCCCTTCTCTTTCCTCACCAGCCCTCCTCTCACTCAGTTCTTCCTGGACTGCAGTGGACTGGTCCGGACCGATAAGAAGCCCGCTCTGTGTAAGAGCTACCAGAAACTCATCTCAGAACTCTGGCATAAAAAACGGTAACAAACACATCAATGTACTTGAGATGCAGCTTTACATTCGATATGAAATGTACTAATGAATCATTAACTAACTCTCACGGTGGCTGCCCTCCCAGGCCCAGCTATGTCGTCCCTACCAGTCTGTCTCATGGCATCAAACTAGTAAACCCCATGTTTCGTGGTTACGCTCAGCAGGTAGGGGCAAGCACCCAGCAGGTAACTACACCTGGCAGCACTCAACAGCTTGACACTGTCTTGTGACCCCCCCTCCCTCTCCCCTCAATGGATGGAAATGGATTTTATTCTTGATATTAACAACTACATCTGTTATTAACAACCAAAGGTTTGACTCACAGTGTTTTAAAGGGATTTTTCTGATATTTAAAGATCTAAACAAAGTCATAGATGCATTTTTATGGCTCTCTGGAGTGGAGAGGAATTGTAGGAGATGACAGATTCAGTCTTTTTTCCAGTCTTTGTGCGAAGCTCAATTGTCTCCTGGCTGTAACTTAGCGAACAAGTGGCAAAGATGTTCTCATGTAATACAGCATATTCCCCAAAATGTCTTAAGCTTTATAGAGGCTACATGATCCAGTATTTTAGCTAAGATAGGCTGAATATCTCATATCTCTCTCGACATATCTTCAAACTGCATGTAGAAACATTAAAAGTGCATCTGTGACTGAATTAATTACTTTAAGTGCACAAAAAATTAAACAAGTTCAGGTTGTCTGATGATAAATTATGTGTAATCTACTAAAAAACGTTTTCATGTTTGATTCAGGATTTGCGCATGTTTGACTGGAAGTGTTTTTGTTGATTGCTATGAAAAAGACTTGCCTGTCCGTAGTGGGTACAGATTCACCTCGTACCACTTATTACAAATATACGAAATGCTTTCTTTGTGGAAACAAGACATTACTCAGACTTTTTTTACCCATTTACACGTATCCAACATCTCTGCAAAACTGTGTATATAGCCATAATGAAGCATCTTCCTTTTGACTGACTGTAATCTGCTTTTCTTGTTACAGGATACTCAGGAGTTCCTGCGCTGTCTGATGGACCAGTTACACGAAGAGCTGAAGGAGCCTCTGACAGAGTGCAGCATGAGCGGGGAGGGAAGTGACGGCGAGGAGATAAGAGACGGAGAACGCTCCCCGTCCGAGGACGAATTCCTATCCTGCGACTCTGGCTCCAGCAGTGACCGGGGCGAGGGAGGAGGAGTGGGTGACGGCGAGCTGCTCCTGCAGGATGAGTGTGACGGGGTCAGATCGCCGGCGGGAGGGATGGTGGGCGTCGGTACCGGCGGCGTGATATCGGAGAAGGAGAGGCTGAAGGAGAGGAGGGTGTCTGGCTCGCCTCTCCGTGGAGGCTCCCAAGAGATGGACGAGGATGCTGATGTGGATACAGCAGCCGGGGACGGGGCTCCTGAGAGGGGAGAGGAAGAGGAGATAACACCAACCACAAACACCGAAGCCCAAACTCAAGAGGACAACCAGTTATCTGATACAGGGCAAGGGCAAACCCAGAGCAACCCCTCAGGTATAGATCTAGCAGGAGTATGAAAGTGGATTACATTCTGGCACTAAACTGTCAAGTTTGTGCACCCAACATGCTGTTTTTATTTTTATTTTTTAGAGCCAGACAATGAAGCATCAATGACCCAAGCCCAGTCCACTCCCTGCAGTCCCGTGCGAACCCTCCAGGAGCTGCATCCCAAACTGTCCTCCAGCCCTCCTCGCTCCAGCCCACTGCGCTCTGCAGGACCTGCATACTCCTTCAAAAAAGGTAAGCGGAGGCTTGGGCTTCAGTGAATAAGACTGAAGATGCTTCATCACTCTTGGAGGAGTTGCAGTCATTTAAACCTTTGCCTTGGATATGTAGATTCGCACCACGGCATAACATGACAGTTGTTAAGGTCACAAGAATCAAGAAGTCAAGGCGCCAAATGTGGGATGCTTTTTGAATTTAATATGAATTTGATTAATTCACTGAAGGTTTCCAACGTTTTACACATACAGCCGATGTCTTTCTCAATGTCTCAAGTCCCAGTTTAAGTCCCTAGATTTGGTACATGATCTCCAAAAAGTTTCTACGTGATGCACAGTGTTTTCCCTTGATTCAGGTGCTCTGTTAATCTTTGATTAAGTCTGACCTCTAATATGCTGTCACGACTCTTCCAGCTCAGCTGATGCTCAGTGCCAGGAAGAAGAAACAGTCTCACTATCGCAGCGTGATCTCCGACATCTTCGACGGCTCCATCCTCAGTCTGGTCCAGTGTTTAACCTGTGATAGGGTGAGATGTGCCGCACACGTTCAAACACTAGATGGAGCTGGATGTTAAATCAGAAACCACAATGTTTGTATTAAGTGACATTCAGATGAATTTATAGTCTAAATAAAGCTGGCAAGAGTGTTTTATGTGATTGGAAAAAATAAAAAAACATCTCTGCATTTGTTTAAACATATAAATTCATTTTAATCTGGAACAACACTCACTGATTTGTTGAGATAACTTTCTAAGGAAGCTTTACTTCCTTCTGATGTTACCATGCTGTGTAATCTAATCCTTTTGAATCTGTGACAGGTCTCTACTACCGTGGAAACCTTCCAAGACTTGTCCCTCCCTATTCCCGGTAAAGAGGACTTGGCTAAACTCCACTCCTCCATACATCAGAACCTTCCAGTAAAGACGGGCGTTTGTCCAGACACATATAGTTCGCAGGGCTGGATCTCCTACATCATGGACTCTATACGCCGGTCAGTGGACCATGTTAAAACCCAAACACGTGGATTCACTCGAATCCAGCGCAATAATATGTTAATATGGTGACATGATGGAGGTTTCGTTTTGACTTGACTGGGAGTAGCTACTCCCAGCTCAGCTTTGACTTTGAAGTCCGACAAGTGGAATCATGAGTTGTTTTTATAAAAAGTTATCTTACTGAAAAATCAACCACAGCGATGCATCCAAGCATTCGTTTTGAGTCAGTGAGGTCACTCCACAGTGGAGACCACACTAGAAGATGCAGGCGACGACACGTAGGCATCAGAGGGCTTTGCCAAATTATTTAAGGCAATTAATGTCACCTTGTTTTGCTTTCTGCACTTCTCCTGGAGTCAGTAAACCTCTTGATTGACTTGAGGTGAATCAGCTATGCATGCTCTCTGCTTCCTGCTAGTTGCAGGAAGTAGAGAGATGCCACAGCTGATTATCTTCCATCCGTCTCTTTTTACAGTCATACAACGCCTTATTTCAATCTTTCCATCGCAGCTACGAGACCTGTACCACGAAAACGATGAACCCGCCTGATCAGACTTTACTCAGACCAGGAATCCAGCAAAACAGAGGTTATTTTTCATGCCTCAAAGCTGATAAAGACTTTGTGTGTGGTTCGTGCAGTGTCAAGGCCTTGAGGAGGTCTGGGAGTCAGCCCAGGACTGATGTACAGGAGAGATTATGTAGACGACTGCTCTGAAATGCTTGATCCAGTTCTCCAAGACAACATTTCAGAGCTCTCCTTAGTCTACATAATCTCTCCAGTCCATCAGTCCTGTGCTGGCGGAGGAGGGCTTCGAAATGCTTGATCAGGACAAAATCTGAGTGCTCAGCCACCAGATTACCCAGCAGCAGTGAAGTTGCATTTTTAAGGGCTGTATCTGGGTTTGTAACTGTGTAGTTATCGTCAGCAAAGCTGTGGGTATCCTGAGATTTTCTGACCCCTGATCAAAAGGGGGCTGCTTCCTGGACATAAAAACCACTTCCTTTGCATTTCCACATACCTAAACTGTGTTTATCATATTAGATATTTAGGTCAACCGCAGCAGCCCAGCAGCAAGTCGATCCGAAAACATTGTTGTCGGCATCCTCGGGTAAATTCTCCAACTGAACAACGATCATAAGGCCCATCCTGGTGCTTCTGTGTAACACAGTAACACATATATCGTCTCAGCTTATTTAATTTAAAGGAATAAGAGAACTCTCTTATTTGAGGAGCAAGCATTTCAGGACACTGTGAGATCAGGTGTATGTAGGACAGAGGCCGCCCTTCAAACTTACTGCCATTAAACATGGCTGACATCGCCACGGGCAGCAGTGCTTTTGGGTCATTTACTCATTAAAAGTTGCTGATCCTCATGAAGGTCATTGTCAGCACACAGACTGAAAGCGTCTTTGTGTCTTGACTCTGAACAGGTTCGTAGTCTCGTGTATCCCCACTTGGTTTTGGGGGCCCATGGTAACCCTAGAGGACTGCCTCGCTGCCTTCTTTGCTGCAGATGAACTCAAAGGTACAACGATATTATTACACAATGCACTGTTGTACTGTAACACCGTAGATGAGTTTTCACACAATTTACATTCATTCTTTTCCCAGGGGACAACATGTACAGCTGTGAGAGATGTAAAAAGTGAGTAAATCAAGGCGGATAAATTGCTTAAAAATATATTTTTTCATTGATTTATTCACACAGCGTTTTGTTTTCTACAGGTTGAGAAACGGCGTCAAATATTGCAAAGTGCTTCGACTTCCAGAGGTACATTTTTTCTCTTTTAATCTGATCTTTCTTGCTGCAGATAACAAGTTTTGGCTGAATGAGGTGTTTTTTTTGTTTTTTTTAAACAAACTCTCACAGATTCTGTGCATCCATCTGAAACGCTTCCGGCACGAGGTCATGTACTCGTTCAAGATTAGCAGCCACGTATCCTTCCCATTGGAGGGACTTGACATGCGACCTTTCCTGGCTAAAGAGAGCCCATCACAAGTCACCACTTATGATCTGCTGTCAGTCATCTGTCACCATGGCACTGCAGGAAGTATGATAAATCCCTACAGATAAGTGCTGTAATGTTGAAATGTTATTTCCGGACAGAATGTGCAAACTTATCTTTCGTCGACTCTAATCATCTTATTTTGATCATTTTCTGTGGTCCTGCAGGTGGACACTACATAGCTTACTGTCAGAATGTGATCAACGGCCAGTGGTACGAGTTTGATGACCAGTACGTCACAGAAGTCCATGAGACGGTTGTGCAGAACGCAGAGGCCTATGTTTTGTTCTATAGGTAAGCATTTAGAAAACATGAATCAACGCCGATTCACTCGAAATAACGCTACAGACTATTTTTCTTGGGACTCCTTGCAGGAAAAGTAGCGAGGAGTCGGTGAGAGAGAGGCAGAAAGTGGTGGCCCTCGCCAATATGAAGGAGCCCAGCCTGCTGCAGTTTTACATCTCCAGAGAATGGCTGAACAAATTCAACACCTTCGCCGAACCAGGCCCCATCAGCAACCACACGTTTCTTTGTCAACATGGAGGCACGTGAAAATTCCTGCCTTATCACACGTCTATATACTTTAACAGATGTAAACACAACACACTAGTAAAGGAGAATACATCTTCAGCCTGGATTTGGGTTCAAAATGTAGCTCACATCACATATTCTGTATTTAATTTAGTGCCTTGCAAAAGTATTCACCCCCCTTGGCATTTTTCGTGTTTAGTTGCCTCATAACCTGGAATTAACATGGATTATTTAAGGATTTGCATCATTCAATTTACAGAACATGCCCACATCGTTGAAGATTATTATTGTGAAGCAAACAACAAATAGGACAGAACAGAAAAAGTCAATGTGCATAACTATTCACCCTCCCCTAAAGTCAATACTTCCAAAGTCCATTTTGGGAGTCTCCCACATGCCTTTTCGCAAACTCACAAACCTGTCAATTTGTTTTTTTGCTGAAAGTAATGTCTTTCTTCTGGCCACTCTGCCATAAAAGCTCAACGGCTTATTGTCGTCTTTGTTGTGGAGCTCTGCAGCTCCTCCAGGGTTACCGTAGATCTAATGCCATCCTTGCCCGGTGTGAGTTTTGGTGGGCGTCTGTCTTTTGGCAGGTTTACTGTTGTGCCATGTTCTTTCCATTTGGTTATGATAGATTTGATGGTGCTCCTGGGGATCATCAAAGATTTGGATATTTAAAGCTGACTTGTATTTGTTTGGAGAGTTCCCTGGTCTTCATGGCAGTGTTTAGTTAGTGGTGCCTCTTGCTTAAGTGTTGCAACCTCTAGGGGCTTTCAAAAAAAGGTGTGTATATGTACTGAGAGATCATGTGACGCTTAGATTGCACACATCATTTTACTAATGTGACTTCTGAAGCATTTTATGGGCTTCATAACAAATAACAAATACATATGCACATGCCAATTTTCCGTTTTTATATTTCTAAAAATAGTTGTATGTATATATCTTTCTTATTTCACTTCACCAACTTAGACTATTGTGTTCTGATCCTACAATTCAGATTACAAAAACATTGAACTACAGGTTGTAATGTAACAAAATAGGTAAAAAGCCGTGGGGGGTGAATACTTTTGCAAGCTGCTGTATGTAGAAACAGACAACAAGACTTGTTTATACAGGCAGCATGACATAGACGGGCTGCCTGTACGGGAGCCTTTGCTTCAACCTGACATCAATGAGGTTAGATGATGAGTTGATAGATTTATTATAAAACTAATTACAGAACAGCCCCAGGCATGAGCTTCAGACCAATGTTTTTAAACACAGTGGTAAGAGAACTAAGTTTTTTTCATATAAAAGTGTCCATACTGGACACTCACTCCGCTCTAGTATTCGGTAACATTAAAATGTGGTTTTGGCACCAGTGTTGCAGTACTCAAGACTAATTTCTCAAGCTCTCAGCCTCGTCGTGGAATCAACTGCATTTTTAGTTGGCCTTATCTCAGTCTTGGACAAAGACGACTCTGGATTTAGTCTATTACAGCAGTATGTAACTTCTGCAATGCAGCACTTACTGAGACGGCTTGGACAACGCCTCACACAAAGACATTTAGAAAGTCAGCTGGTTGCTGTCTGGTCTTGACTTTGTCTCAAGCCCTCAAAGTCCTGGTCCTGATTCTCTTGTCGCTTATAATAACTTGTGGGATTCCCCAAGGATCGATTTTAGGACCACTACTTTTTTTCTTTTTTTTTTTGTATCTATGCATCTCTACAGATATGCTGACACACAATTATATGTAGCCACGTGTCCTGATGATACAGGATCAATGATGCTCTTTTTAAATGTATTAATGCTCACAAAACCTTTTGACCGTTATGTTTTTATCAGTTTCTTAGGAGTACATTTATGTTATGGAAGGGAAATAATCACGCGAGTATCTGTTTATGAGCAGATACACACTGGAAATAACCTAATTTTTCCTCATGTATTTAATTTCAGGCTTTTTAAAACAAACCAATATATTTAACTTACAGTTCACACATATTATTTAGCAGATTTACATCTGGTAAATGACGGAGGACAGTGCTTTTAAACTGAATTTCAGCTGAAAACTGAATCATTCTTGTCCCCACCCTATTAACAAAGAGGATTTCACATCAGGATGTGCTCTCTGGATGTTTCCTTTTGATTCGTAGGAGAGCTATGAGCTGTTTCTTAGTTCTCTTTTAGAAAAAACTTTATTGCTTTTAATGTTTTATAGACCATGTCAGCAGGGATCAGGGTGGGGAAGGTCATAGACTCCTCCTGTAACTCTAACATATTTTATCTCTGTACAGGGATCCCTCCTAATAAATACCACTATATTGATGACCTGGTCGTGATTGTTCCCCAGAATGTTTGGGAGTACCTTTACAACAGGTAAACATGCATCACACTCTTATTTGTATGTTTACTTTTAAGTCCAGCATCTTTTCAGTACTGTTTGTACTTGGCTTCCAGCTGGTACAAGTTTTTCATTTGGCTTTATTTATATAAAACAAAGAGACATGGAAGATTAGGATGGTACACAATAAAGGTACCAGGACCCCAAACCAAGAAGTCCATTAAATCCACCAGGACACAAATGATCATGATTCAAGCACTCCCATTTTTATCACCCTTTGAATTACAAGTTGAGTAATGTGGGGATTGTTTTGTTGGTTTGGATATAGTGGAGCGTTTAGCATCCAAAGAGCCGGATATTTCCCTCAGGACTTGTTGTAGACCAGAAACAGGACTGTGAATGAATGCTAATGTCGCTTCGTGTCCGCTGGATGTGTAAATAGACGATTTAGTAACACGCTCACCACAAATTGGCAAAAAAAAAAAATCAGTTAATGCAATTTTTTTCCAAAATGTTGTGAGTGATACTAAAGATTAGGAGTATAGCCATGTCAAAAAGTATTTAATTAATGTGATAGCTGTTTAATCACAGCTGAGGACAGTGTGTTTTCAAATGATGAGTTTTGAGGTCCTTGAGCACTCCCTGCAAACTAAACATCGGTAGCTCTGCAATGAATAAAACAAGAATGTATCTGAAATTTGAATCAGGACGTTCACATTAATTTGTGTCACTGTATCGTTTTAAATGCCTTTGTGTCACATTTTTTCCCCTGTCCTCAGTTTTGGAGGAGGCCCAGCAGTGAACCATCTTTACATGTGCGCCATCTGCCAGGTAGAAATCGAAGCTCTGGCTAAACGAAGAAAAATAGAAATAGACACATTCATCAAGGTAAAAGCCTGAATTCTTCAAAGGTTTTTACCTGTATGTAATTATACATTTCCGCTTTGTGCTGGATGTTGAATGAGCGCTTCTCTCGTCTGTAGCTGAACAAAGAGTTTCAGGCGGAGGAGGCTCCGACTGTGATCCTGTGCATCAGCATGCAGTGGTTCAGAGAGTGGGAGAGCTTTGTGAAGGGCAAAGACAACGGTATGACCCCGCAGCTAGACAAATACAGCAGTGCATTCATGTCATTCTTGTGTCTTCACGTAATTTGTTCTCTCAGAGCCACCTGGTCCTATCGACAACAGTAAAATTGGCGTCATGAAAGGAGGACACATACAGCTCAAGCAAGGTAAACTGGTTTAAAAAGGATTTAAAATGTAGAATTAGGTAAAACAGATGTCTCTAAATTGTTTTTTTTATGTGTTTCTCCCTTCAAGGTGCAGACTATGGTCAGATCTCAGAGGAAACATGGCAGTACTTGTTGGGTATTTACGCGGGGGGCCCTGAGATCGCCGTGAGACAGACGGTCGCCCCAGCTGACCCCGACAGCCTTCATGGAGAGAGGAAGATCGAGGCAGAGACCAGAGCACTTTGAGATAAAAAGAGGTTGGAATGTTTACTATTTGGGAAATGCTGTAAAACTTCTCTAATCTGTCATCAGAAGCTACATTCCCCCTTGCCGTGTACACATAGCTGCATACAAGTTGGTTAATGTGTCGTTGTAATCATGGATCTTGTAGCCTGGCCTTCGAACCAGTCTCCCAAATCTACTTGGCTTACGTCAACTGCATGAGTTCATAAATTCCTTCTAGACAACGAGGATTAAGATATATCCACACAAGGGGCCAAGAATAAGAACCACATCCAGCCAATGAACAGCTGCAAATTCAATCCGAGCCTGTTCTCAACTTTGTTTTTCCAACTTTTCGTTATCTCCAGGTCTTCTGATTTCCCCTTTTCAACTCCTGCCCTCACAGGAAGCTGAGGAATTTGCACCCTGGTGAAGAAGCCTCGCGTGAGCACTTTGTAAATGTAGCAACGCATTATTCTGAAGCCGCGTCGCTTCCAGGGGTGATGAAGCGGTACTTAAACACACGTAGTTTTATTTATTGGATAACTCTGATCCTCGATGTTAAAAGTGTAAAAAAAAAAAAAAAAAAAAAAAAAAGACGTCATGTCACGTCTCTTCAGCTGTTTTTTGGTAGCTATGGTGTTTCAGTGGCTGCTGTAGTGACTAGGTGTCATGTACTGCTCAGCTGATGTGATGAACCAGTTCGCCGAGGAGGAAAGCTGAATTACAGTGCGATGTTTGGTTTTGAGGACTACTTTTTTCAGCAAACCAGGAGACATTAAGAAGCTGCCTGTTTACCACTAGACACATAGCGACAAGTTCAGACATCAATCTCACTCTCGCACCTCTGACCTTAAACACACAGTATAACTGAGCCCTCAGGAATGGAAGTCTTTTGCTCGTTCAAGCTGGTGAAATGAAGGTTAGCTTTAAAAAAAAACGTGCATGTGTTTTCAAAAAGACCATTTACATTTGTGTTTGAAAAGCTTCAAGATGCATGTAACCACAACGTCTTTACTCGGACTTGTAAGGACATTTCGCTGTGTTTGCCTAAACACACGATAACACCTTAAGGTGCTCAAAATGACGGAAATATTGAGTCACCCCTGTCCACCACTATCCATAAACAGACATTTATGCGTATAAATATATGGCTATAATTTCAAACAGAGTAGATTACGTCGTACGCGGCAGGAGGTTTACGTATCGTACGAAGCGAATCTTGTGCAGCAGAATATCTTAACTGCCTTTTCTGATAACAGCCGACGTAGTGAGTTTGTAATTCTTCTGAAACGTCGCAGTGAATTACCTCACATCAGTTTATTCCAAAACGATTAACAACGCAGTACCTGCATGTACCAAAAGAGGGCAGTATTAAGTGAAACGCAGGACAGAAAGTCTCTCGCAAAATCACGAAAATAATTAGCACAACATGCACAAATCCAGACCTGTTACAACATTAAGGTAATTTTATGGTTACTGTTTCGATTAATCAGGTATATTTTCTTATTATAATTGCGCATGTTACATCATCGGGTCATCGGAAACATGGAGATGTATCCTGTGCTCTGGATTTTGAAATTATAATTATAACATAAATTGTGCATTTTATGTTGAAGATGCCTTTTAAAATTTCTCTGTAAATATAAAACATCCGTCTTCACTCCATTTAGACACTGTGGTTTATTTTCTGATGTAAGATCTAAACACCTCCATCTAAACAGAAACGGATCTGTCAGAACACATAACCGCAGCGTTTTGAGGAAACTAGATTCAGATCAGCTTATTCTGTTTTTTTTTTATATCTTTCGATCGCTGATAAGGCAAACGAGAGCATGCTGTGCGAACCGAGTAAACAACGTTTGTGCATTTAAAACCTCTGACTCCTGTTTGAATAAGCCAACGTGTCGAGTTACTTTACAGCATTTAGTTTTTTTTCTTTCCTGATAGACCTAAAGTCCTCATTTCATGTCCTCCTCCGTTTCATTGTAGATAAATCACACGCTTGCCTTTTTTTAAACTGTACAGAGCTGCATTGGCAACGTTTACCACACAGCTCGGCTTTAACTGCTTATAATGTTGAGTGTAAATTGTAATATAAAACTCTAACTTATTGATTCCTATTAATTTTCAAAGCCTAAACTAGAAGGAAATAAAAGATTTATAGTTGCATTTACTGTTTGATGGTAAAACCCCCTGAGCTATATTACACAAAGCTCCGATGCACGACTCTTAAATCTTTTGGTTTATCAATAATCTTGTAGAACTCACTCTGATAAATAAAACTCCTCAGCTATAACCACTGTAAATGGCCACAGGTTGTGATAGTAAACACAAACAGTAAAATCTCAAGGACAACGTCTCAAAGCCAAATCTGAGAGTTGCGCAAAACGCAACGCAAAACTTGAATTAACACTGATTTCAATATTTAATGGCCGTGCAGTATTCACACAGGGATACAGTAGCTCTGTAATATAAACTGAAATGTGAAAAATATTATGATGTAATAATCGGTGTTCTGCAATATGGATTACAGTGCCTTCACGCCAATACACAACCGCAACGCACCCGCACAGGTGTCTTTATATATTTTGCCTGAAAACAAAACTACGACGTATACAGACAGTGGTATAGTGACAGCACGGTAACTGAAAACACCTGTGTGTGTGTGTGTGCAGGCACTTTGGTCAAACTTCCCACCCAACTTGAATGGACTCTTGAGTACCACTAATCCAGCTGTATTACACTGGAAGATCAATCAGAAAACTGATCACAGAAGGGTACAAACAATAATTCAAATATGTGATAAAGCCACTTTTCAACGAGCTGACAAGTAAAAAGCTCATCCTCGAAATGAAGAGTTGCATTTGTTTGTTGCTGGAGTCACTGTGAGCCATTATTCTGCATCTTGAGATCTAATAATTGCAATTAGTCCAGTAATAATTTATTCATCACAAGCTGAGCAGATATTCAGAAGCCTAAATATCGGAAGTTTCTCCAACCAATAGACCGCGATACCCAAGATGTTTTATTGGACCTTTTTTCATAGCAGATACTTTGACCTGTCATAGTAGGAAAATCACAAGTGTAACTAATACCGACTTTACAACCAGATTTTCAGCTTTTAGTGTCTGTACTATAACTGTTTTTATTTTTATTTTGGCCATTTACATTAGATTAGATTATACTTTTATTTATCCCACAAAGGGGAAAATCACTTGTTACAGCAGCAGAAAAGTGTAATATACACTTACAGAAGTAGAATCAAATAAAAGGGCATGAACCCAAAAAAAATAAACAGACAGAAATATCTATAACCTACATAAGAAAACACGAACAATTAACCTTCAAACAGACAAGTACTGAGGATGGAAATGGCATCATATATAATATATACAAACACCCAAAATCATATCATATCATCACTTTTTATAGGTTAATATGATGAACTTGTCAGCACATCCAGAAGTTATGGATCAACATTATAATTCTTTTGGAGTCCAATAATCTCTCTTCTTTTACCTCCGTTTTTGGTCTCTACCAACTCCAAGGAGTGGGCTGAACGGCTAAACAATGAGAAACAACTCACTATAAAAATCTAAATAAGATTTATGAAGATGTAAATTCTCCTCTGTCGTTATCTCAGTGAACCCCTTTTATTGTTTGGTCGGATCAGATCATAAAATATTTGAACGAATTGACGTCACTGAATCTAAAGCTGCGGTTGAGATCCAGAGCTGAATAGCCTGCGACCAAATACCAGATAATTAAAGACTAAATGGAAGGCAGCCACTATCAATGTTATTAATTTCTCTTGATATTCTCTTGCCATGACATGTCAAACGTCAGCCATCGATCGTGGCCTATAGTGATCCATGCTTGCTGTTTTTTTTTGTTCACGTGTCCAAAGAGCAATTCATCAACTTTAATAAGAAGCATTGTTTTATGGTGTTAAAGTGTTTTGTTTAGTTTTTTTCCCCACACACGTCCAGTCTGTATCTACAGGAGATAATATAAATACTACAGCGATGTGTGTGTGTGCTATTTTTTCTTTTGGGGGGGAGTAAGTGCAATGAAAAAAAAAAAAAATAAGAAGACAAATCTCTGTGCAATCTTAGCTGCGTCATCAAAGATGCACCGGACAGCTCGTAGACACAGAGCAGTTTGAACAGCTGACAGTAAGGAGTGAAAATTAGTGAGAAGCGCAGCATATGTCGAGAAATGCTGAGCAGTAATTACAAAGTCATCCCCTCAGGAGTTTGTTTGTGTTACAACACGTAGCTATGCGTGTGAAATTTCAAGTTTTTGCTGGAAGATCCGAGCGTCACTGTGGTTGGACGAGATGGTTCATCAGTAATGTGATGCTCTGCAGACAGCATGAATACTGACTCATGTTTTCCCCAACCTTTTACAGTGTGCGCCGGGTTCATAATAACGGTAAAGCTTTGATTAAAAAGGAAGAGGGGGGCTCAAGTGGTTTGACCTCAATTCAATGCGATGTCTTAATGTCTGTAGAAATGATGTAATTACTCATGACTGGTTAAATGATTAAAATTGCCTGGTCTTTGATTTGATGTGAATTTTCTTTGATGTTTAAAGACTATTACAACCACACTCACTAACCACTGTTTTATCTGATGAAGAGAGACAGCTTAGCATACAGAGTGGAAACCATTGCCTGGTTTGGTCCAAAAGGGAAGTAGAAAACTTAAAGTAAACATGTCATAACTTCTTTTCTTTCTTGTGTGTAAAAACGGAAGTCAGCACAAAGAATGGACACAGCCTGAGTGAAGTCACCCGTAGATTTCCAAAGCCATGACTAATCTAAATATTTTGGCAATGACTTGTATCATCGGCGGACTTGAGACCCAAGAAAAATAAGTTGTCTGATAAAGTTGGCTGCAAACATGTCTAGAATAGGAATTCCAGTTTTTTAGCACTTAGACATTTGCTTAATTTCCCAGAACCAGAAGTTCCCACTTGTGTACTCACTTACTTACTTACTTAGCTTTGAATGGCTATTTAGTTACCAAGCTTCCCAAAATGTCTCAACTATTCCTTCGGCTAGAGCAAGAGGGGGTTTTCTAAACTATGATTGATATTTTTGGCCACTGCTGCAAAGATTTTCTTGGCCTTTTATGATAGTACAGCTGAAGATAGACAGGAAGCAGAGAGACACACAGTGAATAGCTGTCCGATGTGGGATTCGAAACAGGGCCAGCTGCAGCGAGGACTATACCCTCCACACACGGGGCGGCCACTTAACCCACTACGCTACCGACCGCCCCTGCTGCAGAGATTTTGACCAATATTCTTTTTTAAAGCTGTCTTTTCTGAATCCTTCAACTTGATAGGACTGAAATTAGAAAAATAGATACAAAAAAATACAATGAATCAGCGAATGCATATTTTCCCTTGACTTTATTATAGTGGACGTCCATTTCAGCATCATCCCTGCTAATCTAGTGTAAGGCTTTGACCAAGAAAATGAATTCTGCTGCTTCTTTTAGTCACTTTTGCTGTCTGTTAAAAATACAGTGAAAGTGTAACAGACCGGGGAGAGAGAGAGAGAAAGAGAGAAAGGAGGGTTCACCTGTTTTCATTTGAGAAAGAGGGAGCTACTCTCAAGTGAGCAGCTGTGATGTCATCTCAAGTCCCAATCGTATGCTGAGCTGTACCCAGCCCAGACAGAGGCAGACTGGGAAGGAAAACACAAGCCGGGCTGATGGGAGGAGACTGATGCTGGGCATTGTTAAAGACGGGAGAGAAGACACGCTGTACAGTCCAGGTAAGAGACAAACAAAAACCGCCTCAAGGGATCAGATTTTATATACAGTATATATATATATACACAGAGATGCAGCTGCAGCATCTGTCACCAAAACACTGGCATGTTTCCTGCACTGCGTGTGTGTCACGGAAGCTGGGGGTGGACTTAGTTGTACTTGTAAGAGATGCATTTTGCGTGACAGCACTGATGAATGATCAAGTGTCCCACAGCAGGAGGTGTGTAGGATATTGAATATTAAATCAGCAGATCAGAAAACGATGAGAATCCAGGACAGCAGAGGGAGGAAGCCTGGCTGGCTTTAAGTGGCTTGCCCCTGATGTTCACTGGGATGGGATGGGTGTGGCGAGTCGCAGCAGACCACTTGTCCTTTCCAGCCTCATCATGAATGTCATTTCTCACTCTGGGCAGCCGAAGGTCAGGCGATAGACTTAGCAGGGCAGGCTGAGATGTGTGTTAATAAACTGGATGAATCAATCATGCGTGGAAATATCTGTGCCAGTGTGAAAGATATGTTGTCACACAGAAGCAACAGTGCTGCAGTGTTGTTGTTGCTGCAGCTGAAAGGACAAACTGGAATCTGTATATACATATTTGACATCACACACTATTAACTCTTGAGTGGTTCACACATTTGACCTCAGGATATCCAGTGGTTACCCACTTCTCTGCAACTCATTGATTTTTTGACAGCAAACATCCATTTTATGTTTCTACCACAGAACTAACAGCTGATTCAGAAGTCTGCTGACCAGGAACGTGAAAAGACTACGATATATTACCAGTTTTCAGTCCAGGATTTTGTGGGCGGTGCTTAAAGGGTGGCTCGATGACACGCTGAAGCCACCCTGAGCACACCCCTGCACCCCTAGCAGAGAGATTTATTAATCTCGCTCAGGGTTTCAAAGTTAGTCATGTCATTTTCTGGACATTACAGTTGCTTTAAAATGGCTGCTTGACTGCTCCCATGAGTGGGCGTGGCTTCAGCGAACACACCCCCACACCCATCGGACACACCCCCTTTTTTATTGATAGTACAGCTGAAGATAGACAGGAAGCAGGGGGCAGAGAGAGGGGGACTGACACGCAGTAAATTAGCCGTCCGATGCGGGATTCGAACCGGAGCCAGCTGCAGCGAGGACTACAGCCTCCACACACAGGGCGGCTGCTTAACCCACTATGCTACTGACCGCCCCAAGCTGCTTATTTTTACCCGATTTTGCCACCTAATTTCATAAACTTGTCGATATATTTAATTGATAAAATTTGGCTGTGTGGTTAATAACACTTTCTTCTGTAGTCTGACAAACTCAGAACACATATTTATTGTTTACACGGACTTTAAAGCGCTTCATGATCTTGCTGTGGTTGTCCGACAATCTGAACTAGCATTAAACTTTTAGTTTAAATGCTCCGAGTCAATAAAACAGTGAAATCTTTTGATTAAAATGTTACATTTAATTAATTGCATTAACTTTCTCTATTTTATTAGTTGTCTTAAATGTTTATTTCACTTTTCTGTTTTACCAGATGTTGTATTATGACTTTTCAAGACAAGGACTTACTTCCTTCTGTCCTTTTAACTCGTCTTGAAAAGTCATAATACAACATCTGCGTAAATCTACCGCTAACTAACCTCCATCTGTTTCTTTCCTCAGGCATATAATACAACTTATCCGACAGCCATGCTTCATCACAGCAAATAGAAGACACCCGACATGACACGGGAAGACATTTATATATCAGAGCAGGCCCAGCAGTCGTGATCAGAGGAGTGAGCCTCCGGATGAGTCGTGTCCTGGACTAACTCAGCCCTTCTCTCTCTGTATTTTTTGTGACCCCTGTAAATATTTACATGTCGTGTCTGGCGGCTCCTGGAAACAAGACAGAGAACAGCTTGAAACTCACACTCCATGAACTTTTTCACCAGTGGAAAGCTTGCGGGCCCTGCAGGCAGGGCTGGATACATGACTGCTGTGGTTTATTGGTTTTCGAAAACAGGAGAGAACAAGATCAGTACCTCCTCCTCCTCCTCTTCTTCTTGTTGGTACTTTGTTCCACGACTCCTTTCCCCTCCTCGCGCTTGTCTATTTTCTTTCCCAGCTGCAAGATCTTTTACAGGAGAAAGCTCGGATAAACACACATTAGGGGAAACAATTACTCACAGGCTTCATACTGCAGCGTCTGACTGTAACGCCCACCCTTTCCCTTCCAGAGCAAGCATCAAAAACACAATTCCATATATTAGAAACACGATTAAATATATTTAATCTCTCCGCATACTGCATATTATGCTATGGATGCATATATATTGTCATTTACCTGAATGTATGCCAAATATAATAACCATACATCCCTTATTTTTATATTTAGCTGGCAAAATGTGTATGAAAAGTATAAATCCTTTACATTTATTGCAATAAATTGTAAATATCATTAGATTAGGTCAGAATATTACTTCTAAGTGTGTGCATATATATATTTCTCTTGCTTAGTTCGTAGCAGGATTGCGACTGCAAACTATATTAGTGAGGATGAGTGTTTATACTGGTGCCTGTGTGAGTGTGTAGTAAATGTTTATACCTGTATAATCTGTCTCCTGACCTGTTTGCACACACACACACACACACACCATGGGCTGTGCCATGTGCTCCCAGCTGGTTGACATGTGGACTGTGAGAGTGAGCAGGACAGGCCGCAGAGCCATGGAGCTCACCGCCTACCCACAGATGCTGCAGGGAGGCTACCACAGAGTGACCGGCCTCCACTACATGTCCTCCTTCTCCGACGCCGAGGACTGCTGTGACGACACCAGCTCGGGCAGCTCTCTCACCTTGGACTGGCAGCCCGAGAACGACGGATGACCCCTTGGCCCCCGAGAGGGTGTCGTTATAGCAACATGTAAATAAACATGATGAAATGCACAGGAAATGTGGTGTGTGTGCAATAAATGATGGGACGTCCTCTTTGTCCTTCAGCTGTCGAAGGAGATATTTGACTTCAGTAAAGCAGCAGTATAGTGTAGAAATACACAAGTACAAGTACAAAATCTTACTTAAGCAGTGGTGGTAACTAAGTAACTGAGTAGATTTTCTGAAGTACTGGACTTGAAGACAGTTTAGAGTATTTTTTTTTCACCACGGTTCACCGATAAATATTGTACTTCTTGCTTCTATCAGCTGGAGTTACTGGCTACATGAAGTACATATTACTTTATGACACATGATTCATTGATATGTGTAACAGTATACTGTATATAGTTACTACCTTAACTAACTACTATGTTTAAATGCTCATTACACATTAAAGTCTCAGTGACAATAAAATAACATTATGAAAGTGGAGTACTTTTTGACTTTTGATACTTTAAGTACATGATAATACTTTTACTGAAGTAAAAATGCGGATGCAGTACTTATAGTCATAACTGAGTACTTTTACTCAAGTACTACTGTATTCAATTACATTTCTGAGTTGCTTGAGTATTTCCATTTTATTTTTTTTTCATACTTTTGATCAATACAAAACATACATCAACTAATACATTATGACATATTATTGTAGGTTGAGCTATACAATATATAAAGCATTTAAAAATGAACACACTAATGCACTAATTATATAAATGAATCACTAATTATTATATAATTATGCATCTGACATAAATCCTTCTCACATCAATGAATATGGAAACGCTCATAAACTCACGTAACTCAAAGTTTCAGATAATTTAATCCGTCAGTCATCATTAAAATCTTTCCATCATGCTGCTGCTGTTGAGCCACCATATGCCATGATCCGGCACCGTGGTTGCTCAACATCACCATCCAACCGTCACCATTGCATTGCGAAAACTTGTTTCTTCTTTTTTTACAACCAACTTCCCTCCGGAAACATTATTTGGCATCATTCCATGCATGACCACCGCAGCACTACGAAGTGAAATGACGGCTGCAAGCGTCAATGAACTGAGTCAGATCATTTTTTTTTATTTGATTTGATTTTTCCCCCAGATGCATTACGCAGAACACAGGACGTGTCAGCTCTGAGAAATAACCCCCTTGGTGTTTGTTACAGGACAGATGATGTCAGAGGATCACACTTTAGGTTGTAACTTTGGAAATAAATGTAAATACTCGAGTATTGTACTTTAGTATAAATCTGAGATACTTGCACTTCCATTTCATGCTATTTTATACTTCAGCTCCACTTTATTTAATTGCAAATACACTTATTTAGTGCGGTTTGGTATTACATTACAATTTGTTCCATATCTAGCGAGCATAAGTAATAATACTCTGACTTTGTCTTATTTTAAATCATGCTTTTTGAATGCGTATGGGGTTTTTTTCTGGCGTCACTTTTACTTCTAAGGAAATGTGTGATTTATGACTTTCATCACTGTGTCTGTGTAACTTAAAAGTCGCCAAGAAAGTGTGATTCACCAAATAATGAATAATGAATAAAGAGATCTTCTGTCTGACCTATCATCATGGCAGTGGGTGGAGGCAGAGCAAACAAAAACCTCTTCCCTCTCCCCCTGTGGTCACTCCACTGCTCAGAGCTCTGCCTTGATTTTTTTTTTTTTTACTCCAGCCTCAGTTTTTTCGTCGATCATTCAAACAAACGATGGCAGTCATCATAAGGAATGAAGTTTTCTCCTGCTTTGTTTTCTACGGAGTTCTCCTGGTGTTAAAAATGTACATCATCGCGATAATAACGGGGCAAGTGAGGCTGCGTAAAAAGGTGAGAGAGAGAAATCTGATTTGTGCGACATGATTTCTGCACTGATGGATTTTCACTGATGCAAACTTTTTTTTTCTTCTTCCCTAAAAAAGGCTTTTGCCAACCCAGAGGACGCGCTGAGACACGGAGGTTTGGAGTTTTACAGATTGGATCCAGACGTGGAGAGATGCAGAAGGTAAGAGAGAAGAAAGTTTGGCATGCTTTTACTTTGAAAAGAAAAGTTATTAATTTATGTACAAAGATTTTAATTTGCAAAAACAGACTATAACCACGAAAAAGATTTTTTTGTAATTTTTTTTGAATTTTTTAATTTTTAAAAAATGTTAGGTATTTTTGAGTCGACTATCTAAAGTTACTGAAGTATTCAGATCCTTCATTGAAGTAAAAGTACTGTAAAAATACTCTGTTACAAGTCCTGCACTGAAAGTACAAATGCAACATTGTAAAATCACTCTGTTAGTTCTGCATTGGAAATATTCTTTAAGTAAAAAAAACATTTACAATCAAGAAAATGTACTTAAAGTATCTAAAGAAAAAGGTACTCCATGCAGACTTTTGCAGTCCTGATCATATTTTATAAGCTCTTATGTAAAGTCTAAATTTGTAAAGTAACTAGAAGCTTTGAAATGATAGTAGGGTTTAGAAAAAAGTACTGCAGTGACATAAGTACATCATGTTGCTGTTCTAATTGTCATTCAGTGACTTTCTGTGATTAGTAATTATGTCCAAATGTTAAATACTGAGTGTTCACAGCTCTCATAGAAGCGTCCAGGGTTTGTGTGACTTATAATAAAAAAAACTCAAACAAATTAATTTCACTTCAGTATTTCCTGTAATTGTTGATTTTCCATTAGGAGCACTTATTTTGTGTTTTTTTTTAATCAAGTGAAAGCCTTCTCTATCAATGAGGCCATCAGATTTCCTCTGTTGAGTTGGCAGCCTGTGTTGGAGCCCTAGTTTGTTTTGTCGACGTGTGACAACAGCAAAGTGAAGCAAGATGCAAATCTTTCTTTAAAAAAAAAAAAAAAAAATTTGCTACAATATAATGTGTTCAAAAATCCCTCCGGCTAGTCATTTTTCTACGTGCTGCCTTTTGCAAGAATAATATTATTGCAACTTTGGACCCATTGAGCAGAGAGGAAGTCTGACTTGGCTGGAAAGCCACAGACGTCTGCACAGTAGTGGAATGCAACTAAGATTACATTAATTCAGTTACTGTACATAGGAGTTTGAGATACTTCAGAAACTAAGAAACCACTTTATACTTATTATGCATCACATTTCACAGAGAAACATTGCACAACACATATAAAGAGGACCTTGTGATGACACTCTCACTACCAGGATTTTTTACGATTTCCTCCTCTGGTCTTACCAAGACTCATTAAAACTGATTCACCTTAATGAGAATCCACAGAGTTACACAAGACGTGACTTTTACTTTCTGCTTATGATGACATTTTCTTACTTTCAAATGAATCACAGCATGACACGAGTGTTAAAAAAACAGACGTGTGCTTTTCTCTCCAACAGAGCTCACAATAACGACATGGAGAACATCCTCCCCTTTCTCTTCCTGGGTGCTATCTACTCCATGACTGGACCCTCGCTGGCTGTGGCCCGCCTTCACTTCCTCGTCTTCTTCTTGGCTCGGGTGCTGCATAGCGTCGCCTACTTGTTTGCCCTGCGAGCACCGACTCGCTCTCTGGCTTACACCGTGGCACAGATACCTTCTTTCTCCATGGCTGTGCAGATCTTGATGGCAGTGGCAGCGTATGCATGAATGACCTTTTTTTAAATACGGGGCAGGGAATGAACTGGAGGTGGAAAAAAGCAGGAGGAGGAAGAGGAGGGGGATCCCCTGAAAGGGCCTCTGTGGAGGGAAAAACAAGACTGTCAGTGCAATAATGTGTGGGATGACACCACAGCTGTGTTTTTTCAGTATTTGTTACAAGATTGAACTGTGAGAAAGTCCTAAAAGTTATTTGAAGTTGTCATCTTGCACTGTATTTAATATGCAAATGAAGGTTGTTGCTCTTTTGTGTGTGTGTGTGTGTGTGTGTAGCTTTTCACCGGGTTTATTCTGAAATGACTCACTGCCAGACAGTCGGAGTTTAAAGCAGCGCTGCACTGTATGCTGATCCTCCTTTTGTGTTTATACATAACACAGACCACCATTCATGGTATCAACAACACGGCTATAATGGATCCTGACGTGATGACCGATAATGTGTTTTTTGATGTAACATCTTTTTTTTTTTTTTACCGTTGAAGGAATAAGAAAGGACTCACAACAACCTGCAGAGAAAAAAAAGAAAGATTTTTTTTGTAATATTTTATTTCTATCTGTGAAAATGTATTTATTAATTTAACGTATACAATGTTTCTGTAGACAATAAAACAATTTATTTACTTGAACGTGTGTCAGTCCGATTGTCTTTCACTAGAAATGTTTTTTTGTCGGCTTTGCCAAGTCCTGCAGAGACAGTTTGTTCTAGTATTATGAGACAGGGCCCCACTTTGTGTTTGTGAGAGGATCCAGAAGTCTGCGGCAAAGCTCCAGCATTCCTTCACCTATTATGTAAGACCTTTGGCTGTGCTGTGCTCGATTTTTTTTGTATCCCGAGGGGATCTGGAATGGGGCTGGGAAACTATATAGAAGTGTTCATATTGCATGCATAATTACAGCATGTGTGCTGTGCATGTCAGCCTGCGTGAATGAAATCTTGGTTATCTCACTGCTTTTGGCTCCAAGCGAGCATTTCCCAGCCCTCAGATGATACTGCACTTCCAGAAGTTTAATCCACAGTGATTTTCCTACCAGTGATGACTAAAGAAAAGGAAGAATACCCCAACAAATCCAGAGAAGAAGGTGGGAGGAAAGGAAAATCCTGGCCCTAATCCTTTTGGTTTAAAGTCAATGACAATTGATATGACCTGGGTGAAACATAAAACTAATTACAATGCTGGGGACACACAGGCAGGGGTGTGTCTATGTCCTGTATGCGTCAGCCGTGTGGTCGTCTCAACATGCCTATACCTTCAGGGTGAAAGGAAACAAGGCACATGTCCTCTTTCCTGTACTCCTCACTTTCCCTCTCTTCTCCTCTCACGTTTTGCTCGGTCACCGGGTGACTCACACAAAAAAAAAAAAATCACAGACCACAATGTGGAGAAATGTGATGGGTAACCGGAAACGTATGGCTAAATACAAAAATTTCCCTCTTCCTTCTGTTTTTTTGTTTGTTTTTTAAGGACAGATGAAGTAACAGCTCTTACATTTGCCCCTGGCTGATCGTCATCAGGAATTTATGTTGAATAAGACTAGGTCTAGTTTATGGGGTTTAGGCTTCTCTAATAAAAAGAGTGGAGAGTGGCAGTATTTGCATAAAACAGTGAGAAACTGAGCAGAAAAAAGGTGCAGTTACGTCATTATTCATCCCCACCTTGTGGCCACAATCAACACTGGCAGAAGAAGTGTTTGGATCCTTTAAAACAGCTGCGATCGATAGTTATAAAAGTAAACAGTGTGGCAAGTTTCAGCTCATTATTCAGCTGTTGGATCTGCAAATAAACTGTTTTTATAGCAGTTTTTTTCCTCAGTGGAAAAAAAAAACCCACTCCACATTATGTGCTCCAAAAAACAGAGGCAGTTAAAGACTAGCTCTGGAACATTCAGCAGTTAAAGAGCCTGATATTATCCTCAGGGGTTGGTAGAGTCCAGAGTGAACATTGGCCTTTGACAAATAAATCGTCGTATGGCTCTGTAACTGGCAAAGTAGTTCACTGTAACAGCTTAAAATAATAATGTCGTGTTGCCTTAAACTTCTCCTCCCTTAGCATGAAGGAGAAACTGTGAAACAGGAAATAAATGTGATTTAGTTTGACCGCTACTGTAGAAACATGGCGGTTCAAAATGACCGACTCCGTGGATGAGGACCCGTATCTGTAAAAATAAAAGCCTCAAGATGATAAAATTCTCATTATCAGGCAATTATTAATTATCAATCCATCCATTTCCTGTAACAGCCCTAGCTCGCATTGTGCAACACCCTAGACACCTCGCCAGTTCATCACAGGGCTGACACATACATGACAAACTATGTGTAATAATAAGTCACTAATTCACCAGTCAAATCAAATACATGTGTTTAAACAGCGGGAGGACGCTGGAGTACTCAGAGCCAACCTGCACAGACACAGGGTGAACATACCATCATGCTCCCAGATTATAAACGAATGAAAACATAATTATTGACATTATTCTGACATATAATTCTCTATATTTCTGCCATAATCTGTAATTACAACCTCCTAGATCTTACATACAGTTTTGTTTTTATGATTGATATTGTTTTAACTGTAATCTTTGCTTTTTGAAACTTAAAATATTAGATTTGCCCATTTTAAGCCTCAAAATTTAGCTTAGTTTAGTGGACATGATGACATAGATATATAGCACATCATGTGTCACAAATCAGGATGATGCATGATGCATTGTGTTTGTTTTATAAGCTGGTCCCATGTTTCATTTCCGTATCATTTCCGTAAACTCTTAATCTGAAGTGTAGTGGAGTAAAAATTAGAATATTTCCCTCTGAAACTTAGTGGAGTAGAAGTACACAGTAAAATACTTATACTACTGCTTGACTAATTTTATTTAGCTTCGTTCCATTGCTGCTTATTAACGGTCACGTGGTTCCAGTTTTTTAACCTTCTGAGGGAACAAATTGTGCGTGGCCTCTTACACAACCACACCCAAACTCCTCGTTAGCCTTCATGGCAGCACAGGTGCTACTTTGACTTTCCGATGTTGTTTTAATTACAGTAAAAACCACAGAGACAGACGCACTTTTATCTGGTAGAAATTAAACATGAAGTGTGTGTGTGCAAAAATGTTTTTGATATCGGTTTTCTTCTCTCTGATTGAAACAACCACATTTGGACACCAGTGCAGGAAGTGACTTGATATAAAACAAGATTCAAGATTAAATTACAAGTTAATTATTAAAATAGGAAATTTTGTACAGACATTTGTGTTCTCCTCATAATATCTCCTCTGCCTTCTTTTCCAGTGCTGTATATGTTGGCTTTTCCAGCATGGAGGTCACCAAAATAAATACAATGAATCCCATTTAGAACATAAATATGATATGTTCATTTTAGTTGAGCAATTAACAGGACGGTTTTTTTGGACTAAGAGACAAGCAGTCGAATATTCACAACAGTTGATGGTTTAATATCAATCTCATTCACTATAGAAAGCACAGCCTTGAAATACGTTTGACAAACTCCACATGTGGACGCCCTTTACATTCCTTTGACCTTTCTCTATTGTCTTCTAATCAGATCCATTACTCATCTTATAGCTTCGGAAACAACCCAGATATATATTTGTGTTTCTTGGGCCTTGTTACGGACCTCAAGGCCCGAAACATGTTGAAAGAAAACATGAAGACAAAAGTTGTCACTAAAACAATGAGATTTTTTTTATATTCAAAAACAAATGAAATAATTCCCTAAGAAAATAACAAAATAAAAGGGTTGGAGGTTCCTGGCCAAAACAAACAAAACGAGAAAGAGCGAACACTGAGCCAGCCGACGGCCGTCGCACCCAGCATCCACTCCCAAACTAAACCTGCCTACAACCCACTACCTAAATGAAAAGAAAAGACCGAAAACAGGACTACCAGGGAACCTCGGAACCAAAACTAAAATAACAAAACCCAAACAGAGACAGAGAGAGACACCTCCTTAAGTCAGCTCAAGCTGACGAGACAATAAGTCTCACCTGGGGTCTCCTCTGTGCACAGAGAGAGAGAGAGAAAGTGAAAGAGGGGTGGGGAGAAACAAACACACACAGTTCTACCTCCTGGCCACATGTAACAGACCATCGTCTACTAGGATTTCTAGCAGATGTGTGAGTGTCAAAACAAACAGGACATAAAACTTTCCTTACATCTGTTCATTTCAATTGTCAGGTCCAAAGAAAGAACATAACAAAGATGCACAGAAACGGTTTAATTATTAAATTCAACTTTCTTTAAGCAAACTATACTGTGTTATATCAGCGAGCAGAGCGTTGAGTATGGGTGGGTTTACTATGAAACTGTAACCTGAACCAAAGCTAAACTGAACACAATGAACAACCAGACAAAAACCAAAGAGGCTGCACCGGCCTTTCAGAAAGGGACCGAGAACAAAACCAAGAAAAAAAAAGAGGCGAGAAGACCTGAAATAAAACAGAAGAAGGCCAACACAACACAGTCTTAAGACCTTAAGACCTGTCATGAGATAACATACCTGCAAAAACAATGTGACTAAATGTTTGCAGATAGCTCTTAGTCACATATATAATAGACCTTTTTTACAGCAGACATTTTTTTTGGTATTTTGAAGCTTTATTTGACAGAGACAGCTGAAGAGTGACAGGAATATGAGAGGAGAGAGAGACGAGGGGGATGACATGCGGGAAAGAGCCACAGGTCGGATTCAAACCCTGGGCCTCTGCGGCAAGAACTGAGCCTTCATACATGGGGCGGACGCTCCGCCGACTGAGCTCACCGACACCCTACAGCAGCCATTTGGACGTGAAATAGTCGTTTCCAATGATACTAATTAAGGCTCAGTTCCATTTAGTGCAGCAGAGTTTGCAGTGACATGCACCACAGCCGCACCCTGACTCTGTTTGAACCTGAATGAGTGTGATTAGGAGGTAACACCCACGTTCTTCAAAGACTCGTGAGACATTTGAGTAAAACCAGTAAATAAAGCGCTGCTGGTGTGAAAACAGTTGCATGAATGATGGTTGTAGAGAGAAATATTTGAGAGTTTTTAAGCTGATATAAACAAATCTGAGCTGCTGAGTTATTGTGTTGATCCAAGCAAAGAATGTACTCGAACATGGACGCAGGTGATGCTTTTCAAAGACTGTATCTGGTGCCTGGTTGCACCAAACCCAGACTCGACGTTTGGCTTATTACAAACATCCACCTGCTCACAGCAGCAGCAGCCTCTGGACTCCTGGTGCACTCTGGGAAACTGAGTATTTCCAAATAATAGCCCAAAAGTTCAAATTTCATAAATATTTATTACATATCAATGAACAGAATCGACTACTTTCACAGCAGTGGTCTACAGCACTTGTTTAAAATAAATGCTCAAATGATAATTAATAATAATAATAATATAGTTCAGTTTCATTTGAGGCCACATTTGATACACAAACATTTACAAGTAGTACTTGGCATTAAAAACGATGGCGATACAATATTTTTAAGACACTTGGTGTTTTTTTTGTTAATTTTTCTTTCGTTTTGATATCACAGAGAGGTTCAGCAACAGTCTAAACAGTAAATATAGATTCAAATACAAAAAGAAAATAAAGAAAAACAAAACAAAACAAAAACAAAACAGTGAAAATGCCAAGGGGAGGTAGGAACGAAGAGTACTCGACAGAAATACAGGAGAAGTAGGAACATCGTATGTGGGAGAAGCAGTGTCGTAAACTGTAACTGCCGGGCATCCCGCACTCATCCAGAGTAATAAACACTAAAGTACCTTTTTAGTAAAAATCCCACCCCTGATTCCCGTTTCTTCCTCTTCCCTTCTTAGTTTTTCTGAGTTGTGTTATAGTGTTGGAAGGTTTCACACTGCGACAGGCAGGAGGAGGACAGGGGGGAGAAGGTGTGAGGGCAAAGGAGGAGGAGGAGGAAGAGGAGGAGGCTCATGCAAAAATGTTGAAGGCTGCTGTGTTGTGAAACCACCACATCGAGGTGCTGTCATACCCACGTTAGCGTAATCGCAACCACAGCTCACAGACTGTGTGAAAGCTTTCTTCTTCTTTTTTTTGACTGTCTGTGTGTTCATTACTCATCTTTCCTGTTTCATGTTGATTGATTCACGCTGACTCACGGGACTGATTTAATGACCTCAGAGCTGAGTTCAGAGAAAAACTATATTTATGCAATTTCTGGAATAATTGGGGATTGCTGGTTGCTGGGCGGACTTATGCTGAGCTGCATTGCTTCATGAGTAGCTGGGAGCTGAACAGCATTGCTGGTTTAACCTTTTTTAGGAGTGTGAGTAAAGGGTGAAAAATAAAATGTAAGCGATGAAAAAGGTGTTGAAATGAGAGTTTTAGTGTAAGTGAGGGTGACACAGCTGGTGTCTAAGCTACTGGGAGTTTAGTTTGTGTGTTCAGGTGTCAGTCAATTGTTTTTTTTTAACTTGCATCTTTAAGTCATGAAGTGATGAAATGAGCGGAAATAAAATGTTTGTATCTGTATCAAAGCAACAGTGACACCACCAGAGACCGGTCTAATCAGCACAGTCTCATTCAGCTCTTAACGGTTGTCACGGTGATGGAAATTGCCAATGAGTGACACCCGGGTCAGGCAGTTCATCTAATGAGAGAGTAAAGCCGAGAGGCACCACTCCATCTATAGCTCATTCCTCAAAGAGGGTCTTTGTGAGAGAGCGAGTGGATTCTGCTGTATAAAATCTGTTTGTGGTGTCCAGACGTAGCCAGTGTTTTGCTTTGATTATGTCACTTTGAGGCCCATAGGGCAAAATATGTAAGTCTGTTTGCTGAGATTAAGTTAAAATAAGCAACATACTGAAACTTTTCTACCATAAAATAACTTTTTTTTTTATTATTTCGATGCTACACTGACTTGTAATCGTTCACCTGTCACATTAAGTCGCACGCCACCAATTATTTCGCTGATTTTGGGGAAAACCGGATCGAATCTTACAAGTTTTATGATGGACAGTGAAGTAAACTGCTGCAAACTGTAGCTGCTGTTAGGTAGTCAGCTCAGTTTATTAGTCGGGCTGCCCGGACTGTGCGCTCAGAGCACCGAGGGGAGTGTTAGTGTTTATGCCACAGGCGTTTTCTGGACCACCGAGGCAACTACTGATGGGAAGCAACACTGGTGTCGTGCCAGAACAGGAGCTGGGCAAGCAGGCAATGCAACCAGGCTCAGCAGCCTCTGTGGATATAATGTCAGAGGTGAAGAGACCGAAGGGGACATTGATGGAGCAAGAAGCCGCCAGACAAAAGTCAATCTGGGACTTTTAGTGGTTGGTGGTGCTAGTTTTTGATCCTAAGTAACATAATCATAACAAAGACACATGTACAATGGTCCATATTTACCACGGTGGTCTGAAACAAGGGGCACTAAATCTTAAAAATACCAATATCTACCACAATGTTGCTTTACAAGAGAGAGAGAGGGGGTTAATTCAAGATGCTATCAAGCTGCATTGTGGGAAATGTAGGAGAATCAGAATATCTACATCTGATCTGAAACAGATTTTGCCTGATCAAAAACCTTTGAGTTCAGTCAGCGACGTGTCTGATATACGATCGGTACACTCTTTGCAGGTGTGTCGACTTTCAAGACGCGTCTAGCTGTTTGTCAATGGGCACATATGGTGAAATGGGAATAAAAGAAAATTGGAGTGTCAGAGGTGTCTCGTGAACTGGCCGACGATTCATAGCTGTAGCCTTGCACCAGGTGTCCGAGCTGTAAATCAGGACACCTGGAATGAAAACCAGCAGGGCATGTGGACTCTGAACCTCTGTGGATCACATTCAAAATAATACATAAAGCTTTAAAATAGTTTAGTTTATTTCTTTTCAGTTTTAGTTGCTTTTCATGGACAGTTATTGAATTTTTAATTCTACCTACAGTATGTATTAGTTTAGTTTGCTAAAGATGACTGATGTCTAAAATTTTCAGTATGCATTTAAAATGTTTTAACACCTTGGACCACTTCAAAAAACACCAAAAATATTTCACCCCTTATTTTTTAGTTTAGTTATTTGTCAAGATAGTTATATCTCTCTGTACAATAATATCTTTTTACTTTAGTTTTAAATCTATAACTTGTGGTTTTATCTATAATTACCATCCATCATCACACGACAGTCTAGTAAAAAAAAAGCTTTTAACAGCCGCACTCTTTCCGTCATCTCAGGTTGTGGTTTGCTGTGTTTGATATGACGTCGCACACCTCGTGGTTTCCAAAGAAGCTAATTTATTTTTTCTTTTGGCGCAGGAGACACAACACTTGTAGCAAAGGCAGGTCATGCAGATTTTATTATTTTTTTTAAAATCATTCTTCTTGGGTAAAAAATGTCGCGTTGTGCCTCCGGTAAGAGAATTTATCCGAACTCAATGAAGCTGTGGGGTTATCGCCGTAGTAATCTAACGTGGACTACAATCATGGCTGCTACTGTCAGACACCAGGATACGGTGAGCTGTTTAGAAGTGTAGTTCGGTGGAGGATGTTGTGGAGGAAATGGCACTTGTGGGAGACTTTGCCTCCAGCCCTGTCTACCTGTATACTGTGAATAAGGAGAGGAATAAGGACTAATATGTGCAGAGAGCATAAAACATCATACTTTTACTAAATATGGGAATAAAATGGATTTTTATAATATATCTATAAATATGCATCACAGGCATGACGGGCATACACGCCTGCCGCCGTGTATGCATTTTCATGTATAAACAGATGTACACATACATATGCATATCATACAACATTTGAAAGTGGATCGGAAATAACCACATAATATACAACACATATTAAGCTCTAGCAACGTCAGAGGGCATTGTGAATGAGATTTTTTTTTTTTTCCGTCGTGCCTCGGTGCGCAGATTTACATTCAGTTTGTTGGTTTGGGATCAAACCGTTTAACATTATCTCAAGAACTCTGAATAAACCACGGCATCTTACACAACCTCATCGCCTCTTTGGGTTATTTGCTGCGGGGAGGGCAACACAAACACCCAAACACGCAGTGGCTGAGGGGACTGCTCGTGAAAACAAACACACACACACACACACTGACACATCTCCTAACTCCCAGTGCACCCATCTTGTCCGATGAATGGGGAGACCCAAGATACAGGGATATAAACAAGGGGAAAGAATTAAAAGGATTCAACAAACGACTAAAATTAAAAGCAAACCAACCCAAAACAATAAAAATAAGTGTGACAGTACAGGAGTGGGTGGGCAGAGAAGTGCACGATGGGGATTGTCTTCACTTTAGGTCCAGGACATCTTCTTCGAAGGATGTGGAGAGGGCGAACGCGCTGGCGAGAGGCGGGCTCTCCGCTCGCAGCAGCGCCTTCTCCGGCTCGGCCTCCGAACTGGACGAACAATGCAGCTGGACGTCCAGGTCTGACTCGACAGACTCTGAGGCTAACCTGCTGTGCACAGAGAGATATTAGCTCAGGTGACATCACGGTTTAAAACGTACGATTGCTGCTGCTGCTGCTGTCGAATCTGTCGACGTCACCTGTCACTGTTTGTTGACGTCAGCGCTCGTGCTTTGGGCTCTTCCTCTGTGTTCTTCTTGCTCATCTTCCTCTGCTTGACTGTTCCACTGTCCGACTTCCCGCTCGGTTCCTCTGTCAAGCCTTTGTCGGCGTGAGGTAACAGAAAATGTGCATGAGTTAAAGGAAGGAGTTCGACATTTGGGAAATACACAAGTCGCCAGCGCACATAGAGACAAACATCCATCAGAATATCGCTTCAATACATTCACAAGAAGTCAGTTTTACCGAGCAGCTCCTTCCGCGTGCGGCTGGCTATCTCCTTAATCTCCATGCGCGACAGCGAAAGCGAGTGCGTCGCGGAGATGAGGGGAGTCGGGGCCACCATGGTGGGGCCCGGCGTCGTCAGCACCTTGTTGACCAGGGGGGACTTGAGGGGTCTTTCAATGCTGCGGCCCACCAAGTTACACAGAGGGATCTTGAACATGTGCTTACATGCTGATTCACCTGGGACGAGGAAGAAACGGATGGAAAGGAGGAGGAGAGAGCGGCGGGTAAAGTCAGAAAGATAAAAAAAAAAAGAGCATAGATGGGTTTAGGATGTTAGAAAAGAGACACATATAAAAAGGAAATGTGTGGCTGTTAATGTGAAATGTATGAAACTCACAGCCTGACACACTAAGATGTTTTTGCATGTTTTAGCTCATTAGCTACAGAAATGCATCATGTATTTAAAGCATATGTGCATGTGTTTCCATGCAGCCACTGAACATTTTGTAATGTATTTAAAAATGTTTTCTAAATTACAAGACTCTTGCAGGATAATGCTGTTGGAAATAGTGATTATTTTGAAACTAGAGAAAGTCGAACTCTCAATTTCTTGTCAAGAGTTAAATAAGAAGATGGATTTGACTCTCATGTCTGTCCGACAAATATGAAACTTAATCCCGAAGGTGGTTATCTTAGCATCATGATAAAAAGCATGAGAAAAAACAGCTAGACTGGCTCCGTCCAAATGTAAAGACATTTCAAAAATGTCTTTACAGGTGACTTGAATTTAACTAATTTATATAATAAGACTGTAGCTAGCCAACTACCTTGATAGAAAATAGTTCAAGAGTTGTAACTTGGTAGCGTAGTGGGTTAAGCAGCCACCCCGGGTGTGAAGGCTATAGTCCTCGCTGCAGCTGGCCCCGGTTCGAGTCCCGCATCGGACGGCTAATGTACTGCGTGTCACTCCCCTTCTCTCTGCTTCCTGTCTATCTTCAGCTGTACTATCAATAAAGGCATAAAAGGCCAAAATAATAATTTAAAAAAGAGTTAAGTGAATTAAAAATGTTCATCCAGGTGGTTTGAAGAGTTTTGTATCATCACCCAGTTGTTGCCGTCTTCTTAAACACCTTCAAATTTATCAGACAGACATGAGAGTGGTATCAATCCTGGCAACAACGTGAATCTGAATATTTCCCCAAATGTCAAACGACGCCTTTGAAACCCTCTTGGTGGTGCATTCAATGACCCTTTGACATTGCTCTCAGGTTTTATATTATCAGAAAAAACAGCAAACATACTGTGAGGTTGTTAAAAGCCCAATGCGAACTAGTCCTTGAATGCACCAATAGGGTTTTTGATTGCAACAGCATTTTCTTATGAAGCTTTAACAAATGTAAAAAAGAGTTTATTATGATTCAAGCGTGTTTCAAGCTCATTAAAATTAATGTCAACGGCTGCCTCGGATGTAAGAAATCAATCTAAAAAACTGAGGGTGTGATTTGTATAAAAGTCACTGTCATGTTGAGAGAAACGTGCTCGATAGTTTATGAACTAAAAGATGCAAAATGAGAATTTTCATGATTTTATATAAAGTGTCTCTCTCTCTCTCTCTTTCTCACACACACACACACACACACACACACACACACACACACACACACACACACACACACACACACACACACACACACACACACACACACACACACACACACAGGTTTTGACGAGCTGATACTAACAGAACCGAACCTCCGTATATCCAGATGAAGACACTCTGACATGATTAATAGTCCTATTTACTGAAACAGCATGTGATCTTAAAATTAACCATCCTTCCTACAGAGAGCTAATGTAATAAAACTGTTCAGTTGTAGCCATTTATAGCAGACCATCTATTATTCAGCAGAGACTATAAATGCGTCAAAAAAATCAGTTCGGGCCACATTAAATGGATGTTTTTGGAGTTTTTTTTCTTTTTTTCGAATGGCGACAATCTGCCTGCAAAAAAGCTGCAGTGTGCCAACATGCAGTGCCCAATTATGCCATCAGGGTGCAGCATTGCAGTTCAGCAAAGCCCGCACTCCCGGTCCACTGAGACAGGCTTTGGTAGTAACATGGATGAGACTGAATTAATGTGAAGGCACAAAGAGAGAGAGAGACCGTCTCATCCGGATCGTCAGTGGTTGAGAGGTGAGTAAAGAGCCACGGAGAAAAATAGAGGGTCACTGCTGATGTTTGACAGGTGCACTGTGTTAGTGTTGTTACAGATCCTCTCTTCCTGTACCTGCGCTGTCATACAGCAAAAAATTATAAATAAATAAAACAAAACAAACGTCAATAAATGCATAAAAGAAAAAAGCATGCAGTTATATGGAATATATATAATCACGGAGATCAACATATTCCACATGCGTTTCTGGACCAGGGTGAGGTGTCACACTCCGTCGCACTGGCAGATTCATTTAAATATAAGCGTTTTTTTATTTTTTTTATTTTACCAGCACTAATTGAGGTCGAATTCTCCAGAGAAGCTGCTTTTGCTGCAGGTCTTTGGTGTGTGTGTTTAAGCCAGCTGGAGGGAGGCGGCGGCGGCAAGCGGCCACATCAGTAACAGCATCTTGTTCACATTACTGATGCGATTACATCAGATGAAACCCTCCCCGAGGAGCAGATACGGGCAGGCACACAGGCAGTTAGAGGATGGGATTTTTGTCAGCGCCCCTTCCACCTTTCTCCACCTTCTTCTTCTTCAGCCTCCTCCTCCTCCTCCTCCTTGTGCTATACACCACCCACCCTCCTTCTCCCACCACCCTCACCCCCACAGATTGTGGCACCGCTGTTTGGACTACCACTTTGGATCGAAGAGAGGGCTGACAAAAGTCTCCATGGCGACAGTGCAATCTGTAAATCATGCTGCGGCAGACGTGTCTTCTCCTTCCCTCTTTCCCTTCTTCTCTCCCCTAACCTCCTGCTTGTACACAACCCCTCCCATCTCTCCCCCCTCTTACCTTCCCTGCGTCTCCTCCTCCTCCTCCTCCTCCTCTCTTTCTCCTCCGTAATTTAAAAACCCTCCACCCTTGATCAACGTTATCTCCACTAACTCACTTTTTTACTTTGCACCCCGTCACCTTTCCTTCCTCCTTTCCTCTCTCTCTCTCTCTCTCTTTCCTCGCACTAATGCTTTAATTAGTTAAGACAGAAGGGGGGGATGGGGAAGACATAATGTTCACTTAACATTCAACCAACGTTCAAGTCAACATGCCGCCTCGGAGCAGACAGGGTGATACACTCTGGGAACATGTGCATGTTAGTGGGGCAGCGTTATGAGCGTTTTTTTTTGTTTTTTGTTTTTTGTCATGAACTGAGGACGAGATGCGGGAGAATCCTGCAGTACCTTCGGCATCCTTAGACATGTACAGGGAAAGCTTGGTACCATAGGGAATCCGTATAGAATCTGAACCAGGGATGAAGAAGAGGGTTACACACACAGTAACATACAGCACACCACACACACACACACACAGTAGGTTGTCTGTTAGGCGTTGGACTCCCGGCGATGCAGAATCATATGCATAACCAGCTTTGAAAAAACAGGAAAGAGAATGAGAATCCCTTCCAGAGAAATGATTACCCGAATCAGCCTAAAAGCATAAAAGCCTGCCCTCGGCCAATTGCGGCGGCGGCGACAGACAAACCTTTCACCCTGTTAGCCTTAATGGGACCTGTAAATATCCACTCCGCTCAGGAAAACAGAGAAAGACCGCCTCTATGGTGCACACGAGCAGAACATTTTAATAATTGTTTTCCTCTAACCCTTCCCTGTGACGTGGATGCACCCGAGGATGACTTGAAGTCTAAACCAAACAACATGATCCATCATGACAAACCTGTATGTCCTAAACCACATTAATGACAGCTGAGCGTGACACGGTATGTAGACAGTTTATAGACGGTTGGAAGAGGTCAGCCTTTAGGGGGCGGGAGTGTCGACTCCGAGTGGTCAAACACACAATGAAAGATGGAGGAGGGAGTGAAAGTGGGCTGGATGATGGGAGGGAGGGGCTCGTATCGATCCTCAATCATCCTTGAAAGCGCTCTCTGCCTCCGAGGACACTTATTGTGTCCCTTGAATGGTGGTGGTGGTGGTGGGACGTATGTGGGTGATTAGTCTGTTCCTTTTAAGACTTTTAACGATGCCACAGAAAAACAACAACAAATATTTCCAATATTATTCATTTTCAAGCTGAATTCTCAGCTGCAACAATAGATCTCCATTTAACTCATTTAACTATCACATGAAAATCAATTCGGAAGAGACACTAATCCATCGCAGGAGATGATTTTTGTTTTTAAAAATAGGTTGACTGTTTTGAAAATCGGTGTGTTCAAGGACGCTGCAAAATCCGAGAGTAGGCTGCCTGAGAGCAAACGTGTTAAAGGTTCAATGTGTAGCATTTAGGAGGATCTATTGGCAGGAATGGAAAATATTATTAATATGTATTTTTTAATCATCAGAAGATAAGAATAGTTTCTTTAAAATGAGCTCTTCATAGAGCAGGGCCTCTCCCAGTGAGTGTTTAATCGTGGGTGAAGCATGGGCATCTACAACTAGACTTAAAAGTCCAGATTTTTATTTAGATTATTATCAAAAAATCCCATGAAAAGACCAAAACCAACATTGAATTGATTATTAGACTGTGCCATGGTGCTAACTGTGCAAAAACTGCAACAAGTACTAAAGCTGAATCCTTACCACGGCGGCCACAGCACTATTTACTCCTGATTAAAAAAATATTTGCAAAAAAAAACTTCTGTGCACAAAGTCTGTGTCTCTAATCCTTAAAGCTTTGCATCTTTAGAAGGAGCCACTGAAGCTGGAGCCGCAGACAGAACAGAGAAGCTGAGTCAGACTTCAAATCAAAATTCCTGGTTTTGGCGTTTCAGTTTGGGATTGCTGACATTAAGAAAAACATAAAAACACCAATTTTACTCCATAAAACCTCTAAAACTATTTTCAAATAATCCTTTGTTACCATGTTCGTGCCTGTTTCTCTTCTACGTCTGATATTCTGACAACATCTCTCACCAAAGCTTCGCTCCTCAGCAGTAAACTCTCGGATGTCAGAGGACGTTTGAACACACAAGGCAGAGGTAAAAAATTTGAAAATGATCCGGAACGGCAACGACAAATGGAAAACACAGTCGAGGCAATCAACGTAATAATGAATGACCTTCTCGTGTTTTCTGCATGAACAAGTTTTCACATGAGAGGTTTCTGCAACTCTGAGTATTAATGCTACATGTGTAATTATAAAAAAAGTATTAGAGTATAAAGCAGATAGCTGAAGATATATTTAAAGGTCCAGTGTGTAATATTTAGAGGGCTCTGTTGACAGAATATATTGGTGTTAACTCTGAAGAAGCCTTTTTTATATCTACAGATACCGTGTCCATGTTGGGTCACAGCTAAACACTGACTACAGAAAGGGCTAGTCGCATGTTTTGCAGTTTCCCTTCAAACTAGGAAAGACGGGGTGAGACGAGAAGGTTGCAATCAGCAGCTACATGTCTATACTGCTCCTTTAAAGCCATCAGCAGGATTATATTAGTTAATGTAAAAGAAGAATCTATGGGAAGGAGATGTGAAGCTCTGGGTATTTTCCCAGTTTCATAACTGTGGTAAGCCCCAAAATGATGTCCGTATTATACAGTAGGAAAGGATGAGGTAATGATGATGGGAGAGAGATGAACGCAATCAAATATCTTGCCCTAGAAAACGACCCATGATTCAACTGCGAGACGGAGAGAAACTCTGGAGGAGAAAGGCTGCGACTTCAATGAACCGTTTCTGCTGAGGCCAGTTTATGTAAATGTCTCTCGAGCTCTGGGCTAACACAGCGGCGTCCAAAGTCAAACAGGTCTGCGGGCACGGCTGACATTTGAAAACCTTTCATACCGGAGCATTAATATCAACATCCTCTGGTGCTCTCTCTCTCTCTCTCTCTCGCGTGGGGCTTACCATCACCGAGCGGGGAGGGGAACACGGGCATCTCGTAGCCGGTGGGCGTCTGCGGGGAACTCTGGGAACTGGTGTCTCTGGAACTGCAGTTGGAGGCCGAGCTCACCGGAGCCGACGAAACAAAATAGATGTCCGACTGCAGAGCGGAGGAAAGAGATCAATAAGAGTGACACGGCGGATATGTAACGATGCCAAGGAATATTAAGAGAGGTTAGAGGAGGGAGGTGAAACATGGAGAGAGAGAAAAGGAAAAACAAAGAGATGGAATATTTGTTTTATGCCAGGCACACTGCGGTCTGTGTTAAATGACCTGCGTGCATGAGTTATAAGTGTATTATTGCTTTGTAGCCATGCAGATTGTCGGCCATTTTTCCCACCAGGGTAATAAAGATTGATTGAAATGAGAGAGCTGAGACAGCGACTTCTAAAACGCTAACACTGAAAAGACTCACAGGAGAAAAGGGCTTTGTTAGAGTGAGACCAGAGGGTGTTGTATGTTCTGTTTTATTCATCTGGTGCCAATCTCAGAGAGCACGTCTGGACTGATGTATTTCTACTACCTCATTATCTCATTCCTCACCAGTTTTGCACATGAATTATGAATTATTTAAGTTCCTGCATGCAGTGTTGTCAAAAATCAGGGCACGGACGTGATATTGTGTTAAGCTGTCGAGCATACTGACCCGTGAAGCAGCCAACTGCAGCTCTGGGACCACGGCTGTGTACACGAGGTTGCCGTTGACGACCAGTCGGATCTCGATGGAGTCGGTGGTGAAGGCCAGGATGTAAGGAAACGCACAGACTGCAAAGACAACACGAGCACACGATCAACAACAACAACAACCCCCCCATTCCAAGTTTGGCTAGAAACGTTTAGAAACTCATCCCCGAAACGAGACATTTAAGAGTTTGGCATTTTGAAATGTCATCATTAGCCGATGATATATGCAGAACTGGGCTGGATATATCTCCTGCAGGCTCTAGACTCGAGGCACTTCCTTTCCTTTCCTTCCTTGAAATGTAAAATAAGTTGAGAATGAACTGCGGCACAGCACAAAGACATCGTCGACAAGTTAAAGAAAATTCTGTAAAAGCCTCAAACAAACCATCTGACAGCAGAACCTTTAATAATTCGTCTTGGTTAAACCTGCTACAACAGTTTGGGCCCTTGGGAGCAGCACACCAAGCGTATTATAACCTTATAATATTGATATGGTCAACGTGTTGACAGATGAAGTAGTTGCCCATAAATCCAGAAGATACAGAGCAACATTAGCATTCATGTGGCCACCTGATGAATCGAAGCTCTCCTTGAGGCTCAACTAACTCCTGAGGGAAATGTGTAAATAAGTGAAGATTTATTTATCTAGCACTTTTTTAAATGCACAAAGCTACAAAGTGCAAAAAAAAAAACATTACAAAATGAAAAAAACAAGCGCAACAAGAAACGGAAAACAAAGACAAGGAGAGGGATGGAGAGTCTGAGCGACTGGGGACGGTGGTTTGAGAGGTTTGGAGCAGGGGATGGACAAAAAGGCTCATAAGGTTTGAGAATCTTGGATGTTGTAGTTGATTTTATGATGGATTTTAAAAAGGAAGCCAAAAGGAGGCCGGCAAGAGCAGAGGTAACATCAGACAGTTCTCAGATGGACTCGCTGACTGTGGTGTTAGAAAGCAGAATGCTGTCTAAGGTGCAGGATATCTCGGACTATGACTCCCACCCACTCCATGACTCAGGAGCACCTTTGGCCCGGAGAGAGCTGGTACCAAGATGCTCCACAGAGAGACACAAGAAGTCTTTCCCACCAACTTCTCCCTCAAAATATCAGACAGTCCAAGTCAAGTCCAGTAGCCATCGAACTGGTTTGTCCAATAAATAAGTGCAATCTCCCACACATGCATACTGCACTTTAACAATCAGTGTCTATTCTCTGTACAGTCTCTCAAAGACTAAATTCTTTATAAGGTTTTAGATTTACATACTGCATATCTCACTGTTACTTGGTTTTTATTTTCCTCTTACTGGTTTTATTTATCTGTTATTTATACATGTGTGTATATAGTGTTAAAGTTTTGTTTTCTTGCAATTACTTACTATCTAACCTACCGTTTGGGAGCTGCTGTAACAAAAACTATTTCCCTGCAGGGATTAATAAAATGTTTCTGATTCTGATTCTAGTTAACAGCTGCATGGCAGCTGCATTTTGAACCCACTGTAAGCCGCTTAACTGAGACGGAGACTTATGATAAGATGGAAGAAAACTGGACAAGCTTAGCAACAAAGAAGTGTTTCTTTAGTTGCTAAAAAGCAAATTTCAAACCAGCTGTTTGGTCCCGTTATGGTCTCTTATCTTTTTTTTTCTGTTATTTTGGGTGGAAACAGCTGCCTGTTGCAGAGCAAACCAAAACAGTTACAGACTATAAAAACTAAAGCCGATGAGCTGAAAGACACTAAAATGCTCTGAAAGGCTGAGAGCAACATAAAAATATTGATTATAGACTGATTAACCAGTTGCTTTGAATCCGAGGCTCTCCAATATGTTTCAGAGCATCTGTTTTATTACTCAGCACATTTTGTTTGTTTTAGTGTGTGTGTGTGTGTGTGTGTGTGTGTGGACACACAGCGACTGAGAGCGGCAACATCATCATCAACAGGGTCAGGGTCACAGGTTTAGTAGCAATTGTGTTTGCTTTTCATCGCTTCCTGCATTAATAAAAACACACACACACACACGCGCGCACACGCACAAATAATCACACAGGCCAATCGGATGCTTGTGGCTAACACATGGTGTTTCCATGGCGACAGCAAGCTCCGGCCAGGCCAGCAGCAGCATGAGCATGGGTGGGGCGGCCCCCCCACCCAGAAGCGTTGTTGCCGTGGTAACCTACCGATTGCATTGGGCATCTGGTTCCAGCTGAAGTGGAAGTCGGAGGTGTTGGACTGGATCATCGGTGTGGAGCCGTTAAACGGACAAACTTTCTTATAGTAGCAAATATCTGGAAGAGGCACAAGAGGAGCTTATTTACTTTCCTCCGTTCAAGGCCGAGAGGAAGTCAACAGATGTTTGTCAGATTATCCAGACGACAGTAGAAATTCTCTGATTTTTCTTTCAGAAATGTGCGATAGAAGAAGGTGAAAACATTCAGGAGACAGAGATCTGAAATCGAATAACATTAAAAGGGAGACTCACAGTTGTAACACAAGAGCAGACCCGCCTCCCCGTCTTCATACACATCAATGGCTGCTACAAAATTTACCTGCAGGCAGAGACGAGTCAGCTTAGGCGAAGCGTTTTTAACTAGATCCAAAGGTTAAGATGTGTTTTGCTCGTTCAAAAGGAGAAATATTTAAACGTGATTAAATTATGCCGCAGCCTAACTCGTTCATTTCTCCTCCGTCTCCTCTGCAGCTGGTGGCTGTGAACGACGACGTGTTGATTGCACAAAGCGAGCCTGTTAATCAAGCAGGTAAACAATGCGACTAACCGAAGCCGGCTGAAGATCTCAGTTCTGCTCAATCACGTGAAAACATAATACCAAAAAATGAGAATGTGTGTGTGTGCCTCACCCTGTTGGCGTCTACGTGATGTAGCCGGTAGGCATCTCCAGTGCTCTCATTGATCAGGTCAAACTGATGTTTGTAGGCCACACAGATCATATTGTCGTTTTCCCCCGTCGGCCCGTCCACCAGCGCCATCACCACGGGCGGGTCGCACAGACAGATCTCCTGATGGGTGGATGGTACATGATCAGTGCTCACACACACACACACAGATTTATTGACCTATAGGCTTGTCTGCGTATAATATTGTCTGACCTCGCAAACTTCGACTGGACATTCACAGCTCAGTTATGTCCAAAGAAATCATAGTATGACATGAAGATCTGGTAGATAATCATGCTCTAAGGTCTAGACCTACATTTCCCATAATGCTTTGGCTATGGATCTGTGCATACAGTCTATGTTTTTATGTGTTTATTCACAACAATGCTGTCGACGTACCCATGCATCACTTGATCAATTCGACACTGAAGAAAACATGAAAATGTCACGATTCTTGGGCGAGTTCTGGAGTTACGACAAACGTTTTGGAAAATATAACTCACGCTGAATTTGAAATTATCTGTATCATGTTTGTGTGTTCTGATTTGATATGATATAAACTTTTTCCAAACGTATTTTTTGAGCTTTATTTGACAGAGAGAAAGGGGGATGACGTGCAAGCAAAGGGGCCACAGGTCAGATTTGAATTGCTGCGGGAAAGACTGAGCCTCTACTAGGTGAGCCTGATATAATATAATCTTGAACTGACACAAACTACGACAATTAAGATACTTTAAAACCACCTTAATTGCCTCTATGAGCGGCGTGCCCCCTGCTGTTTTTAACACCTGCCTCCTTCACCTGCAGAATCTTTGTCTCCGCAGCTCCCTCGCTGTGCTTCAAACATGTATAAATATGTGTATCTAATATCTCATTTTTTATGAGAAAGCAGCTTTAAAAAGAGGAATTCACATTCTTTTATCCCGCTCATTTGTGAATACAATTTCCATTCGTTACTTTTCTATTAATTCATGCAGAACTTGTTGTACCCGTATGTACTGAAACTCCTCCACCGGTGAGTCCGATCCCGGGCCAATGGCGCTGAAGCCTTCGAAGCGTTTCCTGGTGATGAGGAGGAGTTTGTTCCTGATGGCTGCTACTATTCTCAGCTCGGAGCCGTGGTGGGTGTTGATGGAGTACAAATGACAGCCTAGGACAAAGAGGAGGATGATGAGGAGGGTACATTGGACATGTGTTGTGCCTGTAGGTGTTGTTCCCTGGCATCATCCCACAGATCGATGCGTCCGCCACAGACAGCTGGCACGATACCAACAGCGGGTCAAATGTTACTAAAGGTCACAGCATCCTGCTTTAAGCTGATTTAAATGTTATTTTTCTTATTTAAATATAAATAATCTTGTCAAGCACCATTTGCATCGACCAGGTTACAAACATATTCGGTTAATCTTTCGTCCAAAAGTGGAAAGAAACAAGTCTGAAATGTGGATGGTTTGGTGTTGATGGAATATAAACGTCTATCAAGATGCTGATCCAGAAAATAAAGTTCCATTTTTAAAAATCAGAGCTCAAAATGTCCTTCTTTTGTCTATTATTACAGTACAAACCAACACACATGTATGTCATCTAAAAAATATTTCAAATTATTACTAACATGCTCAGCCTGCACACCTCCAAGCGTGACCTGCTTTAATGTGCAAAAAAACCTTATTCCGCCTCCTGACTCCCGTGTTGATATCGAAGTCGGCGACACTATCCAGGTGAGCAGGAAAAGTAGTAGTGTGAACGTCTGTGTGTGTTACATCTCCCTGCTGAAGCTCTACAAATATCAGGTGTAAAGTAAAATATGAACGCTATATGTTTATTCGACATATAATTTCAAGGAGATCTTTTCCTAACAAGCTTTAAGACTGTGCAAAAACAAGTTTTTTCTGAAGTTAATATCAGTTTAGGTTCATTTAAAAAGGGAAGTTCACAGTAAAATGATAATAACTAACTAAACTGAACTCATATTAACTTCCCACTGCATATGCACAATAGGAATAGATCTCTTAATGGCCTGTACAAACAGATTACAGCAGGCAGAAACTGTTTGAATGAACACGCGGGCAGATAAAATTAGTCATTTAAATTGAGCTGAATCAAAGCAAACCCCTCCGGATTACAGTACACGTGTCCGCTCGTGTTCGCATGTTCCCGTGTACCTTTCGTCTTCTCCAGTTTATTCTCGCGGCTGTCGCACTTCCCTCTGACGAGCTGCTTCTCCTCCAGGCCTCTCTTGAGCGTGCTCAGTCTGAACACGTAGAGCCGAGCGTCTTTCCCTGGAAACGACAACAAAAACAAAAGCCACTTCTGGTTTTTCATGAAGGTTACTCTTAATTTGTCATCACTCTTTTTTTTTTTAAGCATCCTCCCACGGCCAGACAGCGGTGTCGTCGCACCGCGGGAGGATTACTCGAAGGCTTCTTAAGGCTCGTGCTCTCTCAGAAGCTTTATCAAAGCCCACACACAGTCGTGACAAATGTTTGCGCTGCCATCGCATAATCACTATCAAAACCGACTCAGCCCTGTTTGTCAATATTAGGGTTAGCTAATCATCTGCAGGGTAATTAATTACACGCTCATCTGGTTGAAGCAAACACAGGACTAACCCTACATCTGTTTGTTAGTACATAGCAACTTTGTGTGTTTTTCAGGGTTCCCACACCTTTTTCATGAACAAATTCAAGCACTTTTCAAGCACCTTCAAGCACCAGTTTTTCCATTTTTCCAGCACCTTTAAATAGGTAGCCTACTAGTTGTGTTTTCCATGATGGTCATGGGAAGCGCAGCGGTGCCACTGTATGGCATAATAATATGGGTCTAATTAGCATTATTTCATATGGTGGTAGATTGACTGTTTTGATTTTTAACTAATTGTGAATTGGCTTGTATTCTCAGCTTGTGAGTGGTGTATTGTGTAACTACCATAGCGCAATAACAGTGACCAACAGGTGTGGATAGTAGTCTACTGTTATTTCTCTGCAGAACACCAAGCGAGTATGATAACTGAGTTCTGCATGTAAAGGCATCGAAACAAGCGCGTAGCCGCTTAGGAAACATTTTTGTTTTCTCTTGGTTTATTGAGATAGACATCGCACAAATTTCAAGCATTTTCAAGCACTTCACAAAAAATTCAAGCATTTTCACAACCTTGAAAACACTGAATTGAAATTCAAGCATTTTCAAGGAATTCAAGCACCCGTGGGAACCCTGTTTTTTTTTTTAAATGCATTTTATTTCTGTCTATCTGCGTATCTGTCAGCCCTTTTTACACTCCACACAGTCAATCCGGTCCTTGCAGGGATAAACACACTCTCTCATACACGCACACCAACAAAACCTCGGCGGGGATTGGTTCTCTATAGGTCAGCTTCCTTAGATCACAGCGAGAGATCAATGTGTTCGCTGGGCCAATGGAAGTGGGAAAGGGTAAGTACGCACTCAAACAGCACAGAGAGAGAGATGACAGAGGTGAAATAAGAATAATCAGAGAGAAGATGTGCCGTGAAGACTGTTCAAGAAAAGGACGGATGAATGAGGAGAGTGTTAACCAGTAACCTTCTCCTTCTTCTTCTTGTGGTCTACGCCTACCTTTGTCTGCCCGGGTGATGAGCAGGTCCTGAGGCTCGAGAACGTGCATCTGCTTCACCACCATGGTTTTGTCAAACACTTGCACCGGAGGCAGAGTCTGCGTCTCTGAAACACAACGCACACATCAGGATAAACATGTGAATCAATGTGGTTGAAATATTTAAAGTAAGGGTCGGTCATTGTTGACACTCACCCGCGTTGGGCAAAGCCGGATCAGGGCCTGAAACGTGCACAACATCATTATCATCATCATGTTTAGCTGTCGGGCCATGGCATTCTGCTGAGTGCAGTATCGAATAGATATGGATGGCTGGCTTTATTTTAGAGGACATGGGGAGATATGTATCGATTAGGCATGACCTCACCATCCAGCAGCATGACCCCCGCTGTGTCTGTGGCAGCCAGCAGAGATTGACCCCAGGAGTCGGCGCACACGATCTCGTAGGGGAATGTGCTGCAGAACGACTGGGACTCCCATGGCTGCAGCATACATGCACATGCAAACACACAAACACATGTAGATATACACAGAGACAGGCATGATGGAAATAATTGGTAGAATACTAAAACAACTCTTCAAATCCAAAATTAAAAAGGATGGTGAGTTATGTATACACTGCAAAAAAAAGCCCTTTAATTGCAAGTGATGTGAGATAAATCCACATTTCCAGGACACTTTTCAAGTATTAGTATGCAAAATAAGACAGTTTTATTATCTAATGACAATAAAAAAGAAGAACAATAACAAGCGAATAATATTTCATCCTCGAGTCTGAAAAATAAGCGAGCGTATTGCACACATATCTCTATATGTTGGCTGTAAATAACAGATTTATAGTTCAGAACAGTTCATGCCATGATCACAGTCTTCGATCGCCTCTTTGATTAGAGCATTTTGGGCTCCATTAATACTTTTATTACAAATTTTTTGCTCTCACCTCTTTTCTGCACAGGCCTGTGGTTACAAGGCTGGTCGGGGCGTCTCCTCTCACAATGGTTTTCAGCTTCAGAGCCTGGAGATGAAACGGCATCACACATGAAACAGAGACACCTCTCAATTCTTTGATTTGCAGTGCTGCGGTGAAGGAAGTACTCAGATGACTTAAAATTAAAATTAAAATTAAAATAAAAGCACCAATGCAAACAATGTCAAAATACTCCAGTACTCTTTAGCTATACACAGCAGTTATGATGCTACATGTAGGTAAAAAGAAATATTTAAAATTCTACTAGTAGTACAGAAGTATTACGAGCAAAATGTAGTTCAGGTTTCAGAAATAGAAGTACTAACTCTTCATAAAAATGTGACTGATAGCATTAGACATTAGTTTTAACTACTTTATATAGAGTTATTGTTGGTATTTAAGCCCAGCCCACCCAACAAAGGGTCACATGATAAATCTGAAGGATTATGACGAGATTAATGAGGGTTGGGAAGAGGAAGAAGAAAATGATGCTGCCCAACGTTAAATTATTTTTCTCTAAACTTTGATTTTTTAAATCAAATACTGGATAATTTGACTTTGGGCCTTGGGCAGTTTAAATGAAACCACCTGAGGAGTTAGGAGTGGAAATTTCTCTTTGGTGAAGACCTCTGAAATGTAACAAGGCGGCACCGACTAGAAACATCTTCAAATGGTTAATCTTTAAGCTTCTTTAACTGGGTCACACTTAAAAAAGTATTTTATGGGCTTCTCCTGTTTCCTTTAATGTTGCATCTTAATTTAAAAATAAACAAAAGACAAACGTAGAGGAGGAAAAAACTACTAAATGTCCCTCGTGAAATGAAAATCGCTCAGTAAATGATCCGCTTGGTATTTAACAAACCGTGGACCCTGCATGGGATAAAGGAGTGTGCGCCGCATGTGAATCATCCATATAAACATAAATGTATTACAAGGACAGCAGTGGACCGAGCTTGCTGAATTATGCACCTTGTATTCCATCACTAATACATAACAAGCCGGCCCTGCTTTCCATGCTTATTCAAGCACAGAGAACCGTGGTGACGGCTCGTAGACGTGTCATGATACATTAAATAAAAAGGTGTAATTGCTTCAGCTTCCAAATACAATACAGTCCGCACGAATGCTCGAGCAGCAACCGTCTGATCGGATTGACAATTCCCCATCCCGAGCTGCACAGTCAGGGTTTCTATTTACATATCTGCATAAACAGGCGGCGTGGAGATAATGAAATCAATACCGAGCAGCAGCACAATGGCTCGGCAGTGAGGTGCACTCCGACGCCCGTGAGAAAATATCCATAACAAATACATATTCTAACCCATCAGGCATCCATGACGACGTGAAATCATTGTGTACAAACGCGCGTGACACACAAACGAGCGGACGCACAAAGAGTCGGTTCGGCTGAGAGCAAACGCCTCGTCTCTACAAAACTGGATAATCAATGACTCGACACGTCTTCCCTTCCCTTTTGTTTTCACGCTCCACAGAGCAAGGTGTCAATGCGTCGCCGGCTTTGTGTTTATGAGCGAAGGAAACGAGGAAAGGAGCAAAAGGAAACGACAGAGAAAGGAAACAGGAGAGGAAGAAACATAAACGTGCATCTTTAGAAATGGTTTATAACCTGATGACCTCATTTCTTGAGTCAAAGTAAGTTTCAAGATGATGAAACATTTGGTTTTTTTGCACATATTAAGAGCAATTTCTGATTTATTACACTTTAATATTTGTCTGCCTCACACAGACACATTTCCCCCCGAGGCTTTATGACAAAACTTGTTTGGTTAAGATAAAAGCTCTCATTGTGCACAGTCTATTATCACGGCGGGCCGCACATTTGTCCAAAGAATATCTATTATCTCACAAACAACCTGAAACAAATGATTTAACATGATGCCAGAGATCATCCAGGACGCTTCTTTACACACTCTTCTTCTTCTCCCTGTGTAATTATAGTTACATCATCACCCGGCACAGAGGCGTAACGACGATTACATCAGCCACGTAATGACTACTGGACAGCGGCTCGGAGACCTCGTGTCATTATTCCACTCTGACCCTCCTGAAAGCGAGAGAGTCCAACAGCCGGTCAGGACTCTGTCGTAGCACAAAGAGTCACAGGTCTCTTTTTTAAAGATGTCTGTAGCTTCTACTGCAACTGCAGTTTCTCTATTTGGCTTATTGTTATGTCAAAACAGGAAAAAAACGCACTGGCGCCAGAAGATAAGTGAGAAAATCTCATTGTGCACCTGATTAGAGCAAAACCAGAACCACGTCCTCATCTATAATATATATTCTCCGTCATTTGAGCAGGACTTGAAGTCATTTCTGCAATTCAAACGCTCACAGATCTTAAGTGACCATATTAAATATGTATTTCTACGTAGATATTTCATCGTGGAGAGGTAAAACACACACACGGCAACGTTTCCGTGCAGCCAAACGAGGTGATTTTTTATGACATACGGGGGTGTAATTTCCTCCGGGCATGTCGGAGCTACGCTCGTCTGAGTCGCCTTCAATTATTACAGCGCACTCAAAGCAACAAGCTTAACGAGCGGCGGTGGGGAGTGGTACTCGGAGTCCCTCGCCGACGTGATTTTGCTACAAACAGGCAGCGATGCTGTCCAGCTGGAGGTTGCTGGGGCAGTATGAATGAAATGAATATCTGTGGACACCACTCAGGGTTGAAAAATGTACATTACATTACATTCTTTGGTGTTTTTTATCTATATTCTTCTTCTTACTGCTTATCGTTCAGGGTTCCCACACCCTTTTCATGAACAAATTCAAGCACTTTTCAAGCACCTTCAAGCACCAGTTTTTCCATTTTTCCAGCACCTTTAAATAGGTAGCCTACTAGTTGTGTTTTCCATGATGGTCATGGGAAGCGCAGCGGTGCCACTGTATGGCATAATAATATGGGTCTAATTAGCATTATTTCATATGGTGGTAGATTGACTGTTTTGATTTTTAACTAATTGTGAATTGGCTTGTATTCTCAGCTTGTGAGCGGTGTATTGTGTAACTACCATAGCGCAATAACAGTGACCAACAGGTGTGGATAGTAGTCTACTGTTATTTCTCTGCAGAACACCAAGCGAGTATGATAACTGAGTTCTGCATGTAAAGGCATCGGATCAAGCGCGTAGCCGCTTAGGAAACATTTTTGTTTTCTCTTGGTTTATTGAGATAGACATCACACAAATTTCAAGCATTTTCAAGCACTTCACAAAAAATTCAAGCATTTTCACAACCTTGAAAACACTGAATTGAAATTCAAGCATTTTCAAGGAATTCAAGCACCCGTGGAAACCCTGTTATTTAAATAAAAGTTGATATTGTCCGATAAAGACACCAGATAAAGATGCAAATGCAACAATTATAATGAGAAATTCCATAAAGGAAACTGATTTACAATACAAAGGTTTGAAAAACGCAAAAACTAAATTGATATACTGTTGTTTTATTGTTTTTTTTGATAGCTAAGTGCAGCTTTCTCTTTTTTTCTACAACCACACACACTGATCTCAGATGTGTAACAGGTTTCTTAGAGCCTGAACGTCTTAATCCAACAGTCAGGTGCCTATAAATTATGAATTTTCGAGCATTTTTTGCACAAAACAAGGACGATTCTGTCCCCTAAGATTAAAAAAAATGACGTGAATATTGTTTAAAGAGAGAGTGAACCCACTGAAAAGACATTACAGTAAATACATAGTTCATAAAACTGACATGATTTCATCTGCCGATCTGCACAAATTGAGGAAATTGCAAAAGATGAATTGTGTGTGTGTGTGTAAAATTAGATTCCTGAGCAGTTGCATATTAGCTTCATGTATTAATATTATGCTCGGTCATCAACGTGTGTGTGTCGAGGTTTCTCAGGTGATCGGCTGTGTTTGTCTGCTTGCACGTGCCCGCCTTTGTCTGGGTGTGTATCCTGGTTTCCATCTACGTATATCTGTGTACATGTGGGTGTTTTACCTTCATACTGCAGAGATCTGACTTGCTAATAACACTGTGTGTGTGTGTGTGTGTGTGCGTGTGTGTGTGTGTGTGTGTGTGTGTGTGTGTGTGTGTGTGTGTGTGTTTGCGACTGTGTTACCTGTCCTATCCTGACAAATTCGGCCTGCCGTGCTTCCTCCTTCTTGCGTGCCGACTTCGGAGACTCAGGCAGCACGTCGCTGAAGGATCGTCGGTTTAACATGTTCTGGGGAGAAAAAGGAACCTAAACGTGGAACACCAACCCACACACACACACACACACACACACACATACATAGAGAGAGAGACACACACACACACACACGACGAGAGGGGAAAAAGAAAGCAGAAATGGGCCTTAAGAGATTGACCCTGGCAGGGGGTGAGAACAGCAGCAGAGAAAACGGCGTCGTGTTAGGAGCAACAGTGAAAAAACAAAACAAGAGAAACAAGAACAAAAAAAAAAAGTGATGTGAGTAGAGAGAGAGAGCCGTGCTGAGAAAGTCAGCATTGCAGTAGTATCCAGTCAGTGTGGTGCAGTATGCAGTAGGCAGACCGAGGGGCTGCAGTGGAAACAGCAGAGCAGCAGCAGCAGCAGCGGCTACAGTCGCTGCCAGTGACTGAGGTGACAGGGAGGAGACAGCTTGGATGGCGAGAGTCCATCCCTAAGCAAGGCTCAACACTAAATTAGAGATTAGAGGTCAGCGACGGAGATGTACCTTGTGCAGGTCAGGCATGAGGTCTTGGTAGAGCGAGCGGATCAACATGTCAAGGGTCCGCTGACGCTTCTGGGCAAACGTTGGCGTCTCCAGTGTGGCTTTCTCTCCATTGATTACTGCAGGACACGAAGATTAGATTAGAAAAGAAATATTGATGATATTCTAATATGTTTGTTCTTTGTTTTGTTTCTTACATTTGACTAATAAAAAGTCCCTGAATTCTTGGTGATCAGTAAACACAGGCGGAGACGGGAGAGGAGGTCCGAACAGCGGGACACTCTCCTCTGAGAATATCTTCAACCTGCCGACGAGAGCAGACACGGCGAACACGTCAGCGTGGTTTGAAATAAAGTCAACTGCTGCTTTTAATCAAGGCAGAGCGGATTGAAGCGTTAATCACAGCACTCACCTGTAACTGTCATTCTGGCTATTATACCTAACTAATGCAAAAATATCTGGAAAGTGACGTCAAGGAAATTTACGTTAGAGACACAATCACACTTATCGTATCACTTCATGACGTGATATCTGTCCAACGGCCAGAGCTCCCTCTGATTACCACTTAATTTCTCCGCCATTCATCGTCGGCGTGAAGGATACGGGTGAAGTGCGATCGGATCATAGACGGTTTGAAGGACGACGATGCGTCATCCCCTTCCTGGAATACTATGGTAACAATGTCATTTCCAATGTGTCTCTTTCTCTCCACCTGCCACAGAGGAAAAGACCAAAGAGACACGAGTAGGACAAAACATGTAGACGTGAGATCACTGGATTACTTTGAAAAAAAAACTGACGATTTTTAGGCAAATTCTGAAGTCATGAGGATTTCTAAGTGGATTTACTGATCTATGATGACTAATGGGATTAGTTCATTCATGACATAATATAGACACTGATATCTGGACAGTGACTGGATCTAAAAGTATGTGCATCATGTCTGAATGTTCAGATTTGATTAAGGTATAACTCCATGGAGCGTTTGATGCAAATTGCTGCTGACTGTGTTCATGCATGGGCCAAATCAGTGTAAAACCCCCGCAGACCGCACAGAACACATTACATTACATTACATTACATTACATTACATTACATTACATTGCATTTAGCAGACGCTTTTATCCAAAGCGACTTACAGGGGAGGACATAAGCTGACAAAGGTGTAAAGGAGCACAGAGTAGTTGTTAGTTTTGTTAGTTTTAGGCAGGGAAGCATTCTCGAAACAGAAAGGTTTTTACAAGTTTTTTAAAGGAAGAAAGGGATGTTGCAGTTCTTGTAGCCGTTGGTAGGTCATTCCACCATTTGGGGACGACCACAGAGAAGAGTTTAGAGTGACCTCGCTTTGCGAGAGGCGAGGGTACAACTAGACGGTTTGAATGAGCGGAGCGTAACGCCCTGGTCGGGACGTGAGCCTTGATTAAGACGCTGAGATAGCCAGATGCAGATCTTGTAATGGTTTTGTAGGCTAGCGTCAGAGCTTTGTGTTTAACTCTGGCAGCTACAGGCAGCCAGTGCAGGTCGCTGAAGAGTGGGGTGACGTGTGACCTTTTAGGTTGATTGAAAACCAGACGCGCTGCAGCATTCTGGACCATTTGCAAAGATTTCATTGCACAAGCAGGTAGGCCGGACAGGAGCGAGTTGCAGTAATCAAGGCAGGAGCTGACTGTGGCCTGTATCAGGAGCTGAGCGGAATATTCGGTCAGGTATGGTCTGATTTTTTTAGTGTTGTACAATGCATAGCGACATGACCTCGCTACAGAGGAAATGTGCTCAGAGAGAGAGAAAGACGATCATCTAGTACCACGCCCAGGTTCTTAGCAGCATGGTTAGGGGTGATAGTGACGGTGCCAATTTTCAAGTTGATGTCATGGCGGATTGACTCATGGGCAGGGATGACCAGGAGTTCGGTTTTTGACAGATTAGAACAGAAACTACTATGTGACATTGCATCCTGTTGACACCTGGTATTAAAATGCGATCTGTATCCGGTTAATAAACAATCAAACCTGGCATGTTTAATCTGTTCTTGTTATCCCCACCCGTGCGTAAGTAATCTGAGGTGGAGATAAACACCAAATTGTTGTTGTTTGGTGCCGTTAATGAAACTTTGACATGCTTTCTACGACATAATCTTTATTATTTGTCTGCTTTTGGAAATTTGGCATAGAAAATAATGTTTCAGTTTGTCCAGGTGACGAGTTTATGACAGTAAATTATATGTTTTGTTGACAGCAGATCAGCTGCAAATGAGTCCAATACACACTGTGGTGAAAACATTCATTTCTTACTTTGTATCATTCACTTCTCACCAAAGTGATGCTTTAAATAACACATTTTTTCGGGCTTTCATGACACAAAATAGACTTGTATTTAAATTGTCCCTTTTTCTGTATCAGTGTTATGTTGCGTACCGGTGCCAACACGCTGTACAGATTTCGTTTACACCTGCTTAAGGCGTGATCAGGCAGCTCCAATCGTTTTTTATTTTTTACATCTTGTTGTTTTTCTTATTCAGATAACATTTTAATACCAGGTGGACACAGGGAGTCAGTTGCTCACGCACAGCGACACCGACTCTCTGCTGTAAAATCAAAACAATGAGCTGAAAGATGCTAAACGCTCTGTAATGACATCGTGATAACTGTCCGCGGTTTCATCATTATGAGCGACACCTTCCACGTTACATGAAGTCACTGTTGACATAAAAAATATTAATTATAGCTGCCTTAAAGTTAATTAGTCTGCATCACTCTGTTGATGAGATACTCAGTAAGGCTGTGATGACGTGTGTGTGTGTGTGTGTGTGTGTATAAAAGGGTGTGATTCTGGCAGCAAACATTTTTCTCAAGCTCTCGACACCACAAACACTTTGAGACGCCGTGATAATTTCAACTCTTTGATCCCAAAAACTTCAGAGGCAGCAGCGACATCCACCGCACTCCTGTCTCACCTCCTTGTTTTGTCATCTATGATAATTTATTTCCATTTTTTTTACAGGTTGTTCCACATAAAGACTTAAAGACAAAAAAAAAAACTTTATCCAACTGTTTGGTTCATGACAACAGAGCACCCGAGAAATTTGCCGCGGGAAAAATCATGATCCGACAACGACGAAGCGATCATCAAAAGGCACGTCTGCACATCTGCTCGAGTTTTTATAGGTGCTGAATAAAAATAACCTGCACAAACAGATGGAAAAACTCTCGCCGCACACACTTGTGTTCAAGCATAATAAAAGAGGAAATGGGAATAATTCAGCAGAGTGCAGGTATTTGTTTTTGTCATTGCTCCAGAGGATGAATCACACTTGTTATTATCTCACCATCCGGTCGTAATCATTGCATATTACACCGCACACAAGAAATACCAAAATATTAAAAAACAAGAAGTTTAATGAGCACATTCATGCTCCCCAGAGAATGAACCCTTTTAATTAGGGACACTGTCCTCACTTTGCATACAAGCTATTTCATCTTGTCCTCTTATAATCGTCAGGATGAGCCATGCCAACTGATTTAACGTTGCAGACCGCCTCTCACATGTGGCACAAACACAGACCGTTTCTTATTATTAACCGCCAGAATGTCTTTTTCCAATTACGTGTCAGACCTTCTAAGCAGCAATCATGCTCACTAATATCAGCTCCACAGAATGGAGCTCTACAGTGAAGCAATAAGGTCCTTTCTTCTCCCTTTCTTCCTAAAGTGGGCACATTTTGCCAACTTGGCTGCCATTGTGCTCGGCTTCCTATCAGCACACCGTTAAAGTCTTTTCTCTGGAAGATGACAGATGACAGATGAAGACCCGTGACTGATGCGCAATTAAACTTTCTACAATTCCTACTAATAGCAGAAGATCGAACGGCAAAAGGGAGTTCGATCTTTGGGCGGAGTCGGTGGTCAGAGGTGAAGGTGAAAAGAGGAGAGACGTATGCACGAAAGAGCGGTTTGTCTTCTAAGTATTACTCTAATACTACACAAACCTCTGATGATGGGAACGCCATTAGCTTTCCAGGTATTTATTTAGTCATCAACAATTACAATTTATCCTCTGTATTGTCACCAAACTTCACGGCAATCTATCTGATAGTTGAAGAGACTTTTCACTCTCCACCTGTCAGGCGTCATTCATCCTCTGGGGATCATGAATTTAAAAGATATTTTTGGGGCTTTATTTGATAGAAATAGCTGAAGAATGACAGGAAAGCGGGGACTGAGAGCACGGGACGACGCCGAGTCTTCGTACATGGAGAACTCTACCATCCGAGCTAACGACAGCGCCCTGGGGATCATGAATTTAAACCAGATTTCCTGTCAGTCCGTCCATATTTAAGATATTCCATTCTAGGTCATTCATTGTGCAACTGCACCGCGTTCATGCACCCACCTGCTGTTTGTTCTCCTTAGAGTAGGGCAACATGGTGGACACATGGAACATGAGCTCATGGCCCTGATACACTGTGTAGATGGACTTAATTCCTGTAGTGTCATCTGCAAAAGTAAAAAAGAGACAGAAACAGAAGAAGATAAAGACAAAGACCTTTACTTTGAATGTTACGCTGATTCAATGTGATTCAGCAGACGCGGCCTCTCTCTCTCTCTTACTCTTGGTGTCTAGCCCTCCGCGGTAACCTGCCCATCCCTGCAGCGTAATGGAATCACCCAGCAGATTGAGAAACTTGTCGAAGCTCTCGCTCCCCGTCTCTGAAACGAACACAGGACTTGCTTTTCACACTTAATACGAAGCTTACACACACACACAGCAGCCACTAATTTTATCTTAGCACGACTGAAAACAAGTGGAAACATCGAGCCTGGCTCTGTCTGAAACTAATGAAATCCACATGAAATCCCTCTGAGGCTGCCTAATTAACATGTTTGTTGAATCTGTGCAATCTGGTTTTATAGGAGGGGTTGTGCGCTGGACTTTTTTTTCTTGGCTTGCCGCAGTAAACAAACGAGATATATAAAATGTTAATTAGTGAGCTTTAGAGGTGCTGGTAGGTTTGTTACCTTTCGTACAGAACCAGGCTAATTGTTTCCGTGTCTTTAACTAACTCGCTGCTGCTTTCAAGCTTCATAAACGGAGAGATAGGAAAATTCAATCTTCCCATAAATAAATAAATAAATAAATAACTAATAGACAGTGAAAAAGTTGAACATAGAGGGATTTACCGTTGCTAAACATCTCGTCATCTGTGAGCTGTCCGTCTTTGGCATACAGGACGCCAAACTTAAAGTTGACAGAACCCTACAAAATCATAGTTATGAGTTAAAATGTTACTTTTTTTATGGACATACAGTGTTTATATGGTAGGAAATGCTCATAGAGAACATAAAATATGATGGAAAAGACACACAAAAGGCATTTAGAAGCCAAACTAACAACATGAAGCATGTATTATATGTGGTTGGAGAGTATGGTAGCGACTTTTTGCAGACAAAGAAACAATAAACAATCAAACAAGTAAGTGTCTGTGAAAGGAACCCAAACAAAGGGGAGCAGTTCTCTGCAAACAAACTCCAGAGCTCCACAGAAACCACTTAACAAACGAGATAAAGCGTACTGTGAAAGCGGTGTCATCACATACCTCCTGTTCCTCCAACACCAGCAGATCCTGATGAAAGAGGACATAACAATTATCATTCACACTCGACAGCTCTGCAGGTAGAGATGACACACACAGGCCTGAGGATATAATTTAGTTCAGATGCTGCTGATCGGGTCTGCCGTTAAAAAGGACCGGTGCTACATTTCATTAAGAGCTGGTCGATGTTCTGGTGTTACTCTCACCTTCTGAATCTCTGGGTTGAGGATCTCCCTGGGGCCTTTCTCAAACCTGTCCATGTTCATCGCACTGGGAGTAAGGAGAGGAGGAAGTAGAAAATGGAAAAAAAAGGAGAGAAAAGGGTGTTTAGGATCGATGGAGGACAAATAGCTCAAAGGGCTACACGGAAAATGAGCAGGAGGACTTGATACTGGGGATTTCTCGTCCTACTTGGAGCATTTCTACTCATTCAGAGCTTGAGAGGTGACACCGCTCAGCCTGAGGAATCTATAAGCTCGTGTTTCATACATCTCATTACGTCCTGTTGCTAGTCACTCATGAAATCTGCTACTGGAAACGTGATGCTGAAGATTTGAATTTGAACTCTCTCCATTAGACAGAGAAAATACGCAAGCTGTGTTTGTACTTCTATATTCTGGGGTTGGTTTGTGATGATTTGAGCTACAGTTTGTACAATTTTGTGCAATTACTCCAAAGAGGAGGCTTGAATGACTGAAAAACAAGTCAATCAACCTAAAATTGATATTTTTTTTGTCATAAATTATCATTAACTGAAATTTTTGGACTAAACAAACGATATAGATTTGTCTCCTTGGGTTCTAGAAAAATATAATGGCCATTTTTTACAATTAAAAACATTTTTAGACGGACAAAATGGTGAATTTAATAATAAAGAGAAATAATCTGCTGTTTAATAAATTCTTAAATCTGTGTAAATTTGTTAAGTTTTGTTTAAATGGAGGACAAACACAGTACAGTGGTCCCTCGTTTGTCGTGAGGGATAGGTTCTAAAAATAACCCGCAATAAGCGAAATCCGCAAAGTAAGTTTTACAGTTATTATACATGTTTTAAGGCCGTAAAATCCCTAACCACACACTTTTATACACCTTTTTACAAGCATTTTGTACAGTACTCCCTTAGTTAATCAGGACGCAGAACACAATGCGCGTTCATACTGTACAGTACACTGTAAAAAAAAAAAAAAGCATGCAAAATTACACAAAAAAAATCCGCGAAACAGCGAGTGTGCGAAAAGTGAACCTCGTTATAGCGAGGGACGACTGTACTGTTCGTTGTAAGCATGTTGTTGGTGTTTAGTGTTGGATAAATAAATGAGAAATAAACATATTCTGTATAACAGAGTCAAAGTATGACTTATTTTAGACCTCCACCTAGGTGTGATGATATTCCGATACACACAAGCAGCTTGGGTGCAAATATTCTTGCATTTACTCAGCAGTTTATATATATGTGTGTGTGTGTGTGTGGACATACATGGCAGATTTGCAGCTCTTATTTGCTGTATTTGGTTCTCTTTGTGTCTCAGCAGCAGCATGCGATAAGCACTAGTAGTGATTCTCATACATGTTTTGTACAGAGTGAATGAGCTGCGTTGGCTTCACTTCTCACCTCAGGATGGACTTGACTGATAGTGTTTTGGTCGGGCTGTAGGGGAGGCTGATCTTCAGAGTGCCCTGAGAGAACAGGAATGACACAGATCAGAGATTACAGACGGTTACTGCTTCAGTCATTCAGAATAATTACAGAGGGCAAAATTAAACCAGAACAGTTCAAGCCAAACAAAGTTGTTCTGCTAAACAACAACAACAACATCCTGTACCGGTTAGAGTCTCACAGAAACAAGACAAATCAATGTGATCAGGCAGCGGAGGTGCGCCGCTCTAATCAGGTTCCAGATGAGGCTGGAGGCCAAAATTAGATCCAAGCTATCTTGGTCATGAAGCTGAGTCACCACACTACAAACATCGAACACGAACATGCATCTCACACACCTACACACACACACACACGGTGACTCAAAAGTGGAGTAGCATCCTCCCTCAAGATGCCATTTTGTGCTTTCTCGTATTAAGATCCCATAAAAAGTGCCACCTACAAACTCTCTGCTCTCTGTTCACGTGTAAGATTAACAAAATGTTTCAGCACTGGAGTACATCAAGTTCAGTTACGAGGTACTTATACCTCACTTGTGCATTTCTATTTCACTGCATCTCAGAGGTTATTATTGTACTTTTTACTGCACGACATAAAACATTTCGGATTTGTGCCCTTTTACACAAAAGCAGTGTCTTGTTACATTTTAAATATCCATATAAGTTGCATAAGCGGTTCTAGCAAAGAGAGACTTGCCCTATAAACTAAAAACGAGATGAGATGATGAGTGATATAAGCAAAATAAACATGGATTAGATTTATCACGTCCTGATCCTCCAGGTTTATCTTCTGACATTTTGGAAATACCCGAACCCCTAACTGTCAAATAAAAATAAAAAAAAACCCAGCCACACCCTCGTCCATTCACAACAGCAAAATGCTAATTCAACGCTGATGCTTTAGAATTCAGTTTCATAATTTAATATGTAAGAATATATCAGTCACATGGGTCCTTTCCCTGCAGAATGAGTACTTTTAAAAACCGTGTGTCGGATTTAGTGGCATCTAGCAAGCGTAGTTGCTGATTGCAACACCCTCCGCTTGTCCTTCAGCCCCAAGCGTGACGGAGGTGGAAATTCCCGATCTGTAGCCAGCGTTTAGTTTAGTTTGCAGTGAGCTACTATTAAAACAAGAAGCCCTGCAGGATCTGTAGATATAAATGCACACAGCAATAGAATAAATCTTAAATAGAGCCTCCTAAATCTGACACAGTGGACCTTTAAGTATATTTAACTGATAATGCTTATGTACATGTACTGACAGGTGGAGTTTTCTTGCAGACGAATCGAAGTTATATTCATAAAAATACTTTCCTGACTTTTGTGATGCATTTCTGCGTTTCTTGGCATACATACTGATATCAGTCGATCACCGTTTTCGTGACACGGCTGTCAGGAAAGCACATCGTGTCTCCACAGGGGAATGCAGGATTTTGTTGTCTGTTTTTTTTTTACATGTAACAGAGTATTTTCACACTGTGTGTGCCGCTGCTTTGCAGATGGCAAACTCACCGTCTTCCTCCAGAGGATGGCTCTGTACTGTGGAACCCGCTGGTTGTTCTGATCCGAGAGGACGACCGACAGGTAGAAGGGATTCTTCTCTGCATCCGTACCGACGTAGTTCTGGTGGACTGAAGGAGACAGGGAGGTAATATATTCAGATGAAATCATACAGGCGCACGCTGGATATTAAAACGTGCGGATGTCAGGATGAAAATATCAAAAGGAGAACTGACAGTTTTACTTATTTAGGTCGAATCTTTTTTCTCTTAGTGGCGTATTTAATCTTCTGCCACCAAAATTGTTATTATTCAACTCTGCCTTTTATCCCCTCGGGGTCTTGGCCTGTCTTTCTCTGCCACTCCTCCCTTCGTATCCTTTCTTTCATTATTTCCTGCCTCCTTCCATTCATCCCCACCTCCCCATCTTCAGTTTTTTTCCTCTGTGTGCGACATGGCCGCAGACAAAGATCTCCTGACGACGCCACTGCAAGAGTCGCACATTCATGCCTCCGCCTATTCGGTTGACGGGGTAACATCTCCAGAAACAATGCTGAACAGACCTCCAAACCCAATTAGACGCAGGATATCAGCCTGCATGCTGTCCCTTTCTTTGTCCTGCTTTCATGCTTTTCTTTTCCCTATTCCAAAATTGAACTTTCTTTCTACGATTTGGTTCTTTGCTCTCTTTATTGCCCGTTAGCCGCGCTTTTATGCTTCAGGTATAAGCGATGATTTTTTTGCAAGGTCGGGTTGCAATTATACACTTATTAGTTTGGACGGCTTTTTCTCTGCGTGAGAACAAAAACATATCGCGGTCGATCTGGGATTATCTTCATACCTGATCCGAGGCAACGGGGGAAGTAAACGAGGACAAACTGTTTTACTATTCTTCGCCTAATCAGGAAGAAACTGAGGAATTCAAGCCATTGTACCGGCTGCTTCAATCTAACAGGAAGTACTCATGTCGGAATAATTGGCCTAGGGTTCATAATGTGTTGTGTTGTACTATGCAGTCGGCTCTGTTTCAGGCTGTGAGACACAGATGGCTCAGCTGCAGTCCAAACGGGTCCAGCCAACTTTCTGGAGACGTGGCTTGCCCATGCCGTAGCATGATTAGACCCTGGCTAGAGGAAAAAAATGCATTTCTTTTCTTCCACCTATTGACTTTTTTTCTCTTTCACAATTATCTCCATCCATCCGGAGCTCTGTCTTTTTTATCTCGACCGTTCAAGCTGAAGGCGTTCTTCCCGATTCCAGTCATGCTAAAGAAAACCCCCCGGACAATTATCTTTTTTTTGTTGCACAACTTGCAGCACCGCCCCCTCACCGCGAGTTTGAGAACAGGCAGGGCGTTAATGAGGACGGCGAGATGATGAGGGGTCAGTAAAGGTGACGGAGCAGGTGACCAATTATAATGTATGTCCGTTAATGGCCTCTGCTTGCTTGCTGCACGGCGCTGGGCTTTATTTCAGAACAGTCCGGAGGAGAGCCTTTGCTCCGCCCTGGGTGGTGCATAGGATTAGAGTGTAGTTGACTCTCAGTGGGGATATGGCTGGATGCTAACAAGTTTTGGCCTTGAATGAAGAGCGGTGCTGCACGAAGACAAGGCTGACTTCATAAGATAAGAAGCGTCCTGTTACCAGGAAAGAGATTCAGAGGATGTTTTATTTCTGCAGAGCTTATAGTCTCTCTCTCAGCCTCACCCCCTGCATATTTCTCTCTCTCTTTTCACACGTACTCCATGTGTTCATGTGTTTTGTTTTTTTTAAACAGAGCACAGCCAAGCAGCACTGACCTTTTCCCAGGAAGTATTTAAAGAACCATCTGGTGTGGTACTCTGGATTCTCCAGATGGACGTCGGTTCTCCTCCAGGTTCCCGGAGTGTAGTCCAAAGTCTGTTTTGTCACACACACACACACACACACCACATTGTCATAATGATGGTCACAGCTTGAGTCACAGCAGTCTTTCTCTGTGGAAAACTGTTACACTATGCAGCAGTACCGATTACAGTGAAGGGCAGAAAATCGGATAGAGCCCGAGAACTGCGAGCTGCAGTCTCGCTGTTGTTGTTGTATCGTGATGCAAATCATCTTGGGAGGACACAAACAGTACACATTTTTGTCTCATGGAACATGACATCCTAAAAATTCATACCAACAAAAGCAAGAGAATGAATCACATTAAGATAGGAGCACACACACTGTAGCTGCTGATATAAAAAGAAACAAAGATGTTCAACGAACGCTGGAAACAATTAAAAAACTCTGTGATATACTGAGGCTATTTACTTTGATGTTAGTTACCAGAAGACACAAAGTGATGAATCGTTTCTATGCATTATTTAAGACTTGCTCTGATGCAGACTCCCATACTGTTGCATCTATCAATTTAAAACACGTTGAGTGTCTCAGTACATGCAACTGTTTTCTCAAGGATGCCTGTGAGTGATATATACACATATATATTTTTTTTTAAAGATTATTTTTTGGCCTTTTATGCCTTGAATGATAGTACAGCTGAAGATAGACAGGAAGCAGAGGGGGCAGTAAATTAGCCGTCCGATGCAGGATTCGAACCGGGGCCAGCTGCAGCAAGGACTACAGCCTCCACACACGGGGTGGCTGCTTAACCCACTACGCTACCGACCGCCCCATATGTACATATTTTTGAGTCATATGCAGTTCATACTGTATCAGAAATCATAATTGTTATCCTGATTTTTGTAATTTTCCTCCTGATTTTTGCAACCAGTGTAATAATCAATAACTCCCAACCTTATCAACATGTGACCCCTTAAAGAAGTGAAGCAGGGTACACGACCCCTAATAACAGGCGGAATACAGTGTGTTTACAAGATATGACTCAGATATATGGCTCAGGTTTCTTAGTTTAAATCATTTTTTATCAAACAAAACAAGTAAACTATCCAGTTATACAAGTAGAAAGCAAAGATTGGACAAAGGTCTAGAAAAGGAAACAGATTGATCATCACCATCGTCCATTTATCCAAGGAGATTTGTATAGACGTACCGAATAATGGCCTCAGAAATGACCAACATTTTTGCTATTTTGTCTGTTTACCAGGGCCACTTGGAGGTAAGCGAACAAATGGGATGCATGTGTGAACAAAAGTGTATTATATATAAATATATATATTTTGTATGTACCTCATCTGACGAGCCATTTTCCACCCTGAAGCGTCCTGCCCTCTGAATGGCCCCATCTGCGTCACTGGAAATTAGCTGAGAGGGGAGACAGAGAGACAGAGGGAAGGAGACATGTTTAAAATTAGACACCTGACAAACCATGACTTGTGGCAGACAGTAATAAGCAGGTCATAAATACATTAGGGTTGGCTATCATCACGGACAAAAAAGGGGAACCATGGCAGACTCATCGCCTCCATGTGACAACAGCACCATGAGTCCTGCTACAGTACGAACATGTCTGTCCTCGCCAGTGAGTCTCTACACATCACGTCAATAATTACTCTTATGATTCCTTTCATGGTAAAAACCTTTTTTTTTTTTTTTGTTCATTGGCGCATCTGCCACCCTCTACTTATCCACCCAATTATGTGTCTGTTGCTGACTCACCTCTCTCTGCTGGAGAGGAGACATTATGAGAGTGAAGTGGGACAGTTAATGATAGTGGAAGAGTGAGAGAAACAAGAGAGGGCAAAGGAGGACAGCGTGTATACCGTGTTAAACTTAAAAAAGAAACGTTTCCAGCATTTTGAGCGCTTGCTTGCGTTTCTTGGAGAGATTCAGCTAACCCTGTTTGTAACCGCAGCACTCCATATGTGCGATTTTAAAGCGTCCCTTGCATGAAGCTTTGCAGAAAAAAAGTCCAAGACATTGATGTAAGCGCTCGGTCACTTTGGCACGCACTCAAATATCTTCCAACTATTCAATTTCATTTGGTTCAGACGGTCACGTCAGCCTCAGGATGAATTGCGGTAGTGGTGGTGACTCACCAACCATCGTCAGATCAAAATTTAAATGTGTGCAATTAGCTCATATCAACGTGTTGTCATTGTAAGCATGTTCCTGTGCTAGTGTTAGCGTTGCAGTCTTGTTATTATAAAGATTACGGTCAACCACGTCCTGGTTGTTGCTTCTTAACAGAAAGACCAAAGAGTCCCAACCAATCAATTCAAATCTGGACAAAAAAGCACAAAAGCATATTTCCCAGTATGTTGAACTATTCCTCAACTTTTGGGAAAATCAATGCACTCTTGCAAATTCAAAAACAGGAGATTGAAAATGGTAGAAAAGTTTTATATATTTTGCTGGTGCATGGACTTTTTGTTTGAGTGTGAATGTGTGTGTGTAGGCTGCAGTCCAGATGTACACACTGTCGGATGTGACCTGACTGATGTATGACTGCTTTGACTTAAAAAAAGAACATACTTCAAAGCAGATATTCCACGAGCTACGTATTAATGCGTGTGAATACAGTTAATGACATTACACGATATCTCAACACCAGTAATAACGAGTCAAGTGTTCAGTCAGTCACTGACTCTGAGTGATTTCCTCTTTCCCCTTGTGAACATCTACAAAGCCTCCTTCAATCTATTCCTCTTCACATCCCCTTTTCCCTTTTATCCCCCCCAACACCAGTGCACCGAATCATGCTTTGTTGCCAGGCAACGGACCGAAGAGTCTCTCCGTTTCTTTCTCCCTCCCGTCTCTGCGTCTTTGCCCTCTGCTCTTTGACCGGCCTTCGCCGCCCTGCTCTGTTTTGCTCCCCTCGCCGATAGAGGTCTCTGCTCTGCCAAGATGTAAAATAAAAAATAAGTAGTTCTGGCATGGCCTCGGTATCCCTGCACACGCTGCGATATGTCCAGATGGTGGCCTGAAATGGCCGAGGAGGAGCCAAACAAGAGGAGGATACAAAGGAAGGGGTTCCAGGTAGAGCAGGTGTGAACACGGAGAGCTGCTTAAATGTGCATCGTGATCTCCAGGAAGTCTGCAACGAAAGACTGAAACCAGTCTCATTTTGTTCGACCAACAACACGACTATGTGCAATTTAAATGGATGTAAAGCAGATAAAGCAGGACATATTTACATTTAAGAGGTTAAAAAACGCAATTTTCTGGTGTTTTTTTATTTTAAAACATTACTTAAACGATTAGTTGATTCTCAAAATATCATTTTTCACCCACTGTTGCAGCTTTAAATGAAACAGAGGACATAAAGGGAACAAAGCACTTCAGTCTTTATGTCTCGCTGTCATAGTTACAGCATAATATTGAAGCTTTTACCTGCTTATGATCAGGTTTTTGAAGTATCCTGGATGAGCTCTGATACTGCGACATGTAAACACCTTATCCAGGTTTCTGATCGCTCTCCGTCTTTGTCAGTAACACAAAACAATATGATTGTGATGCGATAACGATCATTATCACATTATGTTAAAATGCAAAGTGATGAAAGGGAAATTCTGACAACAGCTGATCGTACATAAAATCGTATTTTCACTCTTTTCTATTAGCGGCGACGAGATAGAGAAGATAAATCCAGCACGGTGTGAACGCAGCCTGAACCCAAACTGTGTTCATTATCAACGGTTGAGGCAACTCTTCCTGTCGGTGCAAAAATGAGCAGGTGAGATGTTCACGAATCAAAGACACACCTACGGGCAAACGATCAGAAAGCTGGATTCTCTTCTGATCACATGCACTGCGATATGAATAACCAGATTTCTTTGTCTCGGTCTCATCTTCCATGTAAAAGCATCCCAGAACACCGATGCCTCAAATAAACGTGTGTTTCTGCACACGATGATAAACAGATACCTAAAACCATACAGCAAACAGAGGACACAACCTGTACACAAAAAAGAAGCGGCGTTTATCAATTTGGAGAGTGGGTGGTGTGGCCTGCACTTCAGAGGCTCATTAGATCATGTCAGGCGGTACAGTGATGAGAGAAAGTGCTGAGAGAGCATTCATCATGGGAAGAGAGAGAGGGAGGGGGTTAAAGTCCATTCAAAACATTCCTGCGGGGAAGTGAGGATGAAAGACGAGAGCTTTACATTCTGAAATAAAATCATTAGTAACTGTCACACTGACTTTATTGTTCATGCTAAATTAAATCCGATATGTTGCACTGTGGCTGAGGGGGGGGGGGATTAGATAGCTCCTCGGTGAATTTTAGCTTTACTGGAGCTGGGTGTATAAAAGAGGCTGACATATTCTAACACAAAATGTAAAAACAATTGACCACGTTTAAAAAAAAATCTATTTCTTTTTTTATTTTACTGAACAAAGCTTCAAATTATGGGTATTTTCATTATAACATGCTGAATGTTTTCTTGATTAATCATTTGGTCTGTTAGGAAGAGGAAGAGGAGGTTATCGGGCTCAGGGTGCAAGGGAATGCTGATGGTGAATGAAGCCAGTGTCGTGCCAGAACAGGAGCTGGGCAACAGGCAATGTAACCAGGCTCTGCAGCCGCAGGTGCAATGCTGTTGCACAAATCAGCGACTGACAAATGGACAAACGGCACTTTAACAGGTCAGGTTATCAAACAAGACCATGAAATCCACTGATACCATAAAAATACTCCCATTAATATGACATTGATTTCACCCACTGTATTTTCTCCCCATGGTATACTGTATATAATGACATAATACAATCTCGTGGTTGAGTGCCGGCCATGTTTACTGCAGGTGTGAAGCTCTGATAAACGACAGAGTGGCTGCTGTGCAATAATTGGCTGTGTCTTAGGAGAGGCTGTAGGAAATACTGCCTTCTCCCTCTTTCATATGCATATTAATAGACCCGAAAAAAGAAATATATTTTCTACACATTTCCCGCTGCGCCGGTATGTCCCTGTATTTGCATGTGTTTATCTGCGAGCGAACAAGATCGGTGTGCGTGTGTGCGGAAAAATGGAAAGTAAATGGTGAAGCTATAGGCCCCGTATCTGCCTCGATTTCTCTCGCCTCCTGCAACATTAACCGTCCAATCGCAGGATAATGGAGGCGAAACCAACGCTGTGTTCAGACGGAGCAATGCACCGCCTCCCTGTATGTGTGTGTGTGAGAAAAAAAAGTGTGACTTTCTGTATTAAATGTGTGTTTAGGTAAGTGTTTGTGCTGTTGTGTGTGAATCGGCACTCCGCTGTTTTTGGGTGAAGGAATTGAAAATAGCAGGAGGAAGAAAAAGAGTGATTAAGCGCTCTGGGGAGTCTGCGCGTCTACGAGGCGCACTCGCATGCATGCATCAGGCAGCCGTTGCTTTTAAATCATGCAACAGAAGAGTGGCAAAAGAGCTGTACTCCAACGATTCCCCCGTGGGCCGGGGGAGGCGAGGAGAAGAGGAAACAAGGGAGAAAGGGGAGAACGTTATGCTTCTACGCTTTAACAAACAACCCATAAAACACCTCACCACTGCCGGGGAGTAATAGTGGATGGATAGGGCAGAGGGAGGAAAAAAAAGAGAGAAGGGGCGTCAGACGTAAAGAGAGAGAGAGAGAGAGAGACAGGGACAGAATGAAGGATGAGGCCACTGGGGAAGAGAGGCAAAGAGCGATGTGTAATGACAACAAAAAGCCGAATGATAAAAGAATAATAGCCGTCTCCACTATGCGTAACCCCATGGGAAAGAGCCCAGGCTTTTGAGTTTTATAGACGGAGCAAGGATGCACACACACACACACACACTCTCTTTTGCACACACACTTAAACAGCTCCCATTTTAGGGCATGACTTGAACATTTCACAAACACAATCGGGCTCACGGCGTACTCAGAGAGCCTCTGATTTCCCAAAGGCCCACGGGACAAAGGAGCGCTGCACTGCAGAGAGAAAGAGAGAGAGAGAGATGGATGCATGCATGTATGTGTGTGTGTGTCGGGGTATTAAATCAATACTTTTGTGACTGCCGATAGATAATTGATCTCATCAGTGGGCCTGTTCATGCACACTCACAATCCTGCAGGAAAGCACAGAGAACGCGGAGGCGTATATATAAGCAGCGGAGGCAGGAGAGGAAGTGGCGGCGGGTGAGGAGGGGGAAGTAGTAAGTTAGCAGAGGCAGGTGCACAGTCGGAGAGAAGACACGAGTGACTAATGAGAAAAAAAGAGAGATGGAAAAAATTAGGCAGGCGATAAATAGAGGCAGAAAAGAGGATGAGGGAAGAAGAGAGATAAAGAAAATTAAACAGAGAAGGCTCTGATAAAAAAAACATAATTTTAAAGAAGTCTCTTTCTTTATTTATATAGAACCAAATATGAACAGAGGTTATCTCATGACGCTCTCTCCATCTATATATAATGTTATTTTACAGAGACCCAACAGTTCCCACCATGAGCAAGCGCCCGGCAACAGTGGCAAGGAAAAACTTCCCCAAAGAGGAAGGGACATCTAAGTTCAGCAACCTTTAACTGGCCTCGTCAAGCATGTTATTGAAAAAACGACAAACCAAAGAGTAAAAGTGTAAAAGAATTGGATTCAACTATCTTACTACCAACATTAGCTAACTACGTTTTGCGGGGTTTTAGTCATTTCTCATCACTAACTCCCATCTTAAAAGTAAAATATACAGTTTATTTTAAAACAAATAACATTTAACTTATGTTCCATGTATGATACTGCATTGCAGATATGTTGCTAACCATGTAGCTCTATGTTGCAATACGAAAACATGAGGTATGTGGCTATCATACGAATGTTTAACATGCATACATGGAGTTTTCCTTTTTAAACAAATAAGCTGCAAACGTTAAACTGTAGGGATGCAACGATACACTCAACTCACGACTCGATTCGAGTCACGATTTTTTGTTCACGATACGATTTTTTCACGATTTTTTTAAAATCAAAATGAGCTACAGGCAAATTCTGACCAAATAAAATTATCTTTTTATTTGTAGGAACAAAATCAGTTTGTGTTCTAATTAGGGCCGCCAGCAAGCAGCTGATCTGACCATTACCTTTCAGCTTGAAGTATGAGCTAACTGAAAATAAAAACAATTAAGATGATAGCTCATTAACCCTTTAATGAAAGTCCACGGCCCCGGGAAACGGCGAGGTCCGGGCGCTGTAAACGCAGAGCCGGTGGAAATGCGCCCGGCGGGGGCCAGCCAGCGCCGGGGAGAGGTGCAGCCACAACGTAACCTATTTCTAATTTAAAAAAGACGAAAAAGAACATATCCTACTTCTCTCGCATTCGCCAAGAATCGCCATTCATTTTTTCTGTCAACCGATGCGAGTCGTCACGCATTTGTGCCTTTTTTAATCGTGTCACGATGCATCGTTACATCCCTATTAAACTGTCAGCTGAAGATGATGTTTTCAACCAAATGATGCAGATTTTGCATCAGCATTGGTTGACACTAGCAGGTCATAGCTGCTTTTTGTTTATTTCTGTATGAAATTCAGCGTTTTATGGATGTTTTGATAAATTATGGTGAATTTTAACTCGTATCAAGAGCATCACAGGTAGAAAGAAGATCAGTAAGGACACAGTGAAGCCAGACACAAAGTGCGTGCTGGTGTGTGCGTGCATGTGTGTGTGTGTCTAGTTGTTTAAGGTTATTTCTTAAAAGGGTTGAACATGAGTTCAGCAGAGTCATGATTAAAGGTTGTGCTGATCGAAGAGAGAATCTTAGAGGTGTACGGACATAAATGTCTCAGCGTGTGTCACAAAAGGTCATCCAATGACTCAGACGGTCCGGAATAAAAATACTACAGCCGCTGCATTTAGAGAGAAACGGGAGTGAGATGTGGTAAACAAACACGAAAGACTTTTAACCACCTGTTGCTTTTCGACATAACTGCCGCTCCCCAAACAAGCGAGTCGTCGCACAGTTGTGTAGTTTTATTATTTGATGTGGTGATGTACGATGTTTTATCTCAAGAAATCCAAAGAAAGACCAAAACCAACAACTAAACCATACGAGTAAATATCTGATTCATCTCTCTGTGGCACACAGGAACACACTCTATCAGCTCGATCAGGCTTTAGAAACAAACTAATCTCGTTAGTGACATTCATTGTTGACAATAAGGAAAATATATAACATGGGCAGACTTATCTTTTAAATACTGTATGAGTTTAGTCTTCTAATATACAAAAATGAGATAAATATGAGTTATATGATGAAATATGGTGCCTATACATGTGGTGGAAGAATCCTGCAGTGCCGATAATGTATAATGCATGATGAAACTACCTGTGAAGGGGAAAATTAGAGGTCAAAATGTAAATTAAAGACAAACAACATCTGTAACATGCTTGTTTGCCATTGACTGCACCTGATTAGCAGAAACGCCGCATGTGGCTAGGACAAATCCAGCCACGCTAACAGCACCACATCGATATTTCCCCCATTTATACCACAGCAACACTGCAGATGACTAATCTAATGACTAGGACTGAAGGCATCGGGGGCCACCCTCCCACCCTCCCACCCTCCCAGGAGTCACGCTGGTAGGGTGCAGAGCCCGTAAGAGTGGGCAGATGCTGCAGAGAAGCCCGGGCACATCACAGAGCGCAGCAGCAGAGCGCCATGCATCACCTGCTTTAATAGACGATTAGTTATGTATCAGGGAAAATGAGAGGAGGAGGAGGAGGGACAGATGGAGAGACAAGAGCGTGAGATAGAGGGAAAGAGTTTAATCTTTGGTTGTTTGGATAAGCACCCACTATGACATAGACTTTAAATTACTTTCAGAGGTGCTTGATGCTCCAAACTGAGTCGTCTAATTAGAACTTATGCAAGGACAGAGAATCAATTATTAAGAATTTGACATGCATCACTGTATTTTTGGAACCTTTGAAGGGTAGATGACAGCACGCCTATGTCTAAGAGAGACATAAAGTGACATAAAAGCGAGAAAAAAAAAATCAAAATTCAGAGGAGCTATAACAACCTCTGTTCTCCACAAGCCCGGATTTTGAGTTGTGACTGGCCCCCGCAGCTTCATTAAAGTGTCAAACAGGCAACTGAGCTCCAACAGAAAAAAAACTTCAAGTATAGTAAAGTATAGGCAGCCTCACAGAAAAAACTATGATCATTAGCTTCACAGACAATAAACAGAGTAAGATATCTGACCTTGGGTGACATATAACATCCAGCCACTGAGCCAAAAAAGAAGATAAGAAGAAGATAGTTTGACTGATTTTCCATTATCAGTTAATCCATCCATTAATTTCTCACTTTTCTCAATTTATATGATGATGACATCAGTTTTTATGAGATCAATGTGACTACTTTTGGGCCAAGGTATTGCCATTTTGTTTAAAATGAAAAGTATTCAAGAAACCTACATTACACCAAAGTAGAAACAAGTCATGGGAAATAAAATGCATCTTTGCTCAGTTCAATACACTCAGGGATTTTTGCTGCTACTGCCTTATTTGGTCTAGTCTCATCACAGACAGTATAAAGAAAGGACAGCATATACATGTTGTCACCCGTAGGTTTCTGAAGAGCTGGTTTCAAGCTCAAAATCTGTTGGCAATCATGTCTCTTCTGCCCTACAGGGATCATCAGTGGACCTGTGGCGGGCTGAATGACACCTGAGCCATCTGTAATGGCACCCATGTCAATCCTGCATAACTTTAAGCCTTGATATAATCTAACCAGGTGAGTTGTATATAAATTTACCCTCAGTACAGTTGTCATGAACAAGGAAATTAGATATAGAGACCAAAACTGTTTTTTGTACCAGGCTGTAAACATGTTTATTTCTGCTGTGAAGTTGGACATTTTAACATGGGGACTTATGGAGACTGACTCACTTCTGGAGCCAGCCTCAAGTGGACGTTTGAGGAACTGCAGTTTCTGGCACTGACACTCGGACATTACCGAGAAGATCTACCGGCTGTATCAAAAACATAAAATCACACTGGGTATTATGTTGTAATTGCAACTTGTGGCCACAGTGGGCGCTGTTTAGCATGTTGTATGTCAAACATATAAACAGACGCAGTCACACACACACACACACACACACACACACACACACACACACACAGTGAGATGCTCACACACGCTGAGGGTGAGAATAAATTCAATGTGACAGTGCAGTCAAAAGCCTCCGAGCCAGTGACGGTAACACTGGTAGGCAGGTGAGAGTGGAGCCTTCTGCTCACCAGTCACTGTGCAAGACTGACAGCTGACCTCTCAAACACACACACATGCACGCAGATATTCACACACACCTCTCAGTCACGTTCATTGAACTACAGCACAAAGCCTAGACGACTGCACGAGCCCACACGTTGTTGATCGTGTGCGTCTAAAGAGTTTTTAATCCTCAATACCTCCCACTATTTTTTTTGTGCGATATATACCACACAGCTTCGGAGACAGCCAAGCGCCCACCCTCCTATCGCCTATCCGTCACCGCCTTAATCTCCGAGCCTCAAAATAAAGACAATTCAATTCACTGGGGGAAAAACACTGCCACGCTCTGCACGCGGTCGTGTCAGGATGCAAGCGGCTTTAATTGTTGCCGGGGCTTCGGCTTTTAGTGCTCAACACACAATTAAAGCTTTTGAAAAGTGGACCGTGGAGTCACTGAATGAAGTGACAAGACAGGGTGGGGGAGTCGCCTTTGTGTCCGCGTTGTTGTCTCTATCTATGAATGCAGGTGCCATCGTGAAGTATTTGTTTGTTCATTTGTGGAGATCAGTGTGTGTTCTGGCATAGAGGTTAATGGGAACCTTAAAATGTCAGCGTGCCAGTGTGTGCGTGTGTGTTGCAGCAGCAGTATTGATTTGTGTCTATTCCTTTGTGTACTTTCTTACTTTCTTTCAGGAGAACTTATGAAAAATTCAGAGTAAACATAAGTAAAGCATGTCACTGGACTGGGATATATTTTAACGTGGCTCTAGCAGCTGTTGGCCGGCTGGTTGGTCCACTGCTTTGGTCCAGGCTAAAACATCTCGACAATCATTAGATGTTGCACAGATGTTCATGCTTCCCAGCGGATGAATCCTAATGACTAACAGAGTTTGTCTGAAGTTCCGTCATCGAGTCAAATTTTCATCAGATCAGTCCAGAACTGCAAAACTAATGATATCCCCCTGTTATGACTGTGGTCATATTTTTTAGTTTGTAGTCTGTGTGTGTTTCTTTGTGTGCCCTGTGCTTGTGCTGTCTATTTCATATGCAAATAGGATGCGCCATCCCCAGGAGGCGATTGGTGGAGTAATTTTCCGGTCCTGGCCTGTGATTGGCTGTACCTGAAAGCCCCAAAGATATAAGGAGCCAAGATGGCGGCTGCCAGGTGGACACCACTTCCTCATCCTCTCCCAACTATCTCCACATTTCCTTTTGTAAAACTGTCTGTATGACCTTAGAAGTAACTTTTTGTTTGAGGAGTAGGGGTGGACTGCCGTTTTGTTTGATCGTGTTTTCTGTTAGTTTTTGTAAGTTTATTGTGATTTTGATTTTCTGAGCAAGGTGAGTTATTTTCAAGATAGTTTGTTTTGGTTATTGTTTCGGCCTGGGTCCACCCTGAAGTTGATACCTTAGTTATAGTTTTTTGAGATTTTCACTTTTGTAAATAACCTTTTTTTTTCGTTTGTACATAAACTTGGCTAAATTGTGACACCTATTTCTTGTTATGCTCTAGCCCCTAGACTGTGGCATAACACCCCCGTTAGCCTCACCTCTCGTTGCAAATTAGTAAATATTACCCAACATGCTAAGCTATGAGATGACCTCATATGAATAAAGAGAAGTGAATCCACTCTGGAGGAGGGGCTCTGTTTATTTTTATGGTTCAGGAAGCTGTTCTGAAAAAGTTTGATTACTGTACACTCTTCTGCATTTGCTTCCACATTGTGGCACATAAAGCAGGCCGTCTAAGCCACTAACTTCCTGTTTAGACTACCATGAATTCGAAAGGGCATAAAATTATTTATACTGAACAGATCAAACTCTGACAGTGAAACATAATGCGGACATATTGCTATTCTTACATGTTTTTGCCACGATGTTAGCCCGGCACTCTTCATCGGGACTTACGGTGAACATCGTAAACGTTGTTCCTGCTAAACATCAAAACTAGATGGTAGAATCTTCCTACTTGCAGTCATATCCCTGATGATGCGATGCTCATGAGGGTGCACAGATCCAGACGGATAGATTCACTGAAAACGATCCTCTTGAACTTATTTCAAAAGCCTCCCTGGTTCTTATATCTTCATGCGTCTTTATCAAATGTGCTAAGAACAGGGTTTTCTATTTCAAACTCTTCATGAGGGGCTGAAATGTACCCGGATCTTATACACTTCTATAATGTCAAAAGTAGTTTCTGTGTGTGTGTGTGTGTGTGTGTGTGTACTAGAATGAATCATATCGCGTCGATGCTGTCTGAGGAGGTACCTGCCCTTACTGGCAACCGCTACCGCCGCTTCACTGATGCCAGAAATAAAACAAACACAGCGAATGACTCACAACGCTGCTTATGCTGGTTTCTCTCTTATTAGGGAGACCCTGCTTTGAATCAGTATCTCCCACTTGTGTTGAGACATTCGAAAAAACACGTTCTTCAAAGCGCCGGAACACGCTGGAGTCGAGCTCACGTCGAGAAAAGATGCGACACAAAAGGGGGGACGTGATTTGTAGTCGAAATAATGAGGTGTATATGTGTGTTGCAGGGGACTTTTATCATATCTGAGACAAAAATATGAACAAATGTGACGATGTTTGGACAAATCCATGCAGGAACAGTCGACAGGTGGCACGATTAGAGAAACTAAGGGGTTGATTTTTAACGTTTGTTTATGTTTTATTTTGAACAACAGAAATGTGGAAGTACAGGATGAGGAACATTTATTTATTCCTTCCTCTTCTCCACTAACGATCCAGAAATTCATCATGTACATACACTAAAACATAACCATCATCACGGCTGTTCCTCATTCTCATACTTCAGGAAAACAGTTTGTATATCTTCTCCAAACGACTAACGTAATATGTAATATACAACGTAAAAAACATGCATATTTATTAGATTAGATTAGATTAAATTCAACTTTATTGTCATTACGCATGTATAAATACAAGGCAACAAAATGCAGTTTAGTATCTAATCAGAAGTGCAATATATACAGTTAATGCAGTATTTACAGTAGCGCGAAGGCGTAATATGTAGAGATTATGTGCAGATAAAGTGCAATTAATAAGTTAACAGAGTGCATGATACAGATGTAACTAGACTAATGTTCACATATATTACAATGCTGAACTATACTATATATACTATATACTATACTATACTATATTCTAGTAATATTAGCTAAAAGATTGTAAAATCAAGAAATCATTAAATTAAATTAATGTGCAGAAGGCTTCGCCACATTAGGCCAATAAGATTTACAAAAATTTTGAATTAAACAGTGAAATTATTGTTTAATATTCTAATCAAACATTTCTTTGTAGGGGAATTTAAGCTGATGAGTATTTAAAGGGTTATTGAATCTTCCTATATCAAATAAAATCAGATGAAATCAGGTGAAGGACCTCGTAATATAATCATGATTTCATTTAATTTGGTACATTTATTGTCTTTTTAAAGGACTGCAGACACCTCATATATTATAACCTGAGTGATACTCTGTGATACTCCCCTCAGATTCGAGGCTGACACAAGTGTCAGTATTTCCAAACAGACACATGGATGTTTTTCACAAGAGTAATTGTGTTTCTTAAAAAGTCGTGACAAAGATATGCACTGAGCTGCATTTTACTGTTACTTGTTAGCGCTCTCTGGTAGACAAACATGTTATTTTTAAACCACCCAGCGTCTTTTGGGCATTTCTGTGCTGAGATTATAGGCCAACACATACACTGACACGAAATATATCAGTAAGAAGTTAATATATTCCACCTCGGTGCATATTTTCTGATTTTTATGGACATATCAGGCGCTAATATCTTGCCGACTTTACATCAGACAGAAACACAGAGCAGGAGCACAACGCAGATTTAATACCGTCAGCACAAGAAGCCGTTTGTTGGCTATGAGGCATCAGGACCTGAATTTCCACCGACTCCTTCCCGACCTTTGCACAAGCCTCCCCTGGAGACACACCGCCTTAAACAGATCGAGCACCGGAGTCGACAATAACACTTTCCTTATATGTTCACGCATGCAATTATATTCTCTTTTCAACAGAAACAAAAAACAAAAGGCTTAATTTCACTGCAGAGTCAAGGACTCGAGATAATTGCTAAAAATGTAAGCTTGGCATCATGTGCTTATCCACCCTGAGGTTATTTGTGAAGATCAGCCTGGGTTTATCAAGCCCGGCCATTAATTTTCCATTATCCACTTACTCTTCTATCAAACCACGCAGCCTCTCGTCCCTTCAGGGATAGTCGTGTCTTAAAAACAGACTCACACCAGAAATGATTTTTTATTTTTATGTTTTATTTTGGTAAAACACGTCTGACTAATTATTGCTAATTAAAACGATACTGAGTCTAACTGACCTAAAGACTAACTATCACTAAGGACGCTGTGCTGCTGCCGGTTAACATAAACTACTCATCAAAACCAAACAGGAGCTTGTAGAGGGAAAGTTGTTAATGTCAGTTTTACACAATGACGTTGCTACTTCATGCTTCATGCACAGTCACCTACAATCTGTGCAACATGTCTTACATAACTAAATGACAAAATTTATTGTTGTCAAGTTCTTGACATTACAAAGCCAGATAACATTATTAATACCACTCTCAGTATATGAAGCTAGAGCCCAGAGGCACTTAGCTTAGCTTAGCATAAAGACTGGAAGCAGGGGGAAAGTGCTAGCCTAGCTTTAACCTTAAAAACTTGATATTTTCACATTTCTGCTTTTCTATAAATGAACTACTTGCTAAATTGAGCTTCACGTTTACTGTACAAACATGTGAGTGATATCGACCTTCTCATCTGTCTATCAAATATGCAAAACTTTATTTTTTTTGACTCAAACTCAAATTAACTGATACAAAAACACAGAATTCTCCTTTTAGTGCTTTTATAAACTGTTAGAAACACTATTTGTGGTTCTTTTCTGACCTTCCACCGCTGTGGTTACTACATGTTTCGATGTGCCTTAAAAAGGTTTTATTTTAAATATTTTAAATGGGCTCAGAAAAGATTGTAGTCATGGTTGAAATAAAACAGTAACGAACAGTAGTCACACACTTTGCTGAAGCCTATGAAGGTGCTAACAATCACGCTACACCCACTTGATTAAACGCCGTCATAATTCACATGGCAGCTAGAGTCCTTTGTCACGTATACGTAAACATATAGGTCATATTACATAACTGAACAAATGAAAGATGAGGTTATTTTCTTTGTAAGGACCAGAACACTCTCAGTTAATGAGCACTGCTGTGATCATTAGTCCAGTTTGATATTTGATTAATCGTTGAAGTCGTTTATCAAGCAGGGATGGTGACGTCCGTTGATTCCATTTCAAATGTGAGGACTTTGTTTCATATAGATGTAAATTGAACATCTTTTTGAACTGAGCTCTGCTGATACGGCCAATTTACACCGTGATGCAACGACTAATAGATTTAACTATTAATAAATTAATGATTAATGATGATAATTATCAGTTGCAGCCCACGGTGAGCACCTAAGTAGGCAATTTCAACAGGATGCCTCATCAAACCAGTGAAATAAACGTGTTTGCAATGTTTTCATTAATCATATTAATCCACGGATGCATATTTTCTTATCGTTGATGGATCAAAAAAAGCTTTCTAGATGTAGTTGGTGCAGCAGAAATGTCTAATTCAAAGTGTAGCAGAGGTGACGGAGATGATAAGACACCACATCACGACAAAAATGGTCTCACACCGCTGTGAGATGCTGGGAGATGGGCACACTTTGCATATTGACGCTATCAGTGACCTCATCCTGGCTCGCGCTCACACCACAGTGTTTGGATACCGCTCTCTCTTTTTTTTCCCCCTCTCTCACATGCACACACCCCCACACACAGCAGCATTGTGCGTAGTGTCAGTCTGCTAGTACTGATAGGCAGCATGTGGTTTCTAAAACACTAATCAGCCGCACACGTGGTGCACAGCACTCACGTACAAACCCGCAACATGTCTCGGGTAGGAAGTACGATCGCAGTGCGAAACCCTAGGACTTCCTGTCCCTCTGGGCTATCGGGATGTACAGACTCAGCTCACAGTGGAGGGATGTATACTCACAAACACACAAACCCCAAAGCAACAATGACTCAACACCTTAGTAATCAACCACAGACACACACACACACACTGCGCTGCAGCAGCATCAAAACAAAACAAATGAAGTTTGTAAGGAGGCCGAGTCCTGCATCACTGTGAGTAGAGCACCCACTGTGATCCACGCTGGCAAAAGCACATCGCTTGGACCACACCCAGTACGTCATGACTCATCAGTCCCCCTCTGTTGTCCATCCATGCCAACAGAGAAGAGGGAGAGAGGCAGAAAGGGAGGGGAGATCATGAGAGAGAAGACTCAACAAGGAGGATGAGGAGACACAGGAAAAAACAGACGAGTGCATCGTGGATGGGACTCACCAGCTCGACCGAACCATAGTGTTTCCTGCTGAAGTCTCCACGTCTGCAGCCCAAGTCCTCCGAGGCAGAGCTGCAACACAAACTCATGGTCAGACACATGGCCCGTCTGTCCTCCATCACACAACTCAGACGTACATAAACCGTGACATCGCTCATGCACAAGTGGCGGCTGCAGCATCTGCCTTTTCTCCTGTCTTTTATGTTTGTTTTTAATCTCACTTCGTCTCCTTCTTGTTCGTGCTCACTTTGTTCACCCTATGTTCTTTCTTTCTCGTAGCCCCCCCCTTCCCCTTTTTCTGTCTTTCTTTCTTTCCCTTTTCTTTCTGTCTGAAGTCTTTGTCGGTGTGTGACGGGGCCGCCGCCGCCGGTGGCATGGTGACTGGCCGGGAGCGGCAGCCAACCCAGTTCTGATTGAGACACGGGTCCTGATTGAATTAAGCCACAGTGATAGATGGAGACTGGCTGGGAGAGCTGACCGCTGGTCAAATGCACACACACACACACACACACACACACACACACACACACACACACACACACACAGTAGATACAATTGCTTATACATAGAAACTAAAACACACAAAAAGTAATTCTATCATGGACGTCTTTTAATGGTTGTACATTTTGAAGTTTTTGGATTATTTAGACGTCCATGATAGATAGGACATGCTGAAGTATCACATAGAAGACAAACATGAGTCCTAACTGCTCTTGGCCAAATACAGTCCCACAAAAACAAACAAAATATCCTGTATTGTGTTCATTGTTTACTTTGGCGAGGCTAACCGTTTCCCCATTTTGTTTTGTTTTTTGCTCGGCAAAGCCAACCAGCTGCTGACTGTAGCTTCATATTTGAAAGACTTTAACAGTGAGAAAATAATTAAGTGTATTTTTTTTTAGGCATACAGTTTAAACCTGAATCAAACATATGTCCATCTCAACAAACACCTGTGATCACGTCAACTAAAGACTAAAAGCAAAACCCAAACAGCAAAATACAACGTCAGAAATTGGTGACTGGCTCGTGGATTGGTTGCCATGACATCCTGTGAGATATTCATGGTCCCTAGAAGCCTGATAGCTCAGGTGAACCCATGACTTTTGCATGCGCTGTTATGTCCAGCCCTGTTAGATTAGGATAGTAAACCCTGTACACATTTTATACAACATTACTGTGCACAGCCCCACTGTTCGCTCAGCTATAGACTCTTAAAGCTTAAATTCAACCTTCTACTTGTTTCAAGCCCACTGGTATTGATTAAAACCAAAGACACAACCTCCTAACACACAAAGAGACAAAATATACTATATATTATATACTGCCACAGACTAGCGGCACATGGGTAATAATTTAGCACGCAACATCCTAAAGCCACAACAACATTACAGTGCTGCTACACTGAATTAATTGTTCTGTCCTCCTAAAAAAAGGATTGTTTTATCATTCTTTAAATTTATTATAGATCTAAGCTCGACCCAGATATCAGCACTGGCTCTAGGAATCTATGAAAGATGGCAGCGAGTGGTAGCCTGTGTGTGTGTGCATGGTGGGGGGTATTTTGTGTTTGCATCTATCTATAAGATTGCCTGAGTGGTGCTATGACCTGCATGCTTTTTGCTTCCCCTTGTCTCTCTGGACCACATCCCCCACTCCTCTTTATATCTCCTCCTAACTCTTCCCTCTCTGGTCAGGTTTCTCTCTCTCTCTCTCTCTCTGCAGAGGAGATGAAGGCAGAGTGGGGCTGTTAATACATAATGCACACTCAAGCTTAAAGGACGCATTTTAAAGTGCGTCTGTACTACAGGATGTCTCCATCACTGCTTCCTTACCCACTTCTCCTCCCGCGTGCACGCTCCCTCGACATGCTAGTGATCGGGGTGGGGTCTTGCTGGAGCGCCATCGCAACATGTGCTGCATCACAGCTTTTACCTTCGTGTGCTCAACCCGGGTTTCTATCTTCCTTACCCTTCACCTTTCCTCTGAGATGGGGTCATGGAAAGGATTGTGCATCACAGAGGGATGATTAATTGATACCACCCCACCCACCATCCTAATGAAAACCCCCTACATCTCCTTCACTAGGGGTTTGTGTGAAACCAGGCTTTCAAAAGCCACGACACAAAAGCTTCCTGTTCCTCGTTCAATTTTAGCCCCTTTTTTTCTTTAGCGCTTTTAAAAATGAAACACATGTAGGAGGTGTAGACTGCGGTGAACTAAGAGCCGTTTGTACACAAGGTGGTGTCTGTCAGACCGAAAAGCTGCGCTGACACCTATTAAAAAGAGGTGAAACGAGTTGAGGGAGGAAAGTGCCCGGGGTCTGATGAGGAACGTGTACCTGTCAAACGGAGCGACGTGACATATTCAGATTTCAAGAACAGTAAGTACGAGGAATCAAAGAAACAAAAAGATGTCCTCCGCAGGGAGAGCGCGTTCGCCTTGGTGGGAATTCTTGTTCCAGTCACTGCAAACTGAGAACTGAAATTGGCCCCAATCATATTTTGAACTCTTCATATTCAGTGTCCTTTCTTGCAAAAATAATACAGCTTGCAGAGCGGCATTGTAAAAAATGGTGGCCGAGGAAGCTGCTGGATACAATATACGTATATATAATATATACAAGTATATATGTTTTAATTTTACATTTGGGCATTCAAATGTTGGCAGCAAATGCTCTGTCCGGTTGCAATTTTAGCATAAAAGATGAAGAAAAACTGGTTAAATGTTGAGATGTCCAGTACGTGCACAGCAGCCATACTCAAATTTACCTAACCTCTCAAAATTAGCGCACTACAACAGGAAGTACGTAGTGTACACAGAGTACTACATATAAATGAGACATTGTTAACCTTGAGTGATTATCAGTCCCGTCATGTAACCTTACGCCCACATGTTGGCCTAATTTCGATATGACACAGATGAATCCGTTAACCTGCATTCAAAGCCTGTCCCACGTTTGGACATCACGACTTGAACTCTGCACCACAACAGTTCACTTTCCAGAAGCATGAAGAAAAATTACCACAAGAGAGAGCTCGGACCAAAGAGAACTCACTCCGAAACAGAGAGAGAGCTAAAATGGATATTCATTACTCAGCCGCTGCCTTCAGTAATGGAGTACAGCAAAGGTTACAAATTGTGGTTTCTGTCACAAAGACAATGGACAGTGGACCACTGAAAGACTCCGTACAGTACAATGAAATCACAATGCCACCCGTCGTACTAAACCTCATAGTGCTGCTCAAGGAAAAGCCAATCCTTTCATCGCTTCTGTTAAATACTGCATGACTCTTTAAACTGTTCAATCACTCGCTCTATTCGAAAACTGTGTCAGAGAGAAAAGCCAAACACACCGAAAGACCTTGATGTCAAGAGGCGTTCAAGTGTTGCCGAGCACAAGATTGTTGAGAGCAATAATAAAGCGGAGCATAAAAAGGCCCATCAGCTGGTACAGAATTCAAATACATCTGTCAAACACGTCTGATATTTTTAAATTTCTTTTGCAGCAGTTCTCAGGAATCACTGCAGACACGTGAGGTCAAGTCGTCTGACACAGTTAACAGGTTCAATATGGGGGAAATCACAGTCCGGATTGAATCTATCTTTTATCTGATTTGAATTCATCCGACGCATGCACCGAAGGCTTATCAATTCGTAATAACAAAGTTACAGATGTTGCTCGGTTGCCTTAGAGACTCAGAGATTATTCTTAATCAAATCAATCGTTTTTTGCAACAGTGATAGTGTAGAAACTAGACGAAATGAGCAAAAGCTGTGATCGGGGATGAGCATGAGCAAAAAACAAAAGCCACGACAGCAATATTATCAGACGTTAGAGCATTTTCATGACAATAAAGAGCTCTCCTCCCTCGCTCGCTGCACAATTGGTGCAGCATGGAAAGAAGCCTCTCTGCTATTGGTAGCACTGTGCCATAGGAGCTGTATGGTCACTGTATGATCTCTCTCTCTCTCTCTCTGTTCAAGTGTCACTGCAGCTCCAGTCTCCTGTTGCCACTGTAAAGAGCTGCTGCAGTGGCGGCATTTTCAGATCCACCTGCGAAGGCTGGAAATGAGCTACACCAACCGAGTTAACCTTGGATCACGTCTAAACTCAGCTGCTCACTTGCACACTTCCATGCCAGATGCCTGGCCCTCATATTCTGTCGCTGTCATACAGGCAGAGCTGCATGCACCTCCACTCTACCTTGAACTGAAAAGCATGTCATGAATAATTCAAAATTTTTCCGTGTATATACTAAAATGTCTCCTCTCCGAGAAGAGAGAGAGAGGAGAAATAAAAGAAGGGCAACAGCTCACTTAATAAGCAACAGAATATTCAGTTTTGGCGACAAAAAGCTGCACATAAACCAGAGCTGTGGTTTAATTAAAAGCTGTTGTGGCTCAAAGAGTCTGTTGAGGAGCGTCAATACTTCCAGACTTGGAGACTTGTGGATTCAGTGACGCTCAGTTTGCCCAGCCACCCCCAGAGTAAATGGAAAAAAAGATAATCAATAAATCATGCACTTGATACATAACTAGACAAGTATCAAAAAAAAAAAAAAACTCCACCTCCACCCAAACACTCGATGCACTGCAAACAAACGTTAGAGCCGAGCCAAAAAGGCACTTTTACGCACGAGCAAGTGTCTCCAAGCTTTTCTCGTCTAATTTGCTCCAGGTGAGGGGTGGGGGGGTGGGGGGTTGCATAAAATATAAGAGAAGCAGTGCTGCAGGGATATGACAGAGCGACGACAGAGAGCTAATGCATTCAACAGATGAGAGGTGGCATGCAGTAAAAACACAGGTAAGATTTTAGTTTGGTTTTTTTTCGGGGTTTTTTTTTTTTACCGCTGATTGAAAGTCAACAGTTTGTTAGAGGCTGGATCCACACTGTTCATGTCCCCATGCGATGTCAGTCCAGCGGACAAGGCGACAACAACAAACCGGCGTCTTCACCTCCTCTCTCCCACTCTCTCTCTCCCTCTTTCTCTCTCAGTCTGTTTCTCCTCCCGCTAAGAGCGCAGGAACATCACTCCGGCGCAAACTCCAACAACAGCTGATCAAAACCCGGCTGGTGGTCCGGACTCTTCTTTCTTTTCTTTTCTTTTTTTCCTCTTCGGCTCTTCTCTTTGCGCGCAACTCACTGTGCGATGATGAAGCGGAACGTCTGTGCCATAGGAGCTGTGTGTTTACTGTGTGATCTCCCCCTTTCCCTCCCCCTTTCTCTCTCTCTCCCTCTCTCACTCCCTCCCTCTCCCTCTCCCTCTCCCTCTCTCACTCACATCAATGGTGCATTTCAATCCACCACATTTTCTTTAAGCTGGAGGCTCTGCAGAGCAAAAAAAAAAGCACCATTCAGAGCAGATTATTCTTATCAGCTTTTTTTCTTCTTGTTGCTGTTACATCACCGTCAATTACGCGAAGCTTCTTCTTCTTCTACAGTTACAGTATCCTGGAGCGCAAAGTGATGTCAGGATGCAGGTTCGCATCACATCATCCGGTTGGTGGAGAGAAGATGTGCTCTGAAAAATCTGATTCCTGAGTCAGTTATAGAAGCAGAAAAAAAAGAGCAGGGAATGTAGTCTGTGATCCGCTTTTATTTTGAAAATCAATTAATAATCATCACATAGTGACAAATTAATCCGTTATCAAAGCATTTTTGAGTTGCCATCTAGTGAAAAATCGTATTGGGAGGTATGCAGCCTCAAATGTTGGTAATTCATTAACAAATACTGGTTTCCTACTTCCTAATAAAAGTTTAAACGACATTAAATTGTTAAAAAATTGAGTCTGGTCCCATTAAAGGGACTTTGGGTAACATTTTGATCATAAAATAGATTTTAAATCAGTTAGATGCTAAACTCATAGATAGCATGTCCACTAACAAACCTGAACATGTTAAATCTATCCCCTCTAGTATCTCGATTGTTTCCCGTTTTGCATAAAGGCGTCAGCTAACCGACTAAATCTATGCCAGTTTCTGCACCATGTAACTTTGTGTCCTTGGGTACGATCACTCAGCACACAACACCTAATATTTCTTTTGAAACATGGATCATATCGGAGTTCCCTGATGGGCAGCAAAAGTAAACTGCTGCCAACTGTAGCTGCTGTTAGCTCAGTTTGTTAGCCAGGCTGCCTTAACTGTAAAGCTTAAAGCACCAGGGGGGCAGTGTTAAATGTTTGTACCACCATTGGCGTTTTGGACCACAGAGAGAAGACAGGCTGAGGGGAGCTGAGCTTGTGTTATCCCAGAACCAGAGCTGGGCTCAGCAGCCTCTATGGACACAACGACAGAGGCGAAAAGATCGAAAGCGATGTTGACAGAGGAAGCTAGGAAGAGAAAAGGAGAGAGTGACCGGCCAGACAAAAGTAAATCTAGCTCTGACTTCTAGTCATTGGGGAGAGCTTGGTGAAATACATTTTGCCAAACCAGAGGTTGTTTCGATAAATTACTTTAACTGACTTAATAAATTATTTGATAACCATTACAACCTAGAAACTGTGTAAAGAAAATGGCACCAACGTTTGTTTTCAAGGAAAAACCGAGCTTTGTTGTTTATTTGGCCTCTCAGATTCTTTCCAATCAATCGGCCTTGTGGGCTCTCCAGGGTTTACCCATAATCCCACTCAACAGCAGGTCCAGGCGGTGATGAGGTCATTCATTCATTCATGCAGCCTCCATCTTCTCCCTCTCTCTTTTCTTTCGCCTCTTCAAGATGCACTTCTCTGCCCGTCATTGACTGAGTCTCAGCTTTATGGTGCAGAGACGTGACATGTACAGGAACGCACACAGACCTGAGATTGGCTTTTATTACACTGCCGCCACATTTATTAGAGGAAATGAGTCGCAGCAGACATCAGCTCTGTTTGGTTAACGCTGGCATCCGTTCTTCATTGTTGTGTCAATACTGTATGCACAAAATCAGAATCATAATTACAAAATCATTCATTTTTTTTCCCCTTGAGATGCTGTTTCTTTACTTTTGGCCTTATTAAAACTCAATACTTAAATATCGTAGTCACAATTCTTAAAAACAACAACAACCACAACAAACAAATATCAGAATTTATTATCACAATTCTTGTTTAGTGTAAAAAAAAACAACTTGAGATCACAAATTTTGTGATGTGACAAATATTTTACAGGCTGTGAATGAATAAAGATTTCTTCTGTTTGCCAAAAAGTATCCTTCACAGTGATTGCAGTAATTTGCCTTCTAAACCGACGCCCGACTACTCACATGCAAACTCCAAACATTGATAAGAGTTATTCAAATAAACTTTTTTTGTGATTTTGGGAAGGGCTGAGCTGTGGAATGACGACAGACAGAGGATATCAGCTTTCACTGTATCTTAGCGGAGCATAAATGATGTGTCATTCTCTGCAGGGACTTCTGAAACATGTTGTCAGCTATGCCTATAAGCAATTCTAATAAAATCAAAAAAAAAATCACCTGTTATAACTGATATTTTTTTTGGGGGGGGCCAGCAGAAATAAGTTGTGATCACAACACTGACATATCACTTTCTACGTTTAATTTAGCAAACAGTTGCTTATTTTACTCAGCAACATGATCGCTGTCCACCTTAAAGCGACACTGCGCCTGTTTGTGCACTATGAAACTTTGTGCACCGGGTTTGATTAGAAAAAGTCTCACACCACGAAACATTCCACTGATTTCGGTGAAACTGCTCTGCATCAACAACACGACAAAAGACAGAGAAGAGACGATGTTGCTTGTAAGAATATAAGTAAGAATATAAGTCCAATATTGGCTCTTTTAGCTCCGTTTTTGGTCCCTACCACCTAGCTGCTAAATGCTGCACTATATATGTTAAGGGGAATAGTTCATAGTGGGTTTTCACTGTGAATGGCTGCCTGCTGCAGCAAACGAAAATAGTAAAGTTGCTTGCTAAAAAGATAAACAGTTGAAAATTGCTTTATCTGCAGACTGTGTAGGCGTGTTGAAAAAAATCGATTTTCCGATTCTGAATCGATTTGCATATTAATTCCTTAAGATCGATTCGTACATCCAAAGATCGATTTAATTAAGGTAAAATTTCAATAGATTTTCCCCCAGTTAACTTTAACCCCACTAGTCGCATCATTGAATTGAAACAGGCGTGCACCGTGTTTAAACTACACTATGGAGGTCTCACACACGCAAGGTGCGTTCAATGGCCGTCGGAATGACTATGATGCGTTCATGAACGTCGGAAAAATGGAAATTCACCGGAAATATAATAAAACTACAGACAAAAGAACACTCAAGGAAAACTCTACAACTACCAGCCACTTCTGTACGTTCTCTTAAAATAACTGAGGCGATTGCGGGTTACATTTGCAAAGATATGCGCCTGTATTGCGTTGTTGAAAACGAGGGCTTCAGGCGACCAAAAAAATGGTTTTAATAACACTAACCTGAAACGAGATCGGATCGGATTATGATAATCGATTCTCAGTCTTGAGAATCGGAATCGAATCTTGGAATTTTAATCGATACCCAGCCCTAAGACTGTGGCTGAAAATTCTCTGTACGTTTGATATATGACTGCTTTCACATCACAAAACCGCAGTTTTAAGTATCGAGGTGATAGAAATTTTAGTTTAATGCTTCAAGCGTGGGGAGAGTGACGTCACTTCTCGGAATGTGGAATATAATATAATGATGGGGAAGGACACAACAAAACAAAAGAAAATATCATAGCATGTAAAGGGGAAGTACCCAAAGAAACATACAGTAGCAGAAATGTGTGACTTAATTTTTGAATATGTGTTCTCACACACACATAAACACACACACACAAACACAGCAGGTGAAACTTGAGCTTGAGTAAATCTGATACCTTCACAATAGCTCAGCCACAGCCTGTGTCTCGAGCTCAGTCTACACACACACACACACACACACACACACACACACACACACACACACACACACACACACACACACACACACACACACACCATGAAAGAGTGCAGGAATGCTCGGCTCAGGCTACACGGCACTCAGCTGCTCATCAATTTTTAATCAGTAGAAACCCCCCTCTGTGGCGCACCACACCACAGGAAAACACCCAAAGCTACCAACACACATGTATTCGCTCTCCGTCTGTCTTTCTCGTTCTCTCCGAATGTGACTCCCTTTAAAAATAGCTCATGTTGAAATGCAGCTGAAAGCCTGAAGTGAAATACGGGCCCCGAATTGAAAAAAGAGACAACTGGAAATAACGCCTTCGTTCTCTCACGTCAGGATCGCGTTACAAACTAACAAGGTAAGATACCTGAACACACCAACCACGGCCTCTAATTAGGGCCCAGAGGCCAATCACTCACTTGCACACACACACACATATTCATACATGTTGCATAAAACATTATCGCACACACTGCCATTGTCACACTTTGGCACGCACTGCTCACATGGCCTTTGCACAAGGGCTTCTGTTTTTATTTTTGTTTTTTTAACGGTCGCCTCTGAAGCCGGTCTGTAACAAGGGAAGTCGAAAGGGGAAGACTTCCTGTTCAAAGATCAGTCTGTTAATGTGGGCCAGGAGCGATGATCCTGACTTCATAACAATGAGAGAAATAAATAGGATAATGTGACAGCGGTCCGCTCCAGGTGATGAATATAATCCGCTGATTCCTCGCAGTGGAAAACAAGACATGAATCCATGAAAACACGAGAGACGTTCGTGTGTTAATGCGTCTTTTTTTTTCTGAGGTCTCGCTTCATCTCCACTGTTGTTAAATTATCACGTGAATATGGCTGCAACTGCATTACAGATGAATCATCTGGTCTGTAAAATGTCCCTAACGAAATGTCTTAAAAAAGCTTTTTGTATTAAACCAACACTCCAAAACTCAAAGAAATTTTAACATTTGCTCATAAAACTGTTAAATCATTTAGTCACAAAATAGTTTACAGTTATAAAGAGAAAGTCTTGACTCACAGGTAAGATGCAGTTGCCATGACCGGACTTGGACCCTAAGGACTCGCGTGAATAGAAAAAGTGAAACTGAGGAGGATGACGCTTCGCAGTACGGGGAATACCAAAGGTCACGATGAAGCATTATCTTAAAAATCCCAAGGAAACCGATCGAGTTTGACACTTCTGTCTGGTTTTAACTCAAGCGGACTACCTGGTCACATATGTTCTCGTATTATAGCAGTACATTAAAATATATCTCAGGAACAGAACTTTTATCAGTGTCTGAGGTAGCCACACCTTAAACCTGCTTCATCATTTATTTCACTGGAAACGGACGACCCATTTCACAAACCGAACGTCACGCTGTTTAATCGAGACAATGAACAATGTAATAAAACAATGGAGGGGGGGAAGTAAAGTCATTTCCCCATACGACTCCATATAATCTGACTTTATTGTTGCAGCCAATGGAGCCATTAGAAAGTAGGTGCAGGATTAAGACACTTTACATGTTCGCTTCACCGACCTGGAAGCTCCGTCCACTAATTACACACAAGTCAGTGCTCCTGTTTGTATCACGTGCAGCTACATACTGATCGACAGTTGGTGGCTGTAACTTGCCAAGAAACAAAAGGCAAAGGCAAGTAAAAGGAAGACTGATGGGAAACGCGGTTGTAAACACTGTATGAAGGCTTTAAAGAAACACGGTGCAGTTTTAACGCTGCTACGCGTCATGCTTTAAAGTTTAATCCCGACCTCTGAGAGGCAGCGATGATGTAAGACATGGACACCTCCAGAAACCGAAGAGTATTTTAATTTATTATGACAAAAAGAAAGAAAGAAAGTCTCCTTTAAAAAAAAAGGTGCCGCAACCTGCAAATTATGATCATTTATCAATTATCTTCGGAGATTAATCAGCCGTATTCACGACAAAATGATCCAACCATTTCTCTTCGGGCCGGGTGTCACTTTTTATTTTCGCGATCACACCGCTTGATTGATGATTAACTTAATGTGCCTCTATATCCTGTATTATGTCATTAAGCTACAGGGTGATGTTAAAACAAAGCGAAAGGTGTCATACACCCCCAAAAGCACCTTTATCCATTATGAAGTAGTTAAATGAAGTGAAATATAAAGTACAACCTCCAATGTTGAACTCTTCTATGTGTGTGTGCGTGTGTGTGTGTTTGCTGGGTGGGACCCAGCAGTGCTGGTTTATCCCAGGCTTCGCGTTCCCCAGACAAACACAACATCAAAAAGATCAGGAGCTGAACGTAGGTGTAAGCATTATAGCATGTGGGTTCAATCTATGTGTCCGTGCCGGTGAGGGGTTTGCAGTGCACAGGTGTGTGTGTGTGTGTATGCACAAGCATTTGCATGTGATTCCCGTGAAGCTACGTGATGCGGATCAGGAAGCTCTTGACTCAATAGTATGCTAATCCGCCCTCATCGGAGCTACGCCGCCTTCTCTCTGGACAGCTGCCACTCCGGCCGTGTCTGACCGCGGCACCTTTCCCACGCGCAGGATAAACAAGATCTCTGTTGCCGTGTGGTGCTGGTGTGATTAGACGTGCAGTTACAGATACTACGGTGGCCGGGAACCCTCAATGCTGCAAATAAAAGAAACGCTGCAAACAAAAAGAAACAGCGCTACAAATAAGAGAAACGCTGCAAACAAAAAGAAACAACGCTACAAATAAGAGAAACGCTGCAAACAAAAAGAAACAGCGCTGCAAATAAAAGAAAGAAACAGCGCTGCAAATAAAAGAAACACCGCTGCAAATAAAAGAAAGAAACGCCGCTGCAAATAAAAGAAACACCGCTGCAAATAAAAGAAAGAAACGCTGCTGCAAATAAAAGAAACACCGCTGCAAATAAAAGAAACTTCGCTCACATAAAAAACTACAGGTGCACCGGCAAAAATAGTCCCCGGTAATTCACTTCCGTTGTGAAGTTTCTTTTATTTGCAGCGGCGTTACTTTTTTTATTTGCGGCTGCGTTTCTTTCTTTTATTTGCAGCGCTGTTTCTTTTTGTTTGCAGCATTTCTTTTATTTGTAGCATTGAGGGTTCCCGGCCACCGTAAGATACAAAGCACATATATATATTACAACTTGATGCAAAGTGTATGACATGACACTACAAATATAAACACAGTGGGTGTTTTATCTGGCACACACATGCCAAACATGCAAATCAATGGTTGTGCCATGATGTCACTCCAGTTTGATGGCGCCACCGGATAATATGTAACCCGGAGGAGGAAGCAGCGATGATAGACTTAGCTTTATTTGACTACGGCATGCTTCAACTGTATCATTTAAGGTATTTGTACTTTACTCAAGTACATTTCGTGCCGCTTCACACATTTCACTGGAAATATTTACTCACACATTCCCACTTTCACTTTCAGACTTTGCATATAATAAAATTAAAAAATGCAAAACATTTCCTCCCAACGTTTTTTTTTTTTGGCTTGTGATATCTTCATATGCGAGTTATAAGCAAATCCACCAAACTGTGATTTCCTCTCTGAAACTTCTCAGATGGTTTCATTTACTGTAAACAACTTTTGGAGGAAATTCGAAATCATCCAAATTTTTCACCAAGAAAGAAAAAAAAATCTTTAGCAGATTCATCGCGTGACCCCAAACTGTGTAGAAACGAGTTAAAACCAGCAACACGTTGCCCACTTCTCTGCATAATGAGCGCTTACTTTAATTTAATTTGTTAATACGTCTGTGCTTTGGCTTCGAGTGGGAGTTTGACTGTGGGACTTTAACTTTCAGCGGAGGAGAGCTTCAAAGTTTATTTGATTAAACAAGTGACATAAAAAGTAATGAGCGACTATTAATAGTTGTTGTTGTTTACAAGTGAATGTGCCAAACGGTCCGTGGTTACAGCTTCTCACATGTGAGGATCTGATGATTTATCATCATATATAAGAGTAAACAGAATATATTTGTGTTTTTTTTACTATTTTTTGGCATTTTATAAACAAAATGTTTGAGTATTTGTACACTTTATCTCACATAAACGACCTAAGTACTTTCATTCTCAGGTTTACTGAGTAGATTCATGAATTAAACCTCTGGATGGAAATTGTGCACATGCAAACACACACACACACACACACACGCGCATACACACATGCAGATGATTTGGATTCAGACCTTGGCCCTCTTTGTTTCTAGTGCATCCCAAATACCAGCAGGTCATCATGTGGCCTCTGTGAAATGTCACCGTGTCAGGCTGCGGCGATTGATTATAGCGCTCTCATTAAACGTGATCAGGTGAATTAACCTTTTGTCTGTAACGATCAGACCGGCCCTGGACAACACTCTGCCCTTGGCCCTTTGGCTTCATGTGTTGTGTGTATAAATGTGTGTTTTTGTACATTAATTTTTGACGCTGACGATGCATTTTACTGCTGAATAGTGTAACAGAGTTTAGATAAAGAGATGCATTATGGAATATAACACAAACAGAGACACACAGTGAGCTTGTTGTCTGCGTCTGAATAAAATCTTCAGCCTGATGCTCCTCGAGTCCACCTGCTCCCCACATAAATGTCACTGCTTCTCAATGCACGAACTCCTCCTAGTGGAAAAGTATGAATGACCGACGTACTGGAAGCATTTCCACACAGTTTGCAAACGACACACACCCTAAATCCTTCTGCAACTCATCAGCTTCTTAGAGTTTTGCCACACAAGAAGCTCAAACTAAATGATAAATATTATTATTATTTCCATCCATCAATCCTTCCACTATATGGTAACATTACTGCTTTTACAGGGAGAGTCTGCCCTCTTGTGGTTATAACTTTTATCACAATTAAATGAGAAAAAAATTGGAAATAACCTGATATAATACACTGTAATGCAACATGTTAGAGTTGACATCTATCAGTTTAAGAAAGTATCGACAACAATGAGAGCACAAAACATATGTATTGAACTGAAACACACACATGGACGCTTGTTTCTTTATAAAGTGAGTCAGTATGTTGTCATATATTGTGTGAAGCTTCAGGAAACCAGTGTTGCAAAAGAAATACAAAGGCTACGCCATCCTATTCCACCCACCACTTCACAAAACGTTGTTTGTACTATCATGGATCATTCCTGGCTGAAGGTGTATTTATGGCGTGTTGTCTCTAGATTGGTGAAACCTTCATTAACTGTCACTCGAGCTCCTTTAGATCATAACATGCCCGTGTCCATTGTTGCCTTTGAATATTAGTAAGAAAAACTGGGTAATTACTTTCCATCACAATACATTTCCATCATTGAGAGCTGTATTGTGTTAATGAGTACTCAAAGCAACAAATGGACAGCGTAGGTATATATATGGAAAAAACTAATCTTTAAAGGACCAGTGCGTAGGATATAGAAGCATCTAGCAGTGTAGTCGCCGAATGCAACCAGTTCGCCTCACGATCCTCTTCGTAGTATGTAGGAGAATAAATAGGAGGATAGATTTGGAGCCAGCGTTCAGTTTGGACCTTGGTTAATTACATGTGTTATTATATTTATAAGTGGAAAGGTGTGAATATTTTGTGTCGTGTTGGGGGAAACAAAGCGCGGCCTGTTACTCGTGCCTTTATGCACCTGTGTCGTCTACATCACATTTTAGAGTGCTAAGCTAAGAAGCAACGGAGAGGAAAACAAACACACCCGTTCTTATTTGAGAGTAGCTCAGAAGAAATAGAAACATGCAATATAGTGTAATCCATACGCTTTTCTAACCGTAGCAGGCGTCGGGTTTTGGGAAACTCCCTTTAAAAAGTAGTTAAGTAACAGTGTCCACACATCAACAACTTCATTTAGACCACATCTTTACTCTGAAAATACATGTTTCTGCATGCACTTCCATCTCTTTAATTCTTACACGCTATTTCTTTCTCTGTTGCTAACTCCCGAGCCATGAAGGGGTTTTGGGCTGGCCTAGCTGGAAAAAACCGCAGGGTAAAAATGTACAACAGTAACCCCCTCACAGGCTCCATTTCCTCCTCCGTCTCTCCTGGATCTCTCTGTCAGGGTTATGAAGGGGGCAGTGGGCTGGTGTGAAGCAGCTCGCAGTGTACACACAGACTGTGCCCATACTGTGCAAGACTCGCTTTGATGTTTCATACTCTCTCCTCCGTTCTCTGGCTCTCTTTCACTTTGCGTCATCCTTGACTAAAAAAAAAGGAAGTTTATACAACTCAAAAGAGAAAAAGAAAACGCTCCCCTAAGAATATGACTCTTGTATGCGAGTGGCTTTGTGGTTTGTGCTCGAACTGGCCGCATCTCCAACCGATACCCTGACTTTAAGTACAACCCGCTCTACACTGGAGCTTATTCCAGCCAACTATAATGGGAAATGTTTTTCCAGCCTCCGAGCTTTCCCGGAGCAGTGCACAGTGCATTTTAATGTGTAGGTATGTGTCTTAAATCCCTAAATGGAAGCAGATGTTCTAGTCAAAGAGTTAACGTTTACATAGGGCTGTAATCAAGCAAGGAATTTTTTTCTTTTAGGTATTTTTTTCCTCTAGTAAATTGAATCTATTTTTTTCGGTCTAAATGAGCCTGGTGCACTGCATTGTGCGCATGGCTGAACTATGCCGGGTTGTGCTGAGCTATGCAGCCACATATGGGAGTGATTACAGTCCAGTGTTTATCAGACCTCACTGAGGGACTGACTGTACGGCTGAGCAGAGCAGAACCAGCCTTTCCATTTCCAGCTACAACCTTCTATGGAAATCAGACAAAAGGATACAAATATCGCACCAGCGACGTGCACAAAGTCGTAATTTCTGGGGGACAACATCTTTTTAGAGCTGAAACTTTGGTTTGGCGATCGATTAATCGTGCACCGTTTTCAGACAGCTGTGAAAACAGCTGTATAAATCCTTTTGTAACTGCAGGGGGAGCTGTGTGAACTATAATAATATGTGATGTCACTTGAGTCGGCATCACTTGAGGCCGACAACTACGAGAAAATAAAATAAAAAATAAAAAATCTGGGGAAAAAAAGAAGTGAGCTTACAAGACCAGATCAGCTAGCAGCACAAGGCTAGTTAAGCTGCATTGTGGGTAATGTAGTAATCATAAGGTCTGGTTCTGTTGTACCGATTATTCAGCTTTTACTATCCAACAGCGTTATAAGTGTTATGAGCGCTGTTCTTAAAGTCATTTTTAGGCAAAAATATGCGAATATAAATATTGTCAAATATGAATATTTTCTGGTTTTCTCACTCTTTTGTAATGTCAAACTAAAAATCTTGAAATTGGACTGTTGGTTGGATAAACTAAGCAATTTGACATCAGCATGAACTCATTTCTTGCTGAAACAGTGTCTAAAGATGATCTTGCAGATACGTCGTTAACATCATATTTTGTCATTTGATACGGAGCCCCTGTAATGTAACGAATGGCATGTAATAAAATGAAAATGCAGCCCTACATCTTTCACATCTAATCTAATGTGGACTATCTAAACTACCTCCGATCTCTGTCTAATGTGTGTGAGTGTGAGAGAGCTATATACAGTCGTGCTCACAGTATGCAAAGCAGTGGAGCGCCTTAAGTCAGCAGAAATGTCGGTTAGCCCGGCTATTCAGCTCCCTGCTGGGTGTTTTATGACGGACTATAACACAGAGGGAGACCCCGGCAGCTCCAGCCTATCACGACTTTCACTGTCTCAGATTCAGAGACAGCACATCGATGCGGTCGTGTCCATGTACGGTCTTCGTGCATGTGCGGATCATAGAAAAACATGTCTGACGTTCAAAACACATGTTCTTCATTCACATACCGCTTTAAAGCCTACTGTAAAAAGCTTCACCAGGAAACCACAAGAGGACAAACCCTAATACATATTTCCTTCTCTTTTTTTCCCACATATGCTCAAAGCTCCCCTCGCCCCTTGTGAACGCAGTAAGATGCACCTCGGCTACATCTGGCTCCAGTCCTGTGCCAATCTGACAAGCAGCAAGCTACAGCAGAACACCCCTGGCAACAGCAGTCACAAAACATTCGTGGGTTTGGCAGTGAGCGAGGTTAATGAAGACACTGATAGCGTTTTCAAAGTGAATGCACTCAAATAACCTCTGAAGTAAGGAAGGAGTGAAAGAGCCCCTGTCAGAGTCACGGCGGCTGCAGCCCACCGAGGATCTATTTTTTGCTCTGGGGTTAATGTGGCCCCGCAGTTTGCAGGGTTAAGTTAGAGCTGCTTCATGTGGAGCTTTTTTGTTCAGGAGGGTGAACCGTGAACGCAAGGAGGGGCCCCGGATTGATTAATGAGCAGCACACATTTCAAAGTCGACTAATCTTGGCCCGTCAAACCTAATCTTTCCTTTCCTAGATTGTGGACAGGCTTCTTTATCGGGAACGTGTTTGTTAGGTCCACCTTGCAAAATTAAAAACCATAGGAACATGTTCTAATCACACACTGCCCCGCGTTAGCCCTGATGATAAATGAGCTTCTCTTTCCCCTCACGGTCCAGTAATGTACCCTGCGCCAGCGCATGCCTTTCCTTAAATGAACTACAAATGTTCAGTTATGGATTGACAAGTGAGCGCAAAGATTCCACACAATGAGGTTACTTTCCACCGCATGAGAATTTGCTGATGTCGCCGCTGAATTTATAGAAAGCACGCTGCTGACCTCTTTCTGATTTTCAATACTGGCTTCATCAGTGGTCGGCTATTGTATGTTTGTCGGTTCGTAGTAATTTTTTTTACAGTCTAGTAGCACAGTGCCCGTTCACATACTTTCGCTTTGTCTCTCTGGCAACGTCTCCTTAGAGTTATGTTTGTTCTGCCAGTTCGTGGTCGGAGCAGAGCCAGCGATTACTTGGCTCCTTCGAGGGTCAACGTGTAGCCCTAATCTCATTCACACACACACACAACTAGCCAGAGGTCGACTGGAAGTGGAGTTAAGACAGAGAGAGAGAGTTCAGTGACAGCCAGAGCTGATTGTCTCAAAGAGACATGCCATAATTGTTATGAAAATGAATGGAAAAATAAAAAAGACACTAAGTAGGTTAGGATTTGTTGTTCCTGGAGGACGTCCAGACCCTCCTCTTGAACTCGAGACTCAAGGGCAAACAACTTGCCCATAGTTGTGTGTGCTCGCTTATGTAGCAGCATGATGAACTCAGATTTCTTAAGAAGTAGCAGTGCACTCACGGTGGAAATAAGCAGAGCTGAAGCAGAGATATCATCTTCTTTCATTACCTGCATTCTTTTTACCTGTCGAAACCTGGAAACTACGTTACCCACAATGCGTCACAGACATTCAGGCGAATTACACTAGTAGCCTGGAGCAGAGATGAGTAACGGACTATAGAGGTCTGATGAACCCTTGTCTTCAGCTGACTCACGTGACATCACCTGAGGCAATTTAATTAAACAAAAAAAAGCGTTACACAGATAACACATTGGCATCCCTCGTTAGTGTCGCCAGTGTTTGTTTTCCAATGGCGTGCTTGAAAAAGTTCAGCAAAGCTTGAAGTCGCACCGTCCGTCTATGTCACACCTGGCCCAGGCAACCAATCAAATCAAAGCGAGAGGCCGGCTTTACTACTTTACCACTTCCTTTGCGTTTTGATGCCAGCAGATGTGATACAAGCGAAAATTACAACACAACACACATGTTGTGAAGCCAAAAACCTTTTTATGTTTTTTTTTCTCCTTCCTAATGCAATAGTGCAGCAATGGCTAGAGCTGGATGTCAGCTTGAATCCATTTTTTCCCCCGTTAATCATATTTGGTTGCACCGGTTGTGTACACAGCCCTGCTTCACAGGCGCACCAGCTGTTTGGCCTGACGGGCTTTGCCAAGCAGCCCGGCCTGTAGCGATGCCTCTCGGTCTGATCGGCCAGTAAACAGACACCGATGAGTAAATCGAGTTCCCCTTTAACTCCTGACGAACACACACACAACATGGACTGTTTACATCCTGCAGACACACGTGCAAATAACGAACTTTTGACGACGATCTGCGACCGGCACAGCAGAGGAAAAAAATCACCAAACACTCACAGTGCTTCCAGTTCATTCAACTTTTCTGCTTTCACCTGCAACTCTGCAGCTACCCGCTGTCAGTGACAATACCCGCCAACTGGCAGTGCGCTGACTTCGTTAGACAAGGCTTAGTCACCATGAAGCGGTGTCCAAGACACAGAGGGAAATACTGATGTGATGTGATGTGATGCGCTCATCCCAAAGCAGATTACCGTCAAGAGATTAGCACAGAGCATGACAACTTTAAGACTCAGAATCATATTTATTTGGATTTCATTTGGAGATTATTAGGATGTTTACATACTCTAAGAAGTCTCTCACACCAGCAGCGGAAAGTACACTTACTCGGTATAATAATGAATCAGTCAGAGAGGCTATTTTCTGCGTGACGTGTACTTTTACTTAAGTACATTTTGCAGATAATACCTCATTAATTTTACGTCAATCAAGGACATGTAGTATTTTTACATAATAGCGTTGGTAGTGAAGTAAATCTGAGCACTCATACTGAGACAGTGTCTGTACCCTGGAGCAGAAAAACAGGATGAGGATGAAACCACCTCATGACATACGTCCACAGGCAAACATATGGAAACACACACACTCATTGTGTGTGTGTGCATGCTACGCATGTGAAAGCAGCTTTCTAACGAACTGTGGTGTGTCCTTTATGAAGCCATCCACATGTGTTCATGTCATGCATCCCCACAGCACAATGAATTATACACAGACTTCCCTGCAGCAGGCAGCCCTTCACTTGAGTGTCTTTTTAAACCCCCTTCTCCTAGTACAGCGAGAGAGAATCTATTTCCCAATGCAGTAGCACTTCAGGCCCGGCTCTGATTGATTGTCTGTTAAACTGCTAGTGTCTGAGAGACAGTCTGCCAGGAAGCCTTTACAGTGTGACTCCGTTTCCACAATGCACAGAGGAGGAGGAGGAGGGGGGGGGCGAGTTTCCGACCTTCGCTACACGGGATAAATCAAAGTAATTAGAACGGGTGTGTAATTTCAAAGTAAGTGCTTGGCATAGAGCTGGTCAAATCTCACCCGCGTGCGTATGCGCCCTAAATACAGTCCTCTATTTGGAAAAGGAGGACCTGGCAGCCTGGCTTGAGACATCACCAAAACACACCTCACACACACACACACACAGACAAAGTTATCAGCTGTATGAGCAATGAAGCGAGATCCACGTAGAGTATATTTGCACTTGTGTGCACACCTCCGCAGATCGTCTGAAATAGCAGGAAATTATAGTGGGAGGAGGGGGATGATAATGTGACCAGAACAATAATCTACAGAGACAATGTGATCAAGATAGTGAGAACTGGAGCCATGGCGATTAGTCAATGAATTGATTGGTTGATTAGAAAAAAAAAATGCCAATATTTCACGTTGAGAAAATGCTTTCCTGCCCTTTTATCATGGTAATTTGAATATTTTTGGAGGTTGGACTGTCAGCAGGTGCTCTTGGTTACTCGATTAGACACTTTTCATTCACAGCAGAAACCACTGGGTCATTTTAACACCACGTAGACCAAAAGATAAAGTGAGAAATCGATCGTAAAAATAGTTGGTTGTTGCAGGATGGACACTAGAGTGTGTGCTAGAAACAATCCCCAGCTAGGAAGTCTTGTGTACAATGCACGATCAGGCAGAGAGGAAGGAACTGGTGTGAGTACAGCCTTTAAATAATACCAGCTGGTCCAACGCTTCTGGTGGATGACACAGAGCATGGACCGCAACAGGGATGAGGGCAGGTTGGGACATCCACACAGCTCGGTGGCACACAGTCGGGTAGTCATCCTGTTTCGGAGCTGCCCGCAGATCTCAGAAAAGCTCCAGGAGGTTCGCCAAGAAAACCAGTTGTACCACACTGAGAGGACATATCAGCTGCTCATTATGTGGCCTATCTGTGAGACCACCTGCCTCCATGTGTCTGTTGCCTCAGGATGCGTGTGAACTCGAAAGGTGTCCAGCTGTGACTTGAATACAGTACATGCAGCAGGTGACCTGATCCCTCTCACTTCATCTCCTGTTGGGGATTTTTTTTTGTATGTGTGTATGTGTGCGTTATTCTCAGCTCTCTTTGGCGCATGACTGGACAGCTGGACTGCCCAATCAACACCTGATTTGGGCTATAAAACGAGGATTGACGGCGTCCTGCCACCTAGGAGCTTTAGCCAACGTTGCAAAGTCAGGTGCAGGCGAAATGTATCCGTGCGTAACGCGTTCCCACCTCCCTATCCCTCTCTCTCAATAGGAGACGTGAACGCGCTGTGTTTGGGTGCAAAAATGATGAGATGAACAAATTATCTTTTAGCCACGAGATGTAAAAATCAGATCCCCTCTACACTCCTTTTTATTTGGATACAAACAGTACATTTTGGGGCATCCCTCCGGCTCCTTATCAATGCGCGCACACACACAGAGCAGATTCTGGCTAAATCCACAAGGTGAAACCCGTTAGAAACTCATCCAGTGGGCCCCTTCTGTAAAGTGCCACTTCTACGTGGGGAGATTGCAGTTTGTGTAGTAGACAGTCTAAACGCTTTGTCCCGGATTGAAAACATAAAGAAGGACCTACCTGGTAATCTCGAAGCTGCAACCTTTCCGAAGGAGCAACGCTCTCTTCCGCATGATGCCTTTGTCTCTGCCGAGGTATACATTTTTATCTGAATTCATGGGTGCTGTGCGAGCAGGTAGACCCGAGAGGGGGTGGTGGAGGGGGGGAACAGAGGCTCTTTCTTTCCAGTGAGGGGGAAAAAAGAAGTCCCCCCCAAAAAAAATCGAGTGCAAGAGGCGGAAGGAGAAAGAGAGAAACGCGCTCTCCGAAAAAAGAAAGAAAATCCTTTGACGCTCGGTGGAGCAAAAAAGCAAAGTGATCCTGCAGACTTTTTTTTCTCCCCCCCTCGGGCTACACAAAAGACGGTGTGTTGAAGCGTTCAGAGGTGCATGGTGTCGGTGTTGGTGGTATCTCCATGCGGACTTTATTGGAGCAGGCTGTAGCCGGGTGGTGGTGGAGGTGGTGGTGGGGGTGCTGCTGCTGCAGTTGACAACCTGAGCGGACTGTGCCGAGAGGAGTCTCCGCCGCTCCAAGAGATCCTGTGTGATCCTGAACTGTGGAGCTCACAGCGCTCCTTCAGCTTCAGCCCGGCACTGAGTGGCTGCGAGGCAATGACTTCATGAAACTGATGGAGAGAGAGAGAGACACACACACACACACACACACACACACACACACACACACACACAGAGTAAGAGAGAGAGAGAGAGTGTGTGTGTGTGTGTTTAGAGTGAGTGACAGTACACATGAATCCTTGTGTTCAAGCCTACAGAATAACACACTGCTGTTATTTATATTAATTTAATCAGAGGTAATTAGACCCACATCCATCTCATAATATGGATTTATTGTCATTTGACTTGTTTTATAGCCTAGTTTAAAAAGAAGTTTGGTCTTTAAAAAGTAAGTACAGACCTGAGAAACACATTTTTAAATGAATAAATAACGTATGTCGTAACGTGCAGTACAATATTTCCAACCTTGATTTGGGGGATAGATGAGGATTTTGTCCCTCATCACTGACGCTTAAAGGATCAGTGTGTAGGATTTAGTGACATCTAGTGGCGTAGTTGCTGATTGCAACCTTGCATCTCACACTCCTGTCCCAAGTGCGAAGGATGGTGGTGGCAACTTCCGTGTGCGAAGAACTGCAGTTCCTCGGACGGCCACTTGAGGCTGGCTCCAGAACAAGTCTATATATATATACAGTTCGCTATAACGCAGTTCACTTTTCGTGGACTCGCTGTTTCACAGATTTTATTTGTGTAATTTTGCATGCTTTTTTTACAGTGTATTGTACAGTATGAACGCACATTGTGTTCTGCGTCCTGATTAACTAAAGGAGTACTGTACAAAATGCGTGTAAAAAGGTGTATAAAAGTGTGTGGTTAGGGGGTTTTATGGCCTTAAAACATGGATAATAATTGTAAAACTTACTTTGCGGATTTCGTTTATTGCGAGTTATTTTTAGAACGTATCCCCTGCGATAAACGAGGGACCACTGTATTGCATTAAAAGGGAAAAAAGAAGGATCTCTCATGCGCGTTTTGTAGTCCATCTTCTGAACTTTGTAGTTTTACCACAGATCACGTCAATAACATTCGCCGTCGGATAATGACGTAGTCTCTGTCGGATTCTCTGAACACCGCAGTCGTGTTCTCCTAGCTCCTTATGAAGAACAAAGAATACTGGTTAGGAAAAGACTTAAGAGCTTTTTTCTTTGACTATTCGACCGTACCCCAGATCTTTAGAAACCTGTGGATGATGTTACAGATCCATGCTTTATGCTGTTTATGGGCAAAACGTGAAAAACAAAAAGCCTCATCTATAGCCAGTGTTTAATTTGTATGTTCTGGGGTACTGTAGAGACAATGTGGCAGACTCTGTGGAAAGGGAACATACTACAATTTCTGCCATATTCTGTAAATAAAGCCCCTGTAAGTCTGAACACACTGGACCTTTAAAGCACATTATGAAGGCTCTCTCTATGCCCAGCATGAACAAGAGGAATTATTACAACAAGCAAAACTGTTAATCCCCCAAACTCCCAAGTAATTTAAAAGCGACACAGAAAAAGAGATAAAGACACCACATTCAAAGAGTTTAGTGGTGAAACTTTAGAGTGCGGGAGAAGCTTAAAAAGGTTCAAACAATTAATATTTCAAGCAGATTTACGACTCAAAGCGAGCTCCACCGAATGTTTACAACACTCTGCTGCGAGCGTACCCTGCTGCGGGTGCTATGGATTAGTTGATTAGCTCTAAAAATACAAAGGTGTGGGTTGATTGTGCATCCTGTGCTTCATTAGGGTGAGACGTCGAGGGGTGATTCATAGGGCACGCAGAGGGTGATTGGGAAGTATTTGGGTTCACATGAGGTCTAATGAGCCTGCACGGAGAGAGACGGATATCATCCCTGCTTGTCTCAGACTGACTCATATAAACACAAAAGTTGTAATCATGTACAGTGACAATAGATCAGTGTGAAGAATAAAACACGCTGCATACATACAGTAGGTCTATTTGTCGGTGTCTCTGTTACCATTGTTCACTCTCTATTTTGAAGAGCTGAATAACTTTGAGAAAATGTGAGACAGTCGTTATAAACAGAGGACCTACTGCGAAATTGAGACTATAAAAACTGGCAGAAGAAATTCAATTCTCCTCTTACAAATTAGAAATGAAACTTACCTTTGCTTAATTCAGTACACTCAGTTTTGCAGCTCCAGACTAACTCGGTGTTGTATGATCAGTAACTTATTAGTAGAGGTGTATCCAGGCATTTTTGACAGGGGTGGCCCATGTGGGGCAGTAAATTAAGCAGGTGAGAGTTACATACAGTCTGTTTCTGAGCCCTTTATATCTACATACACTGCAGGTACTCTTCTATGAGTCCACCATGTTGAACCTCCATGTTTCTACAGTAGCCCAGAATGGACAAACTGAACTCTTTGCATGCTTTGTGGCAACTACAGTTTCTCCTTCATACTTAGAAGTAGAGAGCGAGGCACTAAATCCTGCACACTTAAATGTAAAAATGTACCATAAAGATTCTTTGTCTTAAAAGACTGAGAAATTGTACCCCAAAATGTGGCTTACATACAAAATACAACAATGCACAGTATAAAATAACAACAAAATGTAAAAAATAAACCCGTGTGGACAAAATATTACACTGAAAAAATATGGCAAAGCTTCAAATCTACAACAAGATCACTGTGAAATATCTGGAAAAGCTACAAGCTGCCTCTTAGAGATACAGCTGTCAAACCATGCTGCACATTTAAATCAATTTAACATTTTATAATCATCAAATCAAACTGTTAGTTTAAACTAAGGTCCTACCTCCGACTGGGTAGATAGTTTCAAACAGTTTCCAAAATTTGGATTCAACATCAGTGAATTAAATCGCTTTGTAACTTTTCTCTGTCTGAGCCACTGTGTTGGCACTTCACAGTTTCAGATATGATGCCGTCACTTTGAATCTCATTGCTAAGCGGTTATAATTAGTCTGAAAACAATTTGGCAATAAAAAAACGTGTGCAATCTCTTCCCCTTCAGACATCATCATCATCGCTGCTGGACCGTGGATGGAAACGAAGATCTGCACTCGCATTCAATAAGAAGCCGATGCATAGCTGCAGATCATCTCCGTAGTTTGTGCTTTGATCAGTAAATACTCGTGTGGTTGTTGTTTGTAGGATGCTGGTTGTATGTTTCACCTTTTCCATCCAATCGGGGAAAAAAAGGAAAAGTGAGCTGATTACTCCCACATATGTACGAACACACACACACACACACGCTCATCCTGTCTAGTATGTCAGCCCACTGTTTAGATGAAGAATTCTCTCAACATGACTCACAGCTGCATTCAAAGACAGACCCGGGCCATGTTTGTGTGATTGGAAAGACTTCAGTTTTTTTGTTGCTCAAACCTTCTGACTCACTGTGCAACAGCACCGCCTCTTACCACATCTCCTCGGGTTAGAGACGCCTTTAAATAGCCGCTCTCTCTATTGCCGGAACGCCACTTCTCAATCTCGGCATGCAGCAGGTGTGTTAACCGCAGAATAAAGACACTTTTTTCCAGAGACGTAGTACTCACTGGTTTCAGAGGCAACCTGCCTGACATTAAAAGTACAATTATTGTGTTTACCACTAACATAAAAAAACAGCATGTTCTCCGGATAAATACCATATGGCTCGTTGTGTTTACTGAACAAGACTCTGAAAGCCTTTGAGGCCCTGGCAGGACTTAATTAAAACGAGTATTCATATTCTGGTCTTTTGAAGAAATGTCGCCGTGAAGCTGGAATAAAATAAATACGATTAAATCATATTATAACTTTTTTGTTGTTGCACCAGGCACAGATTTGCAAAAGGGCAGGACAGACACAGATTGCCATTATCAAAAAGGGCAGGTGGTGATTGGATGGATTGGAGATCGCCGGCGTCTATCGTTGGCGAAGTTCAGCCAATCAGATCAAACTCGAAGTCAGTCAGAGCGAAAACATCTTTAGCATCTGGAAAAGTCTTCAGTGCTGTTCTTCGCCCTGCTTTTAATGAAGAAATACTCTCCAGTCATAATATAACTGATGCTCAGCAGCATCTAACCTCTGTAGCAGCTGTCATTGTTGTTTTACGAGCAAACGGTCACTTCTCGGACACATTCTCACACATGTCTAGCATTAAATTGCCCTGTAGGCCATGCCGTAACTACCAGTAGGACGCTGATTGATCCCTAATAACTGTGTTGGGACCACAGACTGTATAAAACACGGATGTAGTATCTGTGACGTGTCACCTATAGGTTTCAGAAGAGCCAACTTGGCAATCTTTGCCTCTGCCGCCTCCCGACTAATCCAAAGACGTGGATCGTGGGTGGAGCTGAGACGATGCTGAAGCAGCCATGGTTTGAATTATGGATCATTTTAAGTTTAGGAGTGAATTATATAAAGACTGTGTGTGGAGCAGCCGGAGGACATCAGAGGGAACAGCAGTGAAATGGTGATTTAGTGCCGTAAAGAGTTATGTAGTTCTCGTGGGCGATCATCCCCAGGAGCAGACGTATGGGAATGAGGAAAAGACACATCTACCCGATTACAAGTGAATATAGCTTCAAACTGATTTAAATCAGTTATTTCATGGTAGAAAAGTTACATAACGTTGCTTTAAAATGCACAGAAATGGAAAAAGTTAGGTGCAGCAGTGTCACCAGTCAAAATTTAGCATGCAGGCCTGGTTCTACTGAATAATTGAATGAGTCTTCATCCGTTTCATCAACACAGTACTGACCAGCTGCCATTTTAAACATGCATGTGTGGCCTTTGAGCCGCTGCCAGCTTCCCTGCTTTGATTATGGCTCAGCCTCTGTAAGCAGACCGACCGGTGTCCTCTAGATGTCCGTTCTAAGGTCATTTTCATCCCGACTGAAGCGGAACATAATTCTGTGTGCAGCCTCCATTTGTCAGGAAGTGGCAGTTTGAGCCAGCGGTGGGAAGAGGCAAGGACGAGAGGTGACACACGTTCAGTTGAGATAAGAGGAACCCGCGCTATCTGAGGAAGGGAGAGTGGACGGAGAGGTTTTTAGGAGCTGCGTGTGCAGCGGTCTGTTCGCGAAGGTGTTCCGCTTTATCTGACACGTGGAGTTAAAATGTATGAGCTGTTCGTGACAGACGGGCAGACAGGAAATGTGGATGTTAACAGCACCTCAAACATTTTAAACAGCTACAAAAGTGTAAAGTGTTTTCTTTCTGAGAGTTAAGTGAGAAGATCAATACCACTTTAGTTTGTAGAGCCAGGAGACTTAGCTTAGAATAAAGACTGGGAAATAGATTCACTCTGTTCAAAAGGTGACAAAATCCACCAACCAGCAACAATTTAACATCTTATTTTGTTTAATCTGCACAAAAACTGTAAAAATTAATTTGAATTCCAAACAATGTGGAGTTTTATAGGGATTGTAGGATGAAAACTAACACACCATTGCACCCAGGCAAGAAATAAGTAGAAAATTAATATTTCTATTATTTAATCTATAATAATTGGTGACTTTTGGAGGTGGATTTTATCTCCCACCTCCAGCCTTGCATGACTTTAGCTTCATATTTAGTGTACAGTACCAACCTTGTCATCTAACTCTCAGCAATAAACCATCTTCCATCCCATCCATCTATTTCTTTCCATTTATCCTTTCCAGCAGGTTAAGCAGGCCCTCCCACCTCCCCGGTAATGTATTCCAGATCCTCCTGAGGCATTCCCAGACCAGATGGGTCACATAGTCCCTCCAGCAAGCTCTGGATCTCCTCCCAGTTGAACATACCTCCAACAGAAGGCACCCAGGAGGCCTCCTAATCAGATGCCCGGACCACCTCAGCTGGCTCTTTTCGACGCAGAGGAGCAACTCTAATCTGAGCTCCTTCCCTTTAGATGTCCCAGCTCTTCACCCTGTCTCTAAGGCTAAGCCTCGGGCTGCTTGAATCCACAGTTTCATTCACCCAAAGCTCTTGACCATATAGGCGAGGGTTGGAACGTAGATAGACTTCCAGCTCAGCTCCCTCTTCCTCACAATAATCCAGCACGTCTGCATTGCTGCTGACGCTGCACCAATCCACCTGTCCATCCCGCGCTTCATTATCTGTCTTTTTCAAGTAATACTCCTCAACAACCTGCTATGGCAGAGTCTGTTCCTGCAGGATACTGGTGCTGAATGATTGTCTGTTCATTCACATCATGTCCAAAGAGTTCGGCTGAGCAATGGGGTTCTGTTTTACTGCCAGCACGGCATGAGGCATGTCTCTGGAGAAATAATTGTATATAACCAAACTCCTCTAACCTGCAGCTGATGGAGACGAGGTGATGGGGAGAGAAAAGTACAACCTAGCAACTTGAATATGTAGCCCGCTCTATATCTCTTCACCTCCTGTCTCGGTCGCCTGTAAATGGACAGATTCATCGGCCTCTTGCTGACCTGAGCAATAAAGAAAGAGCAAAGGAGGAGGAGAGCGGTGTGCCAAACCACAGCCGAGGTGAGTCTATCAATGACACCGGGTCCGATGCCAACAGACCACAGCAACCCAAATCTCAAATACAGCGTGGTGACATTTAGCAAAATGATGCCAACACTGGCACTTCTCTCTGGGTCAGTGTCAGCAGCCTGCCATCCCCCCGAGGAGGCTTGGTGCCAAATGCCACTGCGGAACCCAATGTTTTTTAATAGAAACACAGAAAAAGACGCTATTATTTATCTTTGAGTCACCCTTAAACGGTTTCATCGCTTTGTGAAACCTGCAGCAAAAGGATATGATCGTGAATTAAAAGCAGCGGTTCCCAATAATTTGTAAATGGAAGCTCTCGTGTTCCCATAATCACAGATTATATCTTTTGTGTGAGCAGGTCAACCAGAGATGACCCTTCCTTTAAAAAGAGGTAATTCAACAAACAAGTCCCCAAAAATTAAAAGGAAAGCTCACTGACAAGCTGCGATTACAATATGATAATTATTCACTTTTGGTCCTAATATTTATTCAAATCGATTCATAGGACGCTGACAGCCAAAGACCAAGTGTGTGTGTGTGTGTGTGTGTGTGTGTGCTGATCTGTTTGTAGCTGTGTATGAACAGGTGCAGGGGTTTCAGTCGGGTTGACGCTGCTCATTCAGGCTGAGGAAAAAAACTTCAAGGGCGACGAAGGACAACCTTTTGTTTACTTTCTTTTCAATCTGCTGCCCAACGCTTTAAGATATGCACACAGACCTACACAATGTTACAGTTAAATATCACACACACACACACACACACACACACACACACACACACACACACACACACATCCTCTCCTTCTGCTGCCTGATTAAAAGATCACACAGACAATCAGAGAAGTCACAGACTGAAATGATAACAAGGGAATCAGCAGATGAAGAGCCGTTAAGTGCTGGAGTTGCCCATACATACGATTTTTCGTTCAAAGAAATCCTCCTTTGTTCTCTGATAATGAACATCAGCTACATGGAGTTGAATAGATTTGCGGTATATTTTGTTTTGCTCTTTTGCAAACAAGTCATTGAAACAGTAAAACACATAATATATATGCAGAATCATCCTGGCAGGCGCGACAAGACGTCTCATGTCCTGCAGTAATTTGTTCTCAAATTGCAGCTGAAAAACAATCATGCCATACCGCCGCCGAGGAGCTGCTGACAGCCGGGTCTGTTTGGGCACTTTAGAGCCATTATCACTTGAAGGAATAAAAGTATAAACATGAAAAAAAAAAATCTGAATCCCATTTAGACCATCTGCCCCGAAGAGAGGAAATATTCTGTGCTGAGTATTTCTGACCTTTTGTGACACGCACAAAAACACAGTCGAGATGTTTACACGTATTCTCCAGCTGTCTGGAGGGTGTGTTCAACAGCGACAACACAAAAACAATTAGTGATACCCGAAACGAGATTTAGAATAATCCATGTCATGTTTATGGATTACTTCATATTGTGTCGACGAATCAAAGGCCGGTGCCTGCTTGTGAATCGTAATGTCCTCGTCCATTTGTTTCATCTCGTTTGTCCCACGGGAGAACATAACCGTCTGTGTTCCCATTCAGAGATGTAATTGGAGTCACCGGTTGCCAATTAGGCGCTCAACATCTTTATTCTACCTCCCTTGCACCTGCGTCTACCTCACTGAAGCTGATCTTATTTTCAACCAGCATGCTACTTCTGGCCTGACACTAATCCGCAAACCTCTTCGTTACGCCACTCTTTGATTGATTTTTGTGTCCTCTTAACACGACTGTTTACTGTTGTCATGTAGGTTCTGTGGAAGGCACAAACATGAATGTATAAGTGGTGTAAGTGCAGGTACTCTATACCGTGCTTAAGCACGATTATTATGTACTTTACTTGACCTGTTCCCATTTTATTCCACTTTATCCTTACTCTCCACTCCATTTGACAGATGTGGTCTAAAGTTACTTTAAAACATTTAACATAAAATGATAAATAGAAATAGAAATAGACATGCCCAGGAGAAGGAGGGGGGGGGGTCACTCCGAACTTGGCAGGCAGCTGGCTGGAAGTCAGCTGGAAGATGGCTGCCATTTAAGCTGGCGTTCAACTTGAACGGGAACTTTTGAGTTGCTACTACTGTAAGTCCCCATGTTCAAATGTCACAACTTCACAGCAGAAATAAACATGTTTACAGCCTGGTACAAAAAAACAGTTTTGGTCTCTGTAGCTAATTTCCCCGTTCATGACAACTGTACTGAGGGTGAATTTATATACAACTCACCTGTTCACATTATATTAAGGCTTAAATGTATGCAAGGCTTTTATGCATAATCAACAGCTGGCCCATTTTTATTCCTTGGCTTTTAACCCAGCAGGAGACTCTGTTTCTGTTTTTGCTTTAATGTTATTTTAACATTGTTTTATCGTTTATTATTGTTTTTATATTGTTTTTGTTTTATATGTCTCATTTCACGTTCTATTTTATGTACAGCAATTTGTGTCAGCTGCGGCTGTTTTTAAAGGGCTTTATAAATAAGGTTGAGTTGAGTTAAGAAAAAAAAAACCTCCATGTCATATTTTAAATGAGACGTTAGCAGCTCAACCAAAGAGTGAGTTTCCCTCTATATCTCTGAGACGGTTTTATTAAAATATTTAAGAAAAATACAGCAGTAGCTCAAGCAGGACTTGACTTGGGAAATGGAGTAGTTCAGCATAGACCACAATATGGATACTGGGCTAGTAGCTTGAGCTGCTCATCACTCCACCATCTCTCCACGTTGGTTGTATTTTTGGGCCTACATGTGTACAAGCTGTGTGAATCTGAGTCTGTGTCTTTCTGGGGATTGGTCATTATTACTTCAGTTTTGGATACATTTTTAAAAAAAGTCCAGCAGAAGAGCCATAACAGAGTCATTAATAGATTTTATAATACTGTATAGTACAAAAATAAGACCAGGAGTCTATAGCTGTGAGGCTTTCCTTGAGATAAATGCACACTAACATGCAACATGCATATTTACTGTGTTGGTTTTTGCCAGTTAGAAATAAACAAACCTAAGCTTAGCTGGAAAAAAACATAACGAGTTAATGATTTAAATGGGAACAAGAAATAATCCTTTCTACGAGTACGTCGGCCTCAAAATAACCATTTAGAGTCAAATCAACCAGCTCTCAGCTTTCAAGGGAAAGTTCCATCAAAGCTTGAGAAAGTTAAGACTATTGTGTTTGGTTAGACCGTGCAGGTGTTCGTGACATCAGGTCCTCCCCTTGAATCTAGTTAAGTGTCGGTTAAAGCCTGAACCCTCATCAGCAGCAGCAGCAGGATGGAGAATGGGACGAAGCAATTATAGTCTGGTGGCCTGTGATCAGAGATGTCGACTTAATGACTGTGTGAGCGTGTGCAACACTATCATGGATGTATCCTGCATCCGTGCCGGTTTGTTTGAATCTGGTGAACTGAGAGTTTAAAAGTCTCGACGAAGCATGCACATTTTTACATTTTGTGTGACCGGGGTTAGTCTATAATAAACTACTGAGGTTAGACAGAGGCAAGAAACAGAAGTCCATCCTAAAGAATGAGGAGCACTGCTGACTCACTGCAGATCTTGAGTAAACTCTGTCTGCCAGTCTATACGTACCTACATGCCTCCATCTTCCTATTACAGGGTGACTCATATCTTATAACTACCACCTAAAATACACACATATAAACACACACAGTTATACCGAGTCCTCGCCGGGATGCCAGTAAGACCCTTTCCGACTCAGCTCATCAGAGTTGGGGTCGACAAGAGTGGCAGTGTTGAACGGGCAGATGGTGCCACTCGTTCGCTTTTCCCTCCAGGAGTTCCGATAAGAGAGAGCATAGATCGAGGCGATCGCTTGGGTTTGTGCCTGCCATCTCCCAGGGGCTGCGTCTGAAATAAACCGAAATGTGGCTGCAGGATGAGGCGAGGCAAAAGTTGAAAAAAACTGGAAATACGAAACAGAAAAAGTTACAAATTCATAATAGAAATTAAAGGATAAAACTGCTGATAATCTACATTTTAATTATGTTAAAGGACCAAAACCAACATTGTGTTACTATCAATACTTTCCAGCTTCCAACAACAATATTTTTAACAGACATGCATGGTCCCCAGAGGATGAAATATAATAAATTTGGTGATCCTTTAACTTTAACAACCTCAACCTCTAAGTACAGACATTAGTTTGTCCTGTTTCAAATACTCAAAGTCCTGCCCAGGTGTTTTAGGACATTTTTAAGTTTCATTAATTACCGAAATATGAGTAAATAGTGCATTTGTTGGGGACTATTTTCAGCTGTGGATTAATACACATTTGAGTATGCAGTAGGACGGTGTATGTCAGAATAAAATCAACAGCGGTATCCATCTTCATGCTCATAGTGAAACTATCTGGCTTACTGGTGCATTTTGATAGTAAAGTGAGTGATACATACTTTGAATCTGAGATTCATCGTTAGTTTTTATATATTTTTATGGGATTTGTTGTGAATACTAAAAATATGGCGCATAAATAGTGCAACTGAAATACAGACATAGACACATCTACTTACACTATAACATACACACATGTTAAATGTTCTGCCGCGCCTCCGATAGAGACACGGATGAATAAATGCACCCAGGTGTCACGTGTCTTCCACCTTTCCTTTTACATTAACATGTCAATATGTACTTGGCTCACAATTTAAATGATCTTATATGGGATGATTCAACATAATTACTCTCATCTGTAGAACAAGTCATACGAGCAGAAAACTATGCTAATCAGTTACTTCCCTCACTCTCCAGCCTCTCTGGCTGGTGATGGCTTCCCGGGGCTGTGGGAGGATCAGAGGAACAGATGTCAGTTATTCATGAGGTCGCCGTGTCACGGCGGCTCAAAGAGACGAGGTTAAGATTGTCTGATGCGTCCATGTAATCGCAACCCCCCCATCCTTCCTCCTCAATGTCACCCTGACCGTTTGGATGCTGGCGTGATGAAAAAAAACAACAACATCTATATTTCTTTCGGCGTTTAGGTGCATCAGATGTAGCAGATGGGAACACTTTGCACATGCACGCATGCATATGCGTTCATGTGGTGTGTGCATATGCACAAGAGGAACAACATTATGGTTTCCTGGGAACCCGAGGTGAGCAGGTGCAGCCTCGGATACCCAATCCATACAAGCTGTCAATCACCACGGTGACGCTGTAACTTGGAGGTCTTCCCCCATCTCCCACCAGTGCGTGGATTTAATATTAAAAAGGCAGAGAGACTTTCACAGACTTATTTCTCTTTTTATTTGTGTAATATTGTCCGCTACATAATAAACCGAGACCGTCACCCTCTATTTTCAGCCTCTCATCGCTCCCACTCACCTTCCTTTTTAGCATCCGCTGTCTGGGATTTTAAATGCTGCTCTTTATGAATAGAAAAAATAAATACTTAAATGTATGTTAATGAGGACATTAGGTGACTCAACAGGGGCACTTAAACTCAATTTATTCCACTTAAATGTGGACTAAATTGCTGTTTTTTCCATTATTTATATATATAGCTACAGTCATCTATCACAGGAGTTCTCAACTTGGGGTTTGCAGAAACGATTGCCACTCTACAAAAGTTGACAACCGCTGATTGATCACATAATATCTAATTGATTGGAGCAAAGAGAGGCAGCACTGAGCCTGGTGCAGCTGTTATTTCATAGACAATGAGAAGCTGCATCAATGGGCTGCCACCTTGTTAGAATCAATTAGCATTCATGAGAATGATAAGATGTTTCTCAGCTTCTTGTGTTGTCCTACCTATCTGTGTTCATACAGAATCAAGGCGTGGACTGTGTGTCTGTTCACACAGGAAGACACTGGGTGGAAACTGTCACATTTAACTTCAGTGGAGGCTGCAGGAGCGACCTCGCGTGCACAACAATCATGTGTGTGACAATCAAAGTCTGTCCTCCACGTCGACGTCCCCGTGTGACGCTTTCTCTTTGTTATTCTGCAGCTCATTACCATAAACCGAAGACACATCTTTGCCCTTCGACACGAGGATGCATGTTCGCTCCGCCACTTGTGAGCACAAAACGACAACACCCATTCATAACACCAACCAAACCACAGAGTCTAACATTTCTCAGCCTCTGAAGAACACGGCGACAAAGAGTAATTCATGAAATGAGGTTAGTAAGAGAAAGGCACAATGTTTTCTTCATTGCATATTTTCATCTACGTGGTCACTCATCCAGCATTTACATAATTGTGTTTTCCTCTCACACAGACCACATGAAACCACACAACAGACACACACAAACACACTGTCCTTTCCTTTCTGAATTCAGTTAATACAAGATGAGGAGGAGGAGGATGAGAGGACAGTCGCTCAGTGAGAGATGTGAAGGTATCCAGAGACCAACAACATCCACTATCCTTTCATCACAGACTGCTCCTCCTGCTGTTACATATATTATACACAAAGGTCCGATGTATCACTGCTTTCTTTTTTATTTATTAACATATTTCTTTCAAGATAACAGTGACTTAATAAGTAAAGTCAGTTTTCTATTTTAGTAACGCTCTCAGAGGCATGTGATGCGGAGGTGTTGAGCATCTGTTATTCACACAATGACCGAGATTAGTGTTGTGTGCTTCAGTGTAATGAATCGCAGCAACTTAATAACAATAACTAAAATTATACCCGTGCTCCCTCTAATTTGCATGCTACGAGCTCTAACGGGATTGCACTCGCAGGTGTTAATTTATCGCACAGCCTGACGTTGAACGCTCCATGAAGCGAGGGGCTTTACTCAGAGGTACCAATCTTTGAGGTCAACAACAACAACAACATCGGTTTCATATTAGTTAATCACATTCATTTGTACTGTGAGCATGATCTTTGTGTGGTATCTGTTATGTTGACTGCATGTGTGTTATTGGTCCATGGATAGAAATGTAGGTCCAGGTTCAGTCTGAAATATCTCAAAACCAATTGGATGGATAGTCTTGTTCATGGTCCCCAGAGGATAATCCAAGATTTTCCTTTAAGAATCCACTGTGCCTCATTGCAACCTCATAGTCCTGTTAGCTTAGCCCTTTATTTTGCATTCTGTCACACGGCGGTGAGGTCAAGTTGGGTTTTTGTTCTGTCTCGTCATTTCCTGTTTTATTTTGGTATTTACCCGTCCTCTCGTTTCAGGTCACTTGCCCTTCCTCATGTGTCACCGGTCTGATTGTCTTCCGCGCCCTGATTGTTTCCACCTGTTCCCCATCACCCTGTGTATATATTGTCTGCGTCTCCCTTTGTCTCGTGCCGAAAGTGTTTCGTCTCGTGTAGCGTTCACCAAAGCCTTTTTTCATAGCCCACAGCCACAGGATCATAGCTCTTGTGTCTTTTGTTTTCCTTCGTCAAAAGAGTGATTTTTTTTGTTGTACTTCTTAGTCTAGTCATTGGAGCGCCTTAAGTTAATGTTTCATAGCCTTTTATTTTTCCTCATTGAGAGTGATTTTGAGTTTGTTAATCTTTATTAAGAGTAGTTCAGAGTTTTTCCTCCTCTGGAGTGATTTTTTTTTTGTTTCTTCTAGTTTAGGCCTTGTTTCATAGCCTCACTCATTTGAGGGTATTTGTAGACTTGAATGAAACAGCTCTCTGCCAAACTCTGCATCTGAGTCCTGCTTTGAGTCCCGGCCTGACACATTCTAGATGTTTGTGATTCCACCAGAAGTCTCCCAGAAACATCTCTCCGACGGCATAGAGAATCTGGTGAATTTTCCAATTTCATAGCCTACTACTAAGCCGTAGTAGAAGTACATAAACCAAGAAAATGAATGAATAGATTTGAGCAAGTTAAAAAAGTCTGGTGGGTAAAACACTCTACTTCTGAAACCGTCCTGGTTGGATATGAAGATGCGTGGACAACGGACCAAAACAACGCACCAAAAAGCAGTGTCTGGTGTAATCAAGACATTAGTCTAGTTTACTTTTCAAAATGTATTTAGATAGACAACTTTTTGTACACTAAACATATAATACATCTTGTGGTTACTATCAGCTATCTTCCTTATACAGTAAGAAAAGAACTGAGGTTACACCTACAGTGATTTTACAGAGTTACCTGAGAGGCTAAATGTTGTTTGGAGGTGGACGGCTCATTGAAATGAAAAACACTGGATGGGTGGAACCATCGGTACATTTGACTGACCTGAAGTCAAAAGTTGAATTATTCATACAGAATGTTGCTGGCAGATTATTTTTCTGAACCCAGACGAGATCACCGAGCTCAGACATTAATTTGGGTAATATTCCCCCTGGGTCCTTTTTACTTCAAGCATGAGACAGTTTGAACAAAGGCAAATCACTCTGGCTGCAAGGTGTTCGTGTCAAGTGTAACTTAAATACTAATCACGGATCCTGTCGGCGTTCGCAGATAAAGTTCTCAAAATGTAATAATAATAATGAAATGTCATTTTTTTCCCTTGCACTGCTGACAACAAAATCAAAAGGTCTATTTGAAGAGTGATGAAAGCTTTTCATGATATTTCACGACTCTATGCATAAGTCTGCGGCTAAATCGACATCATGGTGTCGCATGAAAAGATGTGGCGAGATGCGGCTCGTACGAGAATGCGTCCGCCCCTGGCAGCTGCACCGCTGAGTGAAATGACTCTGCGAGATGATTAGAGTAAACAGATTAAGCCTTCATGTTCTGCCTTTCAGGTTACAGGTGCCTACATCAATTAAAGCCGAGTCTAACGAAGAAATCCCAGGTGACACGCAAACAGGTGTGTCGGAGACGCATTCGAGAGAGAAAGGGAGAGAAATTAGACTGAAGCGTGGATGAATGGGAGATGATGGAGCAAGCATTTTGGAGAGAAGAGTTTCAAAGATGCATATAGGAGGAAGTAAGATGGGAGGATTTTTTTATAAATGAGAACAGTCAGATGACTCTCTAAGGTCACGGACAGGCCACAGTCAAAGCACAGTCATCTATCTGTATGAGTCTGACGGGCTGATGATACTGCAGGGAAGAGCAAAACACAGCTGCAGTAAGAGCTCGGGGGCTCATCGACGCTTTGAAACAACAACATGAGAAAATCATCCGCTGATGTGGACTTTGATGCGGTGATGGTAGATGAATGTCGTGTGGCTGCTGCCTGGCAACATGAAAAGTTGCTTCAATGATGCTGTCAACCCCCGTTAAATAAAAATAATAAAAACACAGAGAGAGAAAGGCCAAATTAAAAGACATAAATCAGACTTACCGAAATAGATAAATCAATGATTCCTGGGGTGTGTGTTTATGACATGATGTGTGTGTGTGTGTGTGTGTGTGTGTGTTTATGTGTGTGTTTATGTCCACACTATCCTTGACAAGTGTGAGATTGAGTGCTGCAAATGAGAAGGGATGTTTTCCCGCTATGTGTCCCTCCAGAGAGTGGTGCACATGCTGCTTCAGCATCACTCCAATCAATTTGTCACCTTGCTCTGAATAATCTGATTCATCTCCATAAGGGAGGAACTCATTTTGAAAAAAGTGTGACCGGAGGGAGAGGTGCAGCTTTAAAAAAAAAACGCATTGTGTAAAAAAGAAGTCTGGATTAAAAGCTTTTTGGTGAGACTGCTGAGTAATATATTCAGAGGGGATGAGCAAGTACGTGCAATTTAAAGCGACGGGAACTGGGGATAATAGTGAGGAATAATAACGATCAAGAATGTAAATTACACACTTGAATCAAAATGAAAATTGGCTCGGTCATTATCATTATAATTCTCATTAATATCATTGTTTTGATGTTATTTTTGGCTGACTGACAAAGCCAGTTTAAAACTGTCACAAACTGTTTAGCGGTGGTTTATTATTTCTAATCAATAACAAATAGTGACGTGCATGATGACATTTAAAAAGAGCTATAGTAGATTTTGACCATAGACATTATAAAAATAGACGTCGTGTCCGTCACCAACAGGTTTCTGAAGAGCCGTAGTGAAGGTCAGAGAGCCACCGCCATCTTAACAGCCTTGCCTCTTTTAGCTGAGGCAGCTGAATGACCCTGTAATGGCACCTACCTGTCAATCAAAGCAACCACATTGATAGTAATGCATAACTTAATATAGCCTTACTATAGTACGGAAGCCCTAAAAGGCCAAACATACATATATACATTTTATTCCACCCGTTTTCCCGTGAAAACAAGATAATTATTTGAGATCTCGAGCAAACAAAACGATAGTCTATTATATTAAATCAAGTGCGCCCGTATTACAGAATGTACGGCAAATGCATGTAGTCCATGATACAGAGCGAGCAAACCTATTACCACTGTAAAATCCATTTGATCCATAATTTCTGACAAAGGTTTATACAGGACCATCCTGACTGTTCACTCACTCAGTATAAAGCATATTTACTGTATCATTTTGGAGCAATTCATCCTCAAAGTTTATTATTTTGAATTGAAAAAGGCATTATGTACAATATTTACTCTACTGTAAAATCTCTCTGATTCATAATTTATGACAAAGGTTGATACACTTTGGCTAATCCTCACTCCAGTCCAGTTCGAGATCTCGAATTAATTATCTCGTTATCACGAGAAAATGGGTGGAATAAAATGTATGCATGTATGTATGGCCTTTTAGGGCTTCCGTACTATAGTTTGGACAGGTGATGATATGTTTATTTCTGCTGTGAAGTTGGACATTTTAACATGGAGATTGACTCGTTCTGTTGCCAGCCTCAAGTAGATTTTAGTCCGTGTGTCGCCAGCTTTTGCACTAACTGTAGAATTTCCCCATTCCTACGCAAACTGTACTGTACAACACTTGTGCCATACACTGAATTACGCCACAGATCAGCTGTTTGTACCATCAAACGTCACATTTCTAAAGATTTTAAATATGAGTACTAGAGTTTTTCTTTGTAACTCTGATAGAAACACACTTAGTATGCATAGGAATACAGTTAGTGCCAAAGAAAAAGGCTGTGAAATATTAATTTAACAGATAGGATGGGCCTTTTTAAAATTATTTTTCTCTTGCTAACCCTGTCCACAGCAGTGCATCGCTCTGCTTCTGTTTGGTCGACTCGCTATGGATGAGCACTTCAAACATCAACATTTTAGATATGATGAGGTTTTTCTTCAATTATTTCACAGGATGAGTGGAACAGAAATATGAATTGTTCATTGTATTCAATAATACAGCTCTACGGTGTTGCAGCTCACCCGATCAGAAGACATACAGCAGTGAACAAAAAAAGCTCAAGTTGGAGGGCGCAGCGTTGGTTGTATTTTCCAAAGACGCCTCTTGTGCTGCCGTCACATCCGATCTCTCCTCGGGATGCGATGAAATAAATTGAGTGTGAAAACATATCAGACTTAGAGAGAGCTGAAGCAGCACAGCAGAGTGAGCTTATAGTGACTGACTCACCGTTCTGTGTCACTGATATTATTACTGTCAGGCACACACACACACACACACAAATACAAGCCAGGCACATGGGGTCTGATAAGAGGTGACAGGTATCTGATTTAATGAACCGGGAGGTACAGGAGCAGGGCTTAAAATGCTGACTCATGCTTTACTATAATGAAGATGGCATATTCTTGAGAACCTTAAACACGCTTTTTCAGCGTTTACAGCCTCGTCGTATTGTTCAGTGTCTGTCTAGAGAGTGAAAATATGTGCCGTGATTCATCTAAAGCTAATCGGTACCTGCCAAGCAGACTCAACCCGAGCACCGATACAACAATCTAACATTTCTCTATATTAGAAGTTCTGCATCCCAAATCCTACCTCAATAAAAGTCAAATATACTTCATCAACAGTTTCAGACTGCAGATGCAAACTGTAGCCCAGAATCGGTTTAAATAAATGGTTTATTGACAACACTGGTGGTTGTGAAGCTAAAGGTGGTTAATAGACGGAGGTCCAGGATGGTGCAGGTGGGTGGGTGGTGCAGGGCTGACAGATACTTAAGGTGCTGGGACAGTAGGGTTGGAATCAATGCACCATGATAAATAATCTGAATTTTAAAACTTCAAAATTTCAATATTAAGTTTGTCTGATGCAATCTGACATTAAAGAACTACAAATATGGCCGCCTGGGGGAACAGGTGCATCTTGTTTGTGTTTGAGCTACATGCGAACTGACCAAGACCAAGGTAAATGTGATCTGCAAAGTGTGTCAAATGAAATTTAAATATAAATAATATAACACGAGGAACCGCCTCTTACATTTCCACCTGGAGCTGGAAGAGAAGTTGCAGAGTTGGTTGCGGACGTTAACCGGAGAACTGTTCTACAGGAGGCTGAAGCGATTGCAACTTCTATTGCTAAGGGTTTGCGTCCCTATTCACTTGTGGAAAAACCAGAGCTTCTGCACTATGATGCAAACTCTGGAGCCAAGGTACAACACAACCACCTCGTCATTTTTTATCAAATAATAGCCCTATGAATCAGAACTAAAATCGAATCGTGACGTGCCTAGAGATTCCCATTTAAGACTTATGTAGTCCAAAAAACAATCTGGCGGTGGCGGTCTGGAAGGTTGAACTGCTCTTTATATACTGTGAGGGTTGATTGGTTGATGAGCTGCAGGTAGTTTGATGGAGAACGAGTGAGGGGAAGACCGGAGACCACACCCAGCAACACATACACTGACATAACCTACAAGAGGAAACAAGGAGGGAGAAGGAAACAAGCTTGCACCACAACATGAAGTCGAAGCTGAGTTTTTACTACTGTTACACTTTGGTAGTAGTTTAGTTTAGCCCAGGATTTCTCAACCTTCACAAGGGTTTGCACAGAAATCTGAATCATGTTGAGATGATTCGATTTCAAATTTACACAAATATTTGCTTACTGCACAATTGTCTAACCATTTAAATGGTTTATATCCATTCAAAACTCTCTTTTATGTTATTAGTGAGTATTTCTGGACACCGGGAGGACTAGCAAATGCATCCTCACAGGGATTTCTTGGATGTAGCACTCTCGGATGGATAAACTAAACAATACTGCAGGTTCAGCAAAGCATAAAAGGCACATTAGCAACCATGTCTCCTGATCTGGGTCAGCTAACGTACATCAAACAGCTATGCTTCCTTAAAATCTCTCCAATGGGCAGGGCACTTGTGCACTCTGTAGCAATATCACATATTTTTTTTATTTTATTGCAAAGAACAAAGAGCGATTCTCTCCCACATGTGCTCAGCATCCCGTCCAGATGGCAGATTACAAGCAAGGTCACACACACGCACACACACACAGAGGATCTTAATGAAATTATTGTTCACTGCCTGGAAAATCAACGTGTGGGATGCACCTCTGGTGTTTATTTAAGCGCTACTGTGTTGGTAACTGTGAGAAGGAGTCTGAATTCTTGAAAATATGTTAACAACACCTGGAAACACTGAAAAAAAGACGCTTGTGCTGAGGCAGGGAGGCTGGAGAGAGGCGGGTAACTGAAGGAAAGCTGATGAAAATGGAGCAAGCTGAGGTGAAATTTGTGCTTCTGGCCCCTCTGGGCTGTAAGAGCATGTATGAGAAAAAATGAATGACTCGGCTGAGGAAATGTCAGCCATCGTTTATAGTTTTATATATTTGATTTGTGAGTCAAAACGAAAAGATGAAAAATCCTGTTTCACAATGTCATAATAATATCATGCATTTAGTGTAAACTGAACTGACAAAACACATCGGTCATGCCTGATATAGGAGAATAGTGCATCTTAAATCTTTCTTCTATCAACATGTTGAACATACATGGACGTATTTCTTTTAAAACAGCATCAGTTATGTAATTAATGCAAGTTAATTTGCATTTTATTGTTGAATGGAAAATGCTGCATCTGTGTGCCTTTAAATTAGCACCTACACAAAACATGAACTCATAAATGGTTCCATCTATTGAATCTGCACAGGCAGAAGCTTTTAACTGGCGTCCTCCAGGAGGCTAATGCATTGGTATAATTAAAAAGCACTAATTAAAAACGGAAAATCAAAATCGTGAAAAATCAGAATGAATGAATGATGCATCTGTCAGATATGACAAAAAGTATTCACCTCATACTGGTCTGTTGAGCCGGGACACAACTGAGAAAGTATCATAGTTTAACTCCACCTCCACATCTCAGGCCAACTGTGAAGAACTTTGACTGGTCTAATCGTGGAATTGGCTTCTGCAGCGTGACGTCAGGTCCTGTTACATCCAAAATCTTGCCCGGCATAACTTCTCTATTGCAGGTCGCTGTATTTTTTTGGCTCTCAAAATATTCAGTATTCAGTCTAAACTGGGCCTCAAGGTTAGGCTTCCAATTTGAATCCACTTTAGCTGTAAACATTACACTGATATCAGGCTTTTAAGTTGATGTGCTTCACTCTTGTTTTTAGCTCCGTTTTGCTCTCCACCAGCTATTATCCCTCTCTCCACCAGCTAAATGCCCTAATTAATCATCATCTGTCGCGGATTCGAACTGAGAAGTAGTAAGGTTGTGGTTCATGGGTAAAGGTCATGACCGAGGCGTTCTCTCCACAGTGTTGTCAGTGTGTAAGGGTGGTCACACTCAACTCTCTTCTTTGGTAATTTGCACTTACAACACAAGCTGTTAAATCTGGACAAAAGAGGAAGAGAAACAGTCCTTACCCAGGACAGAACTGGGGTGTGTTACAGCTACAGTATGTGTAGAAATCATGACTCAGTGGAAACTTTGTGCAGTGTTAATGTAACGCACTAAAAATATAATATAAGAAAATATCAGTGTCAGTTAAAGGTCACAGAGACTCACAACATATTAAAGTCAAGATAATATTGGACTCGATTACAGGTGCAAATTAAATATATAAACTGGAATGAGTGAAAGGGGTTTGTATTTCTTTATTATTGAGAAGAGATGATTTAATTACGTAGATGGTAGAAGCTGCACTGAAAGCCTCACTGGAGAGATGTTGATGTGGGGGCAAAACCAGCATCAAATTAAATTAATCTGTGATCCGACATGAAGATATCTAGTGTCAGAACTCAGATAATCATTAGGTTTAGTGTGTGATGTTAAGAACCCGCTGTGCCTGGTTAAATAAGTCAAATTTAAAAATTTTTTAAATAGGACAAGGGACATCGTGTGAAAGACTTGCATTAGGTTCAAGAAATAAATGAGGAGGATTTTCTAATAAAGGCTTTGTTATGCTTGGATGGTCTGACTATAACACTTCAACACGTTCAAGAGAGCAAAGAAAGCAGAAATTAAACCCCCTCACACACATATATAGGACGAACAATGCTGAAGGTGAAATGCTTTAGATGAGATGTGACCAGCTTCCCCCTGATTGACCTTTTTTTGGCTTTTGTGATTATTTGAATACGTGCAGGGAGCTGCATGATAATAAGACCTTGTGGGTAACGAGCAGAACAAAAGGTGGCTGATGTACAGTGGGCTGAGTTATAATTATTTAAGTTATATGACCTGCAATGGTTCTATAGTATAGGTCAGTGTACAGATAACTAACTAAGTCAATGTGCCACTGGTTTAGGGAGTCCAAACGATCATGTCTTTAGCCGTGCTAGTAGCTTTAAGGCATCAGTTTTGATTTTTATGCTGATTAAAACTAAATTTGGCATGCTGATTCCAAAGATGCACATCTCTAGCACATCAAGTTTTTTCTCCAAATTTCCACTGATCAGCTGTAGTAAGACTTGCCAGCTGATTGCGATTGGACTCATCTACAGCTACGTGGCAACTTGTTTGTGCAGTCACATTGAGACAGTGAGGTGAGAGGTGTGTGCAGCTCTCGACAGGTCAGTACTGTCAATATCTGCAAACAGAAAGCCAGCATAGTAGGAATGAAGAGGATCTGTGCTGGCTTTTCTCTTCACCATGTAACCATGGGCATACCGCTGTAAGTTCTGTTTGGTTTGATGCTGTTTTTGTAGTTTTCAAAGCTTGCAACTATTCCATCTTAGTGTTTTATATTTCCTTTGTTCCAGATCATGTCTGCTCCTGCTACTTCTCGTTGTAAACGCCTAAACCACCCTGACTCCTTTTGCTGTATTTGTGCTAGTTTCACCACCACCAAGTCAGAGAAGAGCAAACATCAGTGCATTTGTCAAACAAGCATATTTTGCATATTTTAAAGTAAAACTCAGTGATCAAGACAACAAGACATGGGAGCACCCTCACAAAGTGTGTCGAGAGTTTACGGATGTGGACCAAAAGAATACGTGAAAAGTTGGCATTTGGTATCCCCGTGGTTTGGCGAGAGCAAAAAGATCATTGCACAGACTGTTACTATGGTTTAGTGAAAACAAGCATGTACAGTATTTTTCATATTTTTTGTTAAGAAAACAGGGATCCTAAAGTTCAAAAACTCGACATGATAGAGAAAAACTGAGATCAGTTTTGGATTCTGTTTCCAAAAATTAGTTAAAAACAGCTGTCAGACCTAACTCAACAAAAATGTTGTTTCCCAGGGTAATTTACCTTTTTCTACTTAAAATATTTTAATGATTTGACTTTTCATCAACAGCCACATAAAACAGGCTTCATGCTGAACTTCATGTTTACTGCAAATGAGCAAATGTTGACATGTTAAAACGCTAAAAACAAAAAGGTAGTCAACCTGGTTAAGAATATACCTGCTAAACAACAACAACAACAACAACATTGGATCTATGTGCTCCTTCCAGAGCTGCGAGCGTAGCTGGAAAATGGCACGGCAAAGACATTTTCAGGATGCAACACTAATAAGGTGCTCAAACTACGTTTTATCTTTTTCACCGAGAGCGATGCTCTCGTCTTCCACACACATCTTAATCACATTCACACCTATAAAGACCACAGTCTCATGTGCTGGCTCCCCCCGGAGCCGTGGTTGGGGTTAAGGGGTCCGTGCTCGGTGGTGTTAATGAGCGAGCGGCAAACGCTGCCTTTTTATTTCCACATTTATTCTGCTGGTCTAGGGGGATTAACCAAGGACTTTCTGGTCACAAGCTTGTTTCTCTAACAGTTAGGCCATCACTTTGATTTAATATATTAAACATAAGGTCATGGCGAAAGGAGGAGATGGTGACTAAGAGAATTTTGATTTATTAAGTGAAAGACGAACAACTAAATGTGATGGAAACCGGAGACTGAGTCACGTTTAGGCAGTTTGTTGGTTTCACGATGGGGATGTGCAGTGCAGGTGGAGGGAACAAAGTGACAAGGGTGTCCGGGATGGTGCATGTGGGAGGATAGCAAGATCAAAACTAGTCGGGAATCACACAAGAACAAACTTTTAACAAGCACTGAGCCGACTACTGTACCCCAAGGGAGGCGTCTGAAAGGTTGAAGCGGGGTTTTATGTGGGTGCAGGTCGATTGGTAGATGAGTCACAGGTGGTGAGGTGATTAGGCAGGTGAGAGGGAGCTGGAGGTCACATCCAGAGACAGGAACACAGACAGGAAAGAGAGGAGGCAAACAGCCTTCCCTTGAGTGATAAACTGACTTGTTGGAGTTTGTAACGTGAGAGTTATCAGCGTTTGCTGGCTGTGGACTGTAATTTATTTGGCTGTCGTTTTAATAACCATCTGAGAACAAGTTGGTCTTGGGTGTTTCGAAGTCAGAGGATTAATGAAAGCCCTAAAGTTTACCACTCCCATAATTATCTTGCATCCCGGCGAAGGTTAAAAGGTTGTGAAAACACAGATGTGAAACAATCAGAGGTAAACGAACTCCCTCAGACTTTACAGTCCGGTGACGTTAACTCTCCCCAGGCGGCTCGAGACAAACACCGCATTACTATTCCACGCCACACCACGTTTACCAACGCCAAACGGTGCCAAAGCCTCCGACTCCCCGTGTTAACTCCTCCGTCACATGCAGCAGTCCCCCCTGCTCCTCCCCTCTTTCCCCTCTGATCTCCAGTGAGGAGATGGGAGGCTGCAGCCCATCGCCTACAGCATGTTGGGACAAACCACACTGCTCTGCAGCTGCCAGAGATAATATTATGCTGCACTCCATACACTTCACTTTCTACGCACGACCATCAATTATCATATTCATGAAACTCCCTCTGGATATTTAGCTTTGGACAGAATGTTTACATCCAATAAAAGTCCAATAATTCTCTGCAGTTTTATTCTTGCTCACATCCCATCAAGACTGAATTACTACACTTTATTATTTTTCCTACTCCGTCGCTCTCTATCAGTCCGTGCGTGGGCGTTCACTCGCTCGAGATATTAAATCATTCTTGTTTCGTTTGTTTAAACCTGCATGAAAACATAAAAGTGTCACAACATGGGGTGCGGTAACTTCCTGGAGTGTTTGTGCTCTGGCTTTAGCTTCATATCTAAAACTAAGACAAATATGACAGAGGTATTCATCCTGTCATCTTACTCTCAGCGAGAAAGCGAGTAATCCTATTTCCACAAAAAATGTCAACAGCACTAGCTGTGAAAGCTCTACAGTACATCATGTCAACATCCTGTGGGGATCAGATTAATACTGGTTATCTGATAACCAGTATTAATCTCTTTTAATGAGCAAGCTTAAGAGGTGCTGGTAGGTTTTCCTCTCTGGTTTGCAGTCCTTAACTAACCGGCTTCTGGCTGCAGATTTATTTAACAGGGTTGTATCGATCAAACTCCCAGCAAGAATCTCAAACTTTCCCAAGATTTAACTATTTCTTTCGGAATCTATTGAGCAGATTTGATTGCTACTATGTTAAAAGGTATAACTTCAACTCAACTTTACAACTTTCTCTCTCTTGGCCTCGACTTCAACCCGACCGGCCAAGCAGCAGCAGCAGCAGCAGCAGCTCTGGGGCAATATCTCCTGCAGAGCTCCTGTCAACTCGCTGAACATATTGAGTTACTTTCTTTGGACAAACGCCGTTAGTTAAAAAAAAAAAAAACATCATTTTCCAGTCTTGTCATCACAAACTATATTTAGCTTTTGAAAAAAAAAGAAGCTTATATTAGATCTCAGTGTGCAAACAAAAGCTTCTTGGCGTTTCAGACTGTGGTTGACCTTTTTGGGCTGGTTGTAAAAGAAGTGGGCGGATACTCGGAGTATTACTTCTCCACCACTTGACCGCAGAGGAAAAACATTTCTGTGGAAGGGAAATGGTTTAAACTCAGGGGTTATTGTGTTCCCTCCGGGGGCCCCGACTCCAGTCATGCCTCACCTTAAAGCCCTAGCTCGGAGGTGCCTCACACACTCACTCAAAACAAACTCTTTATGCTTCTCTATTCTGCTGCAGCTACGAGCTACAATAAAAAGGGGAATGCAAACAGAGAAGCGATAAACCGTGTTTGTGTGTGCATCAGCCGAGAGAATATATCCGCTCCAAACACAGGCTCGTGTCATGAAAGGGAACAGGATGAATGTCAAAATCTGAAGATGTAAGAGATTTTTAAAAATAGGCGACACTTGCTGTCTGCTACATGTCTCCACGCACCCACCACTGTTTCCACCTATTCCCAGCTCCATGCATCCGCCTGACACCAGTGTTTACATATCTGAGATGACTGTCTTCCTAATAAAGCCATGACATAGACAGACAAAACTCCGGCTATGCAGGGCCGGAGAGCAAACGCTCCACGATTTCTGTCTGCAGCGTTTGCTTTGGCTTTAATACACACCACTGCCAACAAACAGACACTGACATGATCATGTTTTCTGTTTTAACTTTCTCTATGTTCGATAACAACAGATCTATTTAAACTTTTCTGACTCAGTCCCACTGGGAGCATGACAAGAGGTTATACTCAGAATGCCAAATAATATAGGCGGACTAAAGACTTATAAAAATGGATCCTCTGATCTCTGCTAGGCTGGTTGTGGATGAGTCTAGACAGACATGATTAATTCAGTATCAGTACTTTTAATATATCTTCTACCCCAAGAGTGGAAATAATAAATGTATGACTTCTTCCCTGCACACAAAATGTTTGCCTCTCTCAAATTTTGTTCATAAGTTCATCAGCGTTAGCGAGCTTTTCTTTCCTTTGCCAAGATGATCCCTCCACCTGACAGGTGTGGCTGATTAAACAGCATGACTATGACGCATGGAGGTGGAGGAGACTTGGTCGTCTTGGCAAAGGATTAGTGCTCACTAAAAACAACATTCAAAGGGAAAAGGAGGGAACAAAGGGAAATTACCTTTTGTGCACATAGAAGTCGTCTTACATTTTTATTGCAGGGTTCCCACACCTTTTTCAAGAACAAATTCAAGCACTTTTCAAGCACCTTCAAGCACCAGTTTTTCCATTTTTCCAGCACCTTTAAATAGGTAGCCTACTAGTTGTGTTTGCCATGATGGTCATGGGAAGCGCAGCGGTGCCACTGTCTGGCATAATAATATGGGTCTAATTAGCATTATTTCATATGGTGGTAGACTGACTGTTTTGATTTTTAACTAATTGTGAATTGGCTTGTATTCTCAGCTTGTGAGCGGTGTATTGTGTAACTACCATAGCGCAATAACAGTGACCAACAGGTGTGGATAGTAGTCTACTGTTATTTCTCTGCAGAACACCGAGCGAGTATGATAACTGAGTTCTGCATGTAAAGGCATCGGATCAAGCGCGTAGCCGCTTAGGAAACATTTTTGTTTTCTCTTGGTTTATTGAGATTGACATCACACAAATTTCAAGCATTTTCAAGCACTTCACAAAAAATTCAAGCATTTTCACAACCTTGAAAACACTGAATTGAAATTCAAGCATTTTCAAGGAATTCAAGCACCTGTGGGAACCCTGTTATTGGCTGTAAATGTTTTAAATCGTGGATACATTTACGTGTGTACGGCGTTCTTGTCTTCGGATTTTTGGGATAATTTGATGACCAACACCCTGGACCGAACGGTAGCTTCTTTTCTATTTACCGTACCTGAAAAGATTGTCGAAATTAATCCCCAAAATATGCCTTATCGTGTCTTGTTTGTGTTGTAAAATGTCTTTCCTTAATGAATGAATGCAGGCTGGTGTTGAGGCTGTAAAATTAACAAACCAAACGCTGTCTTATCGTCTGCCGTCTATCTCGGTGCCTCACACACAAAGCTTTGATCACCAGCCCCCCCGTCTACGCAGAGAGACTAATGACATTTCAGCAGCATTAATGGGCACATAAAGGACGACGGCCGTCCACTTTGAGCAGCCACGTGAAGCCACAGAGCCAAGGTTAACACTCGGGAGTCAAGCTGCGTTCTGGAGGTACTGTCGGATTGATCGCAGATCAGATGGAGTCTGGTATCGAGCAGGCTCAGGTGGAGGCCACCTCTCTGGAGAAAAAAAGAACAAGAGAAGAGGGAGTAGCCCGCGCTATCCTGAGCCGCAGACATCCTGCATTATTGATTGTGCAGTTAGGGAATTCCAAGTTGAAAGAAAAGAACGAAGGCACACAGGATTTCTTCCTGTGTGCCTTCGTTCTTTTCTTTCAACACAAATAAAGCACACCGTGCACTTCATCAGTTCTCTTGTTTAGAGATGGTGTCTGTGCTCCGGAGATCAGAGCGGCGCAGGGGAAATAACAGCTTGAACACCTGAGAGCTGAAGGATTTCCTATCGCCTCCATTCTCATTACTGCATCCCACTTACAGTAACGCCCTGAACACATTAAGCCTGTCAGTCACCTTCTCCTGCCTCGCAGCGACAGTGTACACTGCAGAGGCGAGCGCTGTATGCTCGGGGGTTAACAGAGATGAACAACACGCCTTCAAAAAAAAGGCAACTGAGAGAGGGTGGCAGAAAGTCTCGAGCATTGAAAGTTTTACTTTCTTATAGAGACAGCTGAAGGGTGACAGGCATGCAGAGACGGGGATTGACATGCAGGAAAGAGCCACAGGTCGGATTTGAACCCTGGGCTTTGCACATGGGGCGGCTGTTCTACCAACTGAGCTAAACGCCACACTGAGAGACGTTTATTTTTAATGCCAAATGTGAATGCGCAGAGATAATTAATGCAGAGTAAAAAGGCAAAAGAGGCGAGCAGATGAAGTCTTTCAAAACACAATAAACATGTTGGAAAATAGTTGCTAAAAACATGTGAAAAGACTTTGAACGACATGTTATTGAAGTTTTTCAGTCCAGGACTTTTGTGGGCGGTCCTTAAAGGGTGGCTCGATGACACGCTGAGGCCTCCCCGAGCTTCAGCGCATTGCTAGCTAGATCTGCCTTCGAAGTACTGCAAGTGCATCTTCCCTGGATGAACAGCTCATTACTTTATTTAAACTTCCCAAACACAAAGAGATGAAGAAGAAATTTTTGTTTGTTTTTGTGTGTTGGATACGCCTCCACAGTCCCGCAGCTAAGAATACTGCTAATTTTTACCAATATTTTTAATCATTTAAATTTGGCTGGGTGGTTAATAACACTTTCTTCTTTGGTCTGACAAACTCAGAACACATTTATTCTTACTTTACAAGGTCTTTAATGGGTCGGTGGTGGTTGCATTGTTACCTGATGTTTTGAAGCTGCTTGTTAGGATTTCCTCAGCTTCACCTGTTTGATACTACTGCTGAGAAAACAGTGAATAAAATTATTCTGACAACACTTCAGAAAATTACATCGAAGACAAGTATCACCAAAGAATCATGCAGTGACGGTAATTTTCTCTTTCTGTTATCATCCTGTGTGCAAGATCACAGAAACAGGAGTGCGGTCTTGTGGTTTTCTGCATATAATTACAACCTGGGGAAAAAAATAAATAAACACAGGTAAGTTCTTCAACTATTCCTCTTTATTATTATTTTCTTCCACCAGTTATTACTGTCATATCTCCCTGCCACGTGTGGTGTTGAGAAGAGCCTCGTTTCTGGGTGTTACAAGCGTCACCTGTGGGTATTTTACACCTTTCGCACCTTTAACACCGCCCCCTCTCCTCGCACCTCAGCTGCTTCCTCTCGCTTCAATCTGAACCGTCGCTTCTACCTGTCCAAGGTCACACCAGTATGCTTAACACTATTCACACGTGCACGTTTGATGCTACAACTTCAGTTCTAGGGCGGCAACTAATCATTACTTTGATTTTCAAGTAATTTGCAGATAAAAAACATTAAATAGCCTGCAAATATTTACATTTGAGATGCTGGAGCCAGCATTTAAAATTCATGATTTCTCGACTAATCGTAGCTCCATACCAATGAAACATTTTCCAATGTTTAGGTGAAGCTACACACAAATAAAAAGACTATATACTATATATACCGATTTGCTGGTTATTCAGGATTTCACAAAGTGCGAGACCGAACAGAGAAAATCCATCTGCCGAGCTTTCTTTCTTCCATCCGAGGTCCTTTGTGATTCCTCAATTATCTTTCCCATTGAGTCTGAGGGTTCATTTTATGACAGACTCTTCACCCAGACAGGTGCAATCCAAAGCTTTTAAAGCCGTGAGCACATTGTGTCTGCTTTTTTTTAAGCGTGCGGTTTCTAAAATCTAAAATATTTTTTAATTCAACGTGTAAATCCTTTTTTTGTTTTGAAGGATTACATCCATGCCATCAGCAGAATCAACTGCTTTGAGGCCTACCAGTCTGAAAAACCCAAACACGAGCAGCAACGTTCTAAAATCCTCTCAACCATCATATTTAAAAAAAAACCAAAACATACTACACAGCCATAAACGGATGCGTATAAACCCAGAAAACAACTACGTCTGCTCATTTCTTTGTCCCTTTGTCTGACTTTCTTGTTCTTTTCTTTCCACCCATCATCATCATCCGGGCAGGTGCTTTCCAGTCGGAGAGGCTCTTCCCAACATCCGCGTCAATCATCGCGCTATCAAATCTGCAAGAAAATCATTCATCGTTTTCCCACCGCGGCGACGCATCATACAAAACAACGTTTTAATGTCGACTACTAGCAAAAATAAAATGTGCTCCCTCGTTGGATTTGAATTCTACGGTAAAATTACGCGTGACCCTTAACAGTGCAAGAATTGCTACATGTATTCTGCTCAACATTCTAGTCACTACAAAGTAAATTAAAGATCATTAATTTCATTACAAAAATACTAAATCTGTCCGTCGGCTAATAATTTATACGATAGATTATTTTTCAGTAACTGGTATATGCTATGTCTGTACTGTGTCACAAGTGGACGGAAAAAAATTAAAGGTCCTGAAATGGAGCCCAGTGCAAACATAAGAGGGTCTGACGGTGAGTATTGCATTAAAAGCTGATTGAAGGACACAGTGAGGGGCCTCTCAGCTCATCCTCCTAACTCCGCTGTGGGATATTGGGGTCTTCCTGGCTGCTCTCCAGCAGCTCATCCTCAGAGAAACTGATGTGAAGGCAGGTGTCGTTCATGGGAGAGGAGAAGGGCAGTGGGTGCTCGTAGGTGTCCGAATGTGAGACCAAGTTGGGGGACTCGGCGGGATACGACTCGGTCGGAGAAAGCACCTCTTCGCACCTCTCCTCCAGGGGGCTGTCGCAGCCGCTGGAGGCTGTCAAAAACGTCCCGCGGTCCCCGAACAGGTCGTCGTCGTCGCGCAGCGGAGACAGCAGGGACTTGGTCTCGGAGCGGACGCCCGAGTCCTCGCTGGCCGAGCAGGAGCTGCTCTCGCAGTTGCTTAGCGAGTGGAAATCGGCGGACGACAAGGAGCCGGGGGTGCCGTCTGGGAACGAGAGGCTGCTGCTGCGGCTGGCGGCCACATCGTTAGACGTAACCTCCCCCGGCGTGGACGCAGCTGCGAGGTCCACCCCCGGAGACAAGGTCCTGCTGGCCCTCTTGCGGTTCATGGATGGTGGCGGGGGGTCAAGTTTGGGGATCATCTGTTTGCACCTGCCACAGAGAGAACACAAGAGTTGGTTAGAGACTTTATGGGTAGCAGATCCATAAAGACATTTTCATTATCCTCATTTTGATCATTCTCTGTGCCGAGCAGGTGTATGAGAATAAGCCTCAAGCCAGTTTTCCTCTCCATAAGTCACATTATACCCCATTAACCTAAGTGTAATGTGACGCAAACTGTCACCAAACAGGACGAGTAACTCTCTCTTTCTCCTTGGCTCCCTGTTGTTTCAGCTGTCTGGGGATTTATCTACATCCCACAGCTCCCCTGCCGAGAAAATAGAGGGACAGGGAAAGAAAGGGATTTAAAGAAGAAGAAGGAAAAAAAGAGTGTGGGGGGGATGAAGGAGCGAGGAAAGAGCTGCAGGCTTTCCAGCCTCCTCATACGCACACCAGAAATAGCTACATTGCAGTGTCCCTGATTGTACCAGAGAAACGCCTCGACAAGCACCGGAGCACACAACCACACACAATCACACTCATTCTCTTGGAAAATGAGTCCTGACACACACCCCGCTAACAAGCCTGGCTTCCTACCCGACTCCTCCCTTCTACATTATGCTGGTGGCTGCTAACTTCGTTCTCCCCCCATGAAATCTGCGGCTGTGGTCTCCGTAATGAACTTACACGACTTGCTGATGTATTTACTGTCTCTGCTTCTGTGCGAGGTCGGTGTGGACGGCTGCAGTAACAGACAGACTTGTGGGAATGGTGCAGGGAAACCATCTTCCAGAGATGATTATACAGTGTTTGCCCTCCTTATTAACAAACGGAGAAGCACAGGCAGCAACGTGGGGTGAAAGTCAAGCTGTACTCCACTGAGTCAAATGTCAAAGCCTTTCTAGTGGTGAGGGCTCGAGGGATGGTGGTGGTGGTGTGGTCAGTTTGGCGAGTAGACCAATTTGGTCCAGACAAAAATATCTCAACAACTACAACTATGAATTTTTTGTACGGTCATGGTTCCCACTAGATGAAGCCTACTGACACCGTTTTGTTAGAGAAATGTTTTAAAGCTATCGGATTGATTGACATAAGTGACTGATGACTTAGATCCTGATTTTTTTCCACCAACAGGTCAAAGATTTCATTTATTAGATGGATTGGCACAAAATTTTGGCATATTCATGATCCCCAGTGGAAGAATCATCAGGACTTTTCTTATCCCAAGACTTTTCCTCTTCACATTTATGGTTTCAAGCTATAAATATGCTACCTTTCAGTCTATAACAGGAAATGATATCAGTCGCACCAGACATTTTTTGAAATAGTTGCGGCCTAAAATGTCTGATGTTGCAGGAGGTTTTCAAAAAAATTGCATTGAAAGTTGCTTTTTACATTTTTGTTGCGGGAGGAAGTGAAAGTTGCGATAAGCTGTGATTCGACAGTCGCGGAGAGGGCGCACCGAGCACTAAGTCCACGGCCCGGGGAAACAGCGAGGTCCGGGCAGGAGGGCACGGTAAAGCTCGCGGCCGGAGCTGTGAGCCACCTTCGCCCCCAAGCCTTTCCAAGCCGACCCAGAGCCGGACGCTGCGCACCACCGCCGAGTTGAATCCCCCCCCGGGCGGACTGCGCGGAAGTTGATCACGAGCAAAGTCACGTCGGAATATACCATTGTGTGAGTAAATGAGGTAGATTTTAATTAGAATGCCAAGCTTAATCATTAAGTGTGGATATTTTATAATAGGAAAATGCAATTTTGAAAAATGGGCCATGTTTAGAGGGATGGTTTGGGATCGTTAAGTGGGCCACTCCAATTGTTTAGGCGGGTCCGGGGCCGTAGTTTGGAGACCCCTGCTCTAAACTAAGATGGTGAACATTGTACCTGCTAAACATATTAGTATTGTCATTACGAGCATGTTACATTAGCATTTAGCTCAAAGTACTGCTATGCCCAGAGCTGCTACCGTGGCTGTAGACTGTTAGCTTAGCTTGGCTTTAGACCAGAACTGTGATCACTTTTAACTTGACATGTTGCACAATATATTCTGTCTTTTTCTACCTGTGCATTTAATATTTGTATCTGTATATGAGCTAGTATCTATTCAAGGAATGCCACTGTTGGCAAGTGCCTGCTCATGGTGGTAATCGTTGGGTCTCTAATATGGAAATGTTTTATAAACAAAGTGTCATGGGGTAACTTTTGTTCTTATCTGAGGCTATATAAATAAAATCTAATTGATTATTGTCACTTATAATGTTGTGTATTTATGTCTAGAAGCTAGACGTGTTCTCTCTCTATTAAATAAATAAATATCTAACAACATATATAAAAATAAAAAGGAACAAATAAAACTGTCCCTTCTACTGTGTGTATCTTTATCTTGGTGATGTCTTTGTGTGGTTTTGTTTATTTTTTTACATGAATGATGGGACTATAAGTGGCCCCTTCATTCAGCTCCGAAACCTCGGATATTTTCATCCTTGTATTGTTTTCTCCTCTGTGGTAACACTTTGTAGTTTCTTTTGTGGTTTACTAAGATTAACAGTCCGGTTCCTAGTTTGATTTAGATTTGGTTTCTTGTGCGGTTATTTCTGAATGAGAATGTTTGTGCTGTCAAGTTATGGAGATGAATTTGCAGCTGGATCAGTGAGCAGGCCGCCTCTTCGCCTCCCCGGTCTCATTATCATAACTTTGACTCAGCACTCCTCTTTTCTGTCACACTGACATCCCCCTCTCCACCTCACTGTTTTCCCCTAACCTCCCTCTGCTGTGTCTTTGCTTTCCATTTCCCTCCCTCCCTCCCTTTATTGCTCCATCTTTGTCACTCCATTCATCTTGCTCTAGTTTCATTCAGTCTACCTGCCACGACTCTCGGCTGCTGGCGCAGAGTGGATTTTTATTGGGAAACAGCATTTGTGATTATTGGAATCGAACGACGACAAAAATCTGCCATTCAAAACATAGTGTACAACTTATCGCCTTTCAGTGACAAACCACAGCGGGATGTTCTCTCTGACTGCAGGTGTTTGTGCACAGACTGAAAGACAAGCTAAGGATCTGTGACATGGTGCACGGTACTCGAATCTTCCAACACTTTACGGGAGATTATTAAGAGTTTATCCAAGCCGCTCCGTTTATGACAGCACAAGTACATTTCATATTACTGCTAGAGATTTTAATTCTTTCCTCTGCTGTGCCACTCAGGCAGCTGCTTATTAATCTCAACGTGGCACAGAAATGAACTTGAAATTTCCTTATAATACGTTCAGTAATCCATCACAGCGAGCAGTTTATTGGGTTTTCTTATTTAAAGGAAGACATTTTCCTGGTAATGCAGCTGAAAACAGATTTAATGTCGTCAAACTGGGTCCATTTAATTGTGAAAAGTCGGAGAATAAGCGAACATGTCCTTGTTAGGGCCCAAGCACACCGTGCGAGGCCCTATTGAATTTCAAATGTCTTTTTTCTTCATCTTCCTAAAAGTAAATTGCATTTTTTGACAGCCTATACTGTATGTACAGTCGTACCTCGCTATAACGCGGTTCTCTTTTCGCGGACTCGCTGTTTCGCAGATTTTTTTAGTGTAATTTTGCATGCTTTTCTTTACAGCGTACTGTAGATTTTTGGCATTGTGTTCTGTGTCCTAAATTGGCTAAGGGAGAACCGCACGTGTTCTGCGTCCTGATTAATTAAGGGAGTACTGTACAAAATGCGTGTAAAAAGGTGTATAAAAGTGTGTGGTTAGGGGCTTTACGGCCTTAAGACATGTACTTACTTCGCGAACTTCGTTTATTGCGGGGTATTTTATCATATCCGCCACGATAAACGAGGGACCACTGTACTCGAAAACTCATGAAAATTAATCCCCCCGAAGTCGGGTGTAAAATTCCGTATTTCAGGGGTCTCGCACATGGACGTACAAAAATGGCTCCACATCGCCACCTAGATGTAAGTTTTAGAAGGTGCCCCTCGCTACGGTTTCATCCACGTGGACGAAATTTGGAGGGAGTATGTAACATACCGAGACACACAAAAAAGTCTCTTGGTGATCCGGGCTACAGCGAAGCGTACAGCGTCCATTTTGGTTATTAAGACCAATATTATGCACATTTCAACATGCGCACGTGCGAGGGCCCGACCATCGCTGCTTGCAGCTTTGATTTTAGGGTTATAATAATACATCAATACATTTTACTGGTTATTTCTAACCACAAGTGAGTTTACACCCCTATGCTGCTCTTCTACTGGCTGCTGCAGCTGTACAGTATGTGATACATCTGATGCCTGAGGCTGGGCTTATTACATTCTCCACCTGGAGATTCTGTAGCATGCACATAACAGAAACACACACTCGCACACATAAATATAAACTGCAGTGTGACACAGTGAGTGTAAGACAGATGCATCAAGAGGTATTTCTCCTCTGCCTCTGCATCTGACAGCTTTCAGTGCTCAGGTAGAAACCTCTGCTGACAGTGTAATCCCTGAATGTTGACACAAGAACATTTCAGCTATTTTGGCAAAAGTACGTGAAACAAAACAAGATTCTCTGTGTGCGGAGAAACCCCGACAAACACACAGGCATGCATAAGACACGTATGACTCACTGATTACATCAGTGCTAATGCGGTTATGTATTTGCAGAACCACATCCGCATGTAAACGGAGGTTATTATGCAGTCATTAGCAGAGAAATCACTGGTGATACCTGCACACACACACACACACACACACGAGCCAGCAAACACCCACACTGTTCACCCACCACATGCCAGGTCTCATGCTTGTGCCACAGACACTGGTTCCACATGCTGGTAGTCATGAGTAATACTCACATAGGAGGGAGGAGAGAGGGCAGAGAGGAGAAGAAGAGGAAGAGGAGGAGGATGATGAGGAGAGGAGAGGAAGGGGGCTTAGGCAGTGGCAGAGAGCTCCTCAGGCTCCTAGGGAGAGAAGGGGGATGGGGACGGGGTTGATGGGATGCATGAGCTCGTTAGGTTGTTTGTTCGAGCAGACTGACGAGGGGAATGAGGGATGGTTAGATGAGGAAGAGGAAGAGCAGGAGAGGGTCCTCGCACCTGTACCAAAGAGAGGCAACAGTTAGACCACAGAGGATCAGGGAGCTTCTGTACGCGACGGAGTAAAGAATCTAGGAAGCAAAGTAAGAGAAGTGAAGAGAAAGAGAAGCTGCTGCTGGTTTCAAAATGTTTCTTTAAATGATATCCTCAATGTTACTTAAGATAGAAACACACACACACACACATTTCCTCAAAATAGAGGAACACTCCTACAGAATTTTTTTTTTTTTTTTTGGTCATGGACTACGGTTTTAATTATTTCAGCTTGGTTCCTGAGAAATCGTTTCATCAGCCAGTTGCCATGGAGAAAAAAAAGAAATCTGAGTGCTGGCGGATACGAAATGTTGAAACTTTGAAGTTATGAACAAAAAACAAACAAACATGCCATTGTTACAAAAGTACGGACTGCTTCCCGCTAACAGTGGCACAGGAAATTGTTAGGTTGATGTCTTATAAAAAGGCTCCTCGGGAGTCGTACTTGCACTTTCAACTTCTTTAACAAAAAAGCGGCTAGGTTTAGCGAAACTGTTAATCTTTTGTTGTGATGATTCAGCTGGGAGAGTTTCATGCCCATCAGGGCTTTTGGAAGTGATCCAACTGTGACTCACTGAACATCTATTATTGGGACTTATATCTGGAACCCGAGGTGCCTGAAATAGCTGCCTTCACAGATCACTGGAACGCTGAGGTGGTTGCTACTTTCTGCGGTATTGGCGCCACAAGATGGTACTGGAACTCACTGCAACTACGTGATCTGTTACGAAGCTTTGGTTTTTCACTAAAACGAGCACAAACAATGTTGTGGTTGGAGCAAAACTGCCACTGGGACGGTTCTTAAAAAGGTGTAGCGTGTAGGATTTAGTGGCATTGGTGAGGCTGCAGATTGACACCAACTGAATACCATTCGCCTCAAACAGTGAATTCTGGGCTACTGTGTCAACATGCTGGACTCAAAAACACAACAATCCTTAATTTCAAGGATGAAAAACATGCTTCTAAATATTAGATTCAATTCCTTGCCAATGTATCCCTCCTAAATGTTACACGCCGGACCTTTTGAAGCCTCCCCTTTTTTATGCTCAGCATAATTCAAAAAGGTCATATGAAAATCAATACAGAGACCAAAGAGGCCAAGGAGTTTTAGAAGTTAAAATTAACCCCAACAGCGTCGGCAATCCAGATGACTCATAAGCACAGCATGCTCATCTGTTTCCAACATTCAATAAATGGCAACAAAGCAGGCGATCAGAGGCATAGCATGAAGAGTTATCGCAACTTCATTTTTCAAAAACCCCCCAGCAGGAGCTCTGCAGGTCGTCAGGTGGAGACAAATCAAAGAAAAATATATCTATCTACCCATTTAGTCTTAGAAAAGACGGGTTACCCATTAAAACCGCTCATACTCGGCCCTCGAGACGCCTAGACAAACACACACAAAGCGAGTGAAAGAAGCAGTAGGAGGCTGAAACTCAAAAGAAGGGACACTGAGCCTTTGTTAAAAGCATCTTGCCTTTGTGAAGAAATTAACACAAAACACCCATCTGAGCGTGCGTGGGATGTTTGAGCATGTAGGTGGATGAACGTGAGCGTGACGGGAACCGCAAAGTGTCTCAAAAACTTAAAAAATAACATGGAATTATATTCCAAAAAGCATCATTGCCAGGAAAAATATTATTCAGTGATTGACAGGTTGACTTTCCAGCTCTCGTGACATCATGTTCGGCCCCACCTCACTCTGTAAACTCACATAAATCTTCCCCCGCAAACGACTTTCTATCTCTAAACAAACGGCGTGTTGCAGCGTGTAAATCCCAGCTGACACGAGCCGGCTCCACCCAAACGCTTGGAAAGATCATCCATTACACTCCGATCACATCACTGCAATTAAATTAGTGGTCAACGAGGCACTTTATCAGGAACTAATGATGAGTTAACGTCAGTTTAACTAATTATGAAAAAGGGAAAACAAAACAAGCGATGGAGGTGGAGGGAAGATCACCAGATCAGGACAGCGATTATGCAACACACAATAACACTGTCAGAGAGGAAGAGTGTGAGAGCGGTCTATAGACTACAGCAGGAAAACATGACTCACTTGTGAATAATATATAGTTGAGCGTTTGTGTGAGCTGCTCACCATATGTGTCTGTTTTTGCTCGAGCAGCACGGCTTTAGAAATGTTGATCTGAATTACGAATTATGTCAACAACTTCTGGATGATAGATTGCTCTGAAATACTGAATGTGCTCTTGGTGTTTCTCTCACGCCACCATGAGGTTCACATTTGTGGCTTTTGGATGAAATTTCTCAACAACTTTTGGATGGATTTCTATGAAATTTTGTTTTCACATTCATGTTCTCCTGAGGATGAACTGTAATCTCTTTGGTGATTCCACCTGACTTTTTCCTCTGGTGCCACTAACAGGCCAAAACATTCATATTTGTTGATATATCTCAACATCTACAAGATATTCATTGTTCCCAGAGGATGTATCCTACTGACTGGTGTTCCACTGAATGATCCTCTATTGCTAGTGGTTGTGGCTAAAATGTGTTGGCAGGAGGAGGTAAACTGAATAGTTCAAAAACACTGGAAATGATTGCCAGGAAATTTGGTATATATATATATATATATATATATATATATATATATATATATATATATATATATATATATATATTCATGTTCTCCTGAGGATGAACTGTAATCTCTTTGGTGATCCCACCTGACTTTTTCATCTGTTACCACCAACAGGCCAAAACATTCATATTTGTTGATATATCTCGACATCTACAAGATATTCATTGTTCCCAGAGGATGTATCCTACTGACTCTGACTGGCGATCCACTGAATGATCCTCTTGTGCTAGTGGTTGTGGCTAAAATTTGTTGGCAGGAGGTGAACTGAATAGTTCAAAAACACTGGAAATGATTGCCAGGAAATTTGGTGTATATATATTCATGTCCCCATGAGGATGAATCATAATCTTTTCGGTGAGTCCACCTGACTTTTTCATGTGTTGCCACCAACAGGCCAAAACATTCATATTTGTTGAAATATCCCGACATCTACAAGATATTCATTGTCCCCAGAGGATGTATCCTACTGACTCTAACTGGTGATCCACTGAATGATCCTCTTGTGCTAGTGGTTATGGCTAAACTGTGTTGGCAGGAGGTAAACTGAATGGTTCAAAAACACTGAAACTGATTACCAGGAAATTTGGTGTATATATATTCATGTTCTCCTGAGGATGAACTGTAATCTCTCTAGTGGTTATGGCTAAAATGTGTTGGCAGGAGGTGAACTGAATGGTTCCGAAACATTGGAACTGATTGCAATGAAATTTGGTGTATATATATATTCATGTCCCCATGAAGATGAATCCTCATCATGAATCTTTTCGATGATTACTTGACTTTTCCTCTGATGCCACCAACAGGCTGAAACATTCATATTTGTTGATCTGGTGATCCACTGAAGTAAATCACCAATACTTTTGCTTATGACGAAATACCCACAAAACTAATGACATTTGCATCAGTCTTAACTGTGTTTAAAGTTAATTAATAGCATTGTTATTGTGAGCACGTTAGTATTTAGCTCAAAGTCATTGTTGTGCTCGGTACACACATCCACTGGCATGGCTCTTGTTTTCATGTTTGTCAGAAAAAGAGGTTGATGACTCAAAAAGGTTGCAAATGACACAGTATGTTCAGCGTTGTGCCCACAAAGTGTATTTTAAATCTACTATTACATCCTGTTTTGTTCCGTCTTCAGTTTCTCTCTTTGTTGTGTAAAGTGTGACTCGCTGCGTAGTCAGATATAATGCTGCCGTGCGGGTGCCAACGTGCCATATGCAGTGATCGTATAGTGCTGGAGTCAGCGGGCCAACTGGAGAGCACACATGGATGTGATCCATGTTGGGGCGATGGCGCCTGCGTGAAGCCAAACTACAGTAACAATGTGGTGGTGGGGGGGGTTCAGCTTAGGCAAGAGGAGGAGAGACAGTGACAGAGGATGGCAGAATCAGTCTGATAGTTCGCAGATCATAAAATAAGACCACTCAGGCTGTACGTATTGATCCGCTGGGAAAAAAAAAATCTAGAAAACAAAAGCAAATGGAAGCAATAAAACATGCCGGGCAGTGGAGGAGGGAGGGTGCACGAGTCCAGCTTTAAGCTCCTTTTTGCATTAGCTTTGGCACAGTCCAAGTTTCCATTTCTCGAAATCTCATTTTCCCCTTATTTTTCCTTTACCTGTACTTTAGTCATTAAAAGACATTGTTCAGTCACATGAGCTGAAGGATTCTTTGTAAATTTCCTATTTTTCTGTTCAGCAGGAAGATAATTTGCGTTTTTTTTACTCTGCGCCGCAATAAACTGACGTTCCATTATTTTTATATGCCATTTGTGTACAAACCTCATATAAAATTTTATGTTTGCTGTGTACAGAAAGATGATGTCACTCAGGAGAGGAGGCAAACCAACGCCAATAAAAGAGGGGGAGGATGACAGAAAGGGAAACGTCACTCCCAATAAAATAAAATAAAATCCTGGGTTGTTTATACTATATATATATATATATATATATATATATATATTGAAGCTACAGTACTGCGCCTTTGAGACAGAAAATAGAAAAGCTCAGACGGAAGAGAGGCAGACAAAAAAAGAAAAAGGGAGGGTTGTTACATAATTATGAATAAAGAGGGGGTTTCAGTCTGGCACCACAACACACTCCCAGATGAAACTAATGTTCAGATGGAAATGTACAGTAACAAGATGCCTCTCTTTGGAAGAGATTTAAAGTTCCCTTTTGTCTTTTCCTTTTATTTTTCCCCTCTGCACAGGCAAAAAAATAAATAAAACCTGACATATGTAGTGGGTAGAGTTTCAGGTTGTGAAGGGATGGGATTGGGGATTGGCGGAGAGAGTCTGCGCTACAGGAAACCACAGGATGTGAGTCTGGCTGTAGGGAGCAAAAGCTGCAGCCTCAGACAGACGAACACACACACACACACAAAACAAAGCAAATGTACAAAGTTACAACGAATCGTAAGCACGCCAAGCACACACACTACACTGCCGAGTCAATTCCAACTCCTTATTTTTCTCCTTGTCTGTTTTAAAATCAACTTTAACCCGCTCTCCTCGGGGAGTTCACTGTGGATCGCTTTTTACAGAGAGATGGAGAGAGAGAAAACAGCAAGAGGGGAGACAAATTAAGTGAGAGGATGAGACAGAGAGAGAGAGACAGAGAGAGAGAGAGAGAGAGAGAGAGAGAGAGAGAGAGAGAGAGAGAGAGAGAGAGAGAGAGAGAGAGAGAGAGAGAGAGGCGAAGGAGGGGGGATAAAAGGAAAAGGAGTAGTGGAGTCTGTCCTGCTTGAGAGCACTGCTTGATCTTATGTAGTAAATGTTTTATTTTTGGACTACAGCCGGTCTTTGTGGCGGGCTTTAAAGGAGATTAAAAGCTCATTAAAAAGCTCATTAAAAAGTAATTACATGCCGTGGCTGCATGTATGCATTCAAGGTAAGGGCTTGCTTGTGTATCGTGCCGTTTAGTCAAAAAGTACAGTTGGGGAAAGCTCTTGACACGATCGAGAAACAGAAACTCAAACGTCCCTGAAAAGCGCAAAACACATTCATCATAAATTATTCCAAAGAAAAACTAATCATCCGTTTAGTGTCTCCGCTCTCTCGACACACGCTTTAATAGCTTCTTCAAAAACAAGGTATTTCATGAAACAGGAATACGAGTTAAAGCTGATGGACTTTCTGTGTTTCCCCCTCTCTCTGAAATCTCTGATCCCTTCTTTGTTTTTCTAACCCTGACCCCTTTTCTCTCCCCGCGTTCTGTAATCCTCTGATTACAGTCACACTTTCATTAGCTGCGGGCTGTTTTCTGCTGAGTTGAGCTGTTCTACACTAATAACGCTAAAAGCTACGAGGCCCGTGTGTGTGTGTGTGTGTGTGTGTGTGTGTGTGTGTGTGTCACCGTGTGGCCTGGTTCCCTCAAACACAAACTGGCTGGTACCACATCGGTGGGAAAATGTGTACGCACGTTAAAAGGAATCGTTTGACATATTTGCTTCCTGGCGGAGGTTTTTCGATGAGAAGATTGATATCATTCTCATGTGTGTGCATTAAATATGAAGCCAGCTGGGCTCTCAGATCAGCTTAGCACTGGAAATCAGGGGGAAACGGCCCTAAAGTAACAAAATCTTCAGAACCAGCACCTTGGCTCAGAGGGAAGAAACAGACCATCAGATTTCCCCTCTATAAAGTGTTGATTTGTCATTTTTTTATACTTTTTTGTACAGATTAAACCGATTTTAGAGGTGCTGGTAGGCTGATTTTATCACCTTTCAGCACAGCCAGGTTCACTGTTTTTCCCTGTCCCGGCTCTTTATGCTTGGTCAGAGGATTTCACGCCGTGAGGGTGTTGGGTCACGTGCAAAATCGACGGAAAGTTACTGTATTTGGCCCGGTTGATTTGTCCTGTTGCCAAAGCGGAGAGTTTTACACACAGCTCATGGAAGCAATTACAGCCCACTTTAAAAACCCCCCCCTTTGCTCCCGACTGTCAAAACGTGTACCGTACACAGACGTATCTTCAGATTCAGTGTGACACAAAGATGTAATTATCTACATGTGTACTGCAAGTAAACGTTAAAAAAACGTGGAGTGCACGCGTACGTTGTAAAAAAAAATGTTTATAGCTAATCCATCATACCTCTAATGATGCCGATTTGCCACATTGTAAACAAATACAAGCTAAAAATACATTTTCTGATTTGATTACGCAAAACCTAGATGCAGACGACTTCCTGTTTAACATCCTAAATATGATTATCCCTCAAACAGAAGAAAGACACAAAGAAGGAATAAGAAAATCAATTTTTAGAACTTTTTTCATGCTACACTATTAATTTTTTTTGGATGTTACGAGCATTAACATCCAGATATTTAAGAATCTGTCCATATACAGACCAAAAGCGGAGACATAAAAAGCCTCTTAGCTAAACTAATGTAAAAAAGCTTCACTGCTTGTTGCCAGACTGTGATTTCTGCATGTTGCTTCACTACTAACAAACATCTTCTTACTTTTCATCCATGTTGGCCGAGTTCCTGAACGGGACGATCTCATTGCACGAGCTCTCCTTGTTATCGGCCGCCCCGTTGGCCCTGATGAAGGAGTCCAGCTCTCCGTTGACCGGCGCGTCCGGTTTGCTGCCGTTCTCCAGGTTTAGCAGGTTCAGGTAGGACTCGGCGCAGTCCACTTGGGTCGGGGAGAGGGGTGAGGTTTGGAGAGGCCATGAAGGCGTGGAGGTGATGAGCTGGTCTAAGGGTGTCTGGCTGTAGCGATTCTTCAGATTCAGGGACAAAGACTTGGCCGATGTGGAGCCGCACGATGACTGTGGACCATCTGGAATCGACAAATGACAGAGAAGATAAATCAACAAAATGCCAACGTTAAAAAAAACAAAACAAGTAAAAGTCTCTGAGTGCTGACTCTCATTACAGGAAAGGAAGAGCTGGCACGGTGCCAGCGGCAGCACTTAGGTCAGCCGTGTCTGAGATTAGCAAGATTACCATTTTCTATCAGTGGGGACTTAACATGATTAACACAAGCTCGGAGCATGATGTGTCATATTCAAAATACACACATAAAAACACATATACAGAGCCGGACACACACACAGCTCTGCCCACTGTGTGTGTATGTGTGTGTGGTTATTCATTATGATTTTGGCAAGACTGGCCGCTCTTTTAGCTGCTGTAAATACATACCTCCTACAAAAACCTTCCTTTGGGACAATGTGTGTGTGTAAAGACAATGAAATCTCTCACAGAGTCTGAGATCCAACAGCATGTTTGAAATCCACCGTGGTTATATAATCTGCTATGTAAATATAAAACAACAAAAAACAAACTCACTCTAAAAAATCAAATCAAAATCTAATGAACTTCTAAGCCAAAAGATAATGAAGTTGAATTTTTGAGCGACACCGTCAGAAATATACTAATATATATATTTATATATATATATATATATATATATATATATATATATATATATATATATATATATATATATTAATTATGGCATGCCGTAAACCTTTGAATATATTGAATGAAACTTTGAATATATGGAGTGAACCTCGAATTAATTGAATGAAGTCTGAATATATTGATTGAAACTTCACTGATGTCAGACCTAGCGGCAATGTTTAACTGCATGTTTATTATTGAGGTTGTAGTTTGTGTGGTTGACCTGGACTGTAGTTCTGATGTTTTGGACTCCATTTGCAAACACGATCGGCCAGAATATTAGAAACACATTTCAATAGAAAGAAAGCTTCAGTCTGAGTTATATACTTTATACATCTGAACACTTCATTGAGGTTATAAACAAAAACTGAACATTATAATCTTCCGAGATGTAGAGTTTGTGGCAGATCTGTTGAAATAAACTGTAAAAATGTATTTACCAAAGTGGTTAGTGTTATTTTTATTAGCTGCGGTGGCTGTTTGACTCTACAGATGGCAACTACAGGCTGTCGGTTGGTGAATTCAACACTTTGGTCCACAAATATCTCCGAAAATGAAATTGTATTTTCACGTTCATGCTACAGGGAGGTCGAGTCCTGCAGACTTTTTCCCGCATCGATACTACAATGCTTCAGATAGAGCCTCACAGAGCCGTTAACGTGACTGTAGTATAACAGATGAAACCTGACAATCAGATCTGACATTAGCTACATGACGACAGAGACCAGGATTTGGAAATTTAATAAAATTAGGATTAACATGTTTGAACTCGAGCTCTCTTTCCTTTTTCTTCTCACTCTCTCATTGGACTTTTGCATCAGTCCTCATTATCTGTGACGCTAGTGCCTCCCTTTGGTGCTGTGACCCGGCAACAATACTTTCAACTGGTTTTGCTCACACCTGCAGGACGACGCTTTTCCTCCTCAGTGCAGATAAAAAAAAGAAATGCTTGATCAAAAGTCAACCAGGTGACGCAAAGGGAAAAGCACTCATGTTCACCTGCAGATGGGGTTCAATCACTGGCAGCTGTACTTCTGCCCCATCAAACACACCTGACGATGTTTCCAGGCAGGAAGCCAGCGAGGGATCATGTGTTTTTTTTTATTTGTCATGATTGACTACACCATCCCCTTGCCAACAGGGGAGTGAGCAATGACGAGGACTGCAGCGCACGGCGGGGGGAACCTGACCTGACATGAATTCATCCGAGGGATTTACACTGTTCCCACCGGTCACTTACTGTGCCCATTAGCCAGAGGCTCCTGTTGTGGCGTCTCTGGTTGTGTTGTTTTTGGGGAACGGGCTTCCAGCTCTTTCAGCTGCTGAACAAGTAGGGCCAGGTGCTGCAGCAAGTCCCTGTTCTGCAGCAGCAGCTGGTGGACACGGGCCTGAGCCTCCATACGAGCTGCGGTCTCCGCTGCCATCTGATCCTTCAGCAGCTGCACCTGGGGTGGAAACAAAAGGACGAGGGGGTGTCTGTTTGGTTGTGATTTGATTATGCAAAACTTAAGACGTGTTACAAGTTATTTTTTCCTGTCTCGAAGTGATGACTGGGTCGATTTTGCAGTGGAAACAATGAAACAGTGATGTGAATATTCATCTGTGCTGCAGCTCCTCTGATGACGACAGAAACTGGAGCTGCTCTGATTCGAATGCATCATTATTATTATAATAATGCACCGCTTTTATTTTGTCACGCTGCAGCGACTTGTCCTTCTATTTCTGCGCTGGTGCTGCCCCCTAGTGGGAGAGCATCAGTAAGAGACATACAGCACGGAGAGATAACACGGGGCTCCTTATTGTGAACAACAGATACTTGAAGGAAGCAGCTAGGAACAAGGTCGCCAAGATGAAGATCGCCTCCATGGGTCTTTATTCTGCTGGACTGAAGTGTGTATGAGCCTCGAGCGCGGTAAAGATGCAGCATGAGTGCTGCGCGAGAAGGTCTGGGTGAAATCAATGTCAATATTGCAACAAAAATTATATTAGTTCCCCAGAAAGAAAGAAATATGAAATTGCTTGACAGACTGGATGAGCCAAATAATAGTTAATAATTCATGTGGTGCTGGATGAGGTAAATCCACAACATGAGTCAGAATCAATGTGGCAGGTTTAGCCAACTGAGAGGGAAGTCAGTGTAAAAAGAAATGGTACACGTCCAGCTGGCTTTTTTTTTACTGGAAACAGGCGAGCATCAAGGTGAACTGATCTGATATCACTGGGTTCCCGAAAATATTAAACTCATTAAATAAAGTGATTAGAAATCTAGCAAACCAGAATTATTCATCGATTAATCAATTATCTATCTATCTATGTCTTACCTGTGCGACAGCCACCTGTGTGTGCTGCTGCTGCTGCTGCAGCTGCTGCTGGAGAAGCTGCAGGTAGTGCTGCGACGCCAGCGGGGTGAGAGATCGGGAGCAGGGGCTGCTGGGAGTGACGCCTTGGGATGTCACGGTGAAGAGTGACCTTCGATCAAAGTCCTGAGCGCAGAGAGAAAACACACAAAAACAAAGGAAAAGTTATTTTTAATGGTTAAAAACACACTTGGAGCTGAAACGTCGGGTGTCATTCCTCTGGCATTACATTCCCTGACACATTAAACAAACAATGGACTTCAGTGTTGGCCCTCAGGAGCCACACTGCTGCCAGTTTTTCATCTTTTCTGCATAATAGGAGCTATTTTTGGACCTTGGACACCAGATGAATGCAATTAATGAACCAGTAGGATAAAAACCACCCAGTCTTTTCCGAGTCCCCGAGCTCAGGACTGCGAGCCACTCATGTGGAGCTCCCCGGAGCCCTACCAGAACTGTAATAATCTCTAAGCTCATTATCATACGCTACACTCTCTTCCTCTTGTCTTGTTCCTCGCTGGATTTTTCGATGATTTTTCCGATGATGCACGGATGTCGCCTGGAGAAACAGGATGTTTCAGTCTCCGGGGATATCAGCGCTGATCAAGAGAGATTTTACGTGCGGAAGGTTAAAAACATAAAATTCACGTCTGTATAACAAACTGCTGTCATGCAAAATGACTTGGTGCAATGGCAGTTTGTAACTCCGACATCGCACCACTAGAGGGCGAAGCAGCACACAGTAAAGTCCAGCACATTCTGTCATCAGACATTTGAAATACAAGCGTGAAGAAAAGTACATTTTAATGCAATGATGTGAAATTATATTTATGGTTCATCTCTACAATCAATGTGAACGCTGCAGACACGCTCTGACAGACGACAGAATATATCAGATTATAAAACTTAAAAAGTTGTTTTATGAATCGGATTCATGCTTTGAATAATGACGTCGTAACATCAACACAATATCTTCTGACAAAAGTCTGGATGATTTCTGTTTTGGAGTTTTTGTCCGTGGATTTTGCAGCATTTCAATCAAAACGTGACGACAGCTGGCGGCTTGTTCGGTCGCTGTCACTCAACAACTGAATAATAACTAATAATGTGTTCTTCCAAACTGTTGCAGAAAAAAAACTTGTCAGACGACAAACTTCTGCTGCTGAAATCAAAATTAATCTACTGTCACAATTATTTGACTGATAATTTATACGAATTATATTCACAACGAAGCATTTAAAAAAGGTCCAGTGTGTAAAATTAAAACGCCAAGTTTCTACAGTAGCCCAAAACGGACAAAACACTGGCTCTAGATGAGGAGTTTCATGTTTTTAGCATGTTTCGTTCACGCTTGATTGCAATCTGCAACTACACCCACAAAACCCTACTTAGCAAACAGAAACATTTACAGGTCCTAACTTCTCAGATGTGACGATTTACTGCTTTTTGTTTAGTTTTATATTAAAATGTGCTTTAGACTGCCACACAAAAGAAGCAATCTGAAGTTTAAATGTTGATGACTCTGGGCAGTTTAATGGGCTTCTCTGTCATTTTGTAGACAAAACAATGAAATACAGCAATGACCAAATTAAAGCCACTAAACTTATGCAACATGAGATATTCCTGATTAAATAATCAGCAATAAAAGCTATCTTGGTTATTTTTTATTCATTGTTCAACACTCAAAAACTCAACAGCTTCATGACAACATAATGAAACAACCCACCGACTGTCACTGGACTTTGATAACTGGTGATTGGTGGATGTAACGAGTCCCGCCCACTTCAACAGACGGAAATACAAAATACATAAACGTGAAATAATCAGAGCTGATTCAACTTTGGCAGAAATTTCGTGTTTGGTTTTGTATTATCGGACACAGTAAAAATTGCAGAAATAGATTTTCACGGTCCGAAAAGTAAATGTCCAAAACTTCCTCAAAAAACACCTAAGATGTTATTTCGTCCAGCTCGTGTTTACGCACCAACACAACCAGCATCGTGTGTAATCTCTGTCTTTTTTCTGATCTCTCATTGTTCCTTCCTCCATCTCTCTTTTTCTTTTTTTCCCCTTCCCTCGCTCCTTGCTTATCTCCACAGAGCAGATGTTCGTGAACCCCTCAATGGGATTATGGTGGCGTTTCTCACAAATCAAAGGGAACAGACCGGGGGTTTTTTGGGATTAGGTGTCCCCCTTTTCCACAGCCAGTAGGAATATTCAGGTCTCCTCCCATCACACTCACACTCTCTCTTTCTTTTAGCAGCATGATAACAGCTGTATCTACCACACATACGCAAAGCCTGTATGTGTTTGCATCCTTTTCATCTCGTCACTGTCATATTAAAAGGATCTCTTCCTAACTTGATGAGGATTTACAGTCAAAGCTGTAGCATTTATTCCACACCTATACGCAGAGCCGCAGATCTGGTCAGGTACTGCGGCAGATGACAAAGCACTTAAACTCTTTTACTTCAATGAGCTATTTGGCAGCGCTACGTCGAGATCAAAACCAAACTAATGCCAAAGCTGTGAATCAAAGCAGAGGCAGAGACGTTCAGCAAGCCCGCAAAGTCGGAAGCAGTCTGGAGGAAAGAAAGCTGCAATCATTAAAATGTGGATGCTGCTGCTGGGGGACCTTCACTTTAACCGCGATGGAAACCACGTCTTTACATCTTGCTGGCGTAAATATTAGCTGTCCATGACCACGACAAGAAATACAACCACTATGAGGATTGCTGAAGCACTGAAGAAATCAGTATACATGTCCTCTGTGTTTGTTTGGTCAAAGCATGGTTATCTTTCCCTATATTGGCCGTGAATGTTTAGTATTGATTAACAATGTTAGTCTCAGAGCTGGTAACTCTCCACGGGGGCAAGCTTTAAAAAATAGTTTGTGATATCACATCAGTTTCACCGTTTAGTGTTGCCAACTTGGCAACTTTTTTATTTTTTTACAAGTTTTACGATCCATTTCCAAAAAAATGTCCCCGGTGACAAAGCAACTTTTTCTTCCTGGCAGACCTCCTCTCCCTTTAAACGACAGTCCCGGGTATTCCTTAATAAGGATGTGCGCTCATCCTTGCACGCCGGGCTTGACTGTTTTTGTTTCTGCGAGCAGGCGGCGAGTTCAGTCAACCAATCAAGCAGCCGGACGAGGAACCAGACAGAGAAATGTGAATGACTAATGAATGCGCCGCGCTAATGACCAACCGCTAAACCTCATTGTTTGTCCGGGGGAACTCCATTGTGTCTGTTCTGAATGATTCAACATGGTTTCATTTTTTTTTCTTTCCACCACACAGTGAGTAGACTCAGTGTTTCGAGAGGGAGGTTCAGATGTGTTGAGATGGGATGATGATGTTTAGCTGCTCTCCATTAAAAATTGTTGTCTGCCAAAAGCTGCACAGGCAGTTTAACGGTTCTTAAGTTATAACAGGCTGGTTATTTGCTGTCACCACAATTCGTTCTCCTTTCTACAACAGAGAACAAACATGTCAAAGCTTCCACTGTCCAAGCATAAAGGATGGACGAGGTATGCGTGACGTCACTTGTTCTGCAGCCAGCCTCAAGTGGACGTTTGAGGAACTGCAGTTTTTGGCTTCACTTCACAGCCACTGAGGTTGGTCCAAATGGAAACCAGTTAAGCAAGGGACTGATATCTTTATGATGGAAACTAATGGTGTGTATGATTGTTGAAAAAGGGACACAAAACAGTGCACCTCTCAGTGTGTGTGTGTGTGTCCTGCAGTATCTTACTATGATGGTCTGTCCGGGTTTCACCACGTTCAGTTCGGCCAGACTCTGCAGAATGTCGCCGACGGCCTTTTCGCAGAGCGAATCGCCGGCTGAAGGATCTTCCCCTGCTCGTCTTCCTCCAAGTTTGCAGTCATCTTCCTCCTCTTGCTCTGCGCCCGTCAGTTTACGGCCTGTGAGATGATAAGACAAGAAAAAAGTGTTTAGAATTTGCCAGTATTTAAATATAAATACAGCTTATATATTATATTTGTTGGACTTTTTTATCCTCCTGAAGGCTCTGATGGAACATATGCAAAACATGCAAACATGGTTGCCTTCATTTAAAAAACAAAACCCCAAATTAATTCTATTTTAAGCACATACACAGTATTTTACCCCCTCGGCCTGTCACACAACCGCAGCTCAGTGGCAGACAACTATTCATTGACTGTGCAAATTACACTCATTACTGCTTACACCGACAATCACACTCTCGTGTTGTCCAATGACTTGAAAGTTGTAATCACGGCAATCTTTCCCATCGTCGGCCTCCGTCGCACATGAAATAAACGCAGCACAAGGCCTCAGAGAACAATTTCAATTTGTCCCTGAAACCTGTTAACGTTTCAGTGTGGCCGTACGTCTGTCTGACGTCTAGTTTTTGGTCTGATGGTTCCATTTCGGTCGTAAAGAGGCGTGTAATCAAACTAAACAGACCGGGGTAAGCTTTAGCCAGGAGATAGATGATCCTCGTGTCCCCCCCAAAATGATCAATAAATGCTCATAAACACCAGATTTTCCACAGCGACGCTGTTCAGAGCAGATGTTGGAGGTAAAAACACGTGCTTTAATTCACCAGCATGCTTTTGTGAACAGTGGATGGCATTATTTAAAAGTAAAGAGAGACATAGTACAGCTGAAGATAAACAGGAAGCGGGGGGCAGAGAGAGGGGGAGTGACACACAGTAAATTAGCCGTTCGATGCGGGATTCGAACCGCGGCCAGCTGCAGCGAGGACTACAACCTCCACACCTGGGGCGGCCGCTTAACCCACTACGCTACCGACCACTACGCTAAATATTATTATTAGTTATCATTATAAATACATTTTATGTACACCTTTAGACTCTAGACTTCATAGCAAAGACTTTGTCCCGCCCCTCACTTGCTTTACTCACAATTCAATCATTCTTGGACAGGCCAGGAAATTTATTTGTCAGTTCAAGTTATTCCATACACTACTTTCACTAGAAAAACATTAAAAGCTCTCCTGACTTATTGTGTAAAATCTGGTCTGAACACATCAGAATTAGTTTTTTTTCCAGTCCATCGCTCTGACTGTTGGCTAGATTGTCAGACATTCACGGTGCTCAGAGAAATTAATCCTAATGACTTTGGTGATCCCTCGGCTTCCCGTAACAGCACCGGCAGAAATTCCCATCAGCATTAACTGTACTTTAACTTCAACGTGTGAAGCATCGCCATAGTGAGCATGCTGACATTAGCTTTTAGCTCAAAGCACTCCTGTGCACCAACAGAGCTGAAAGCATAGCAACTACAGTAAAATGCTTTCACATCAGAATAACTGTAAGAGTGGTGAAAATATCAAATAATTATTCATATTAATGTATGCAGGTATATTATGCAGTACACAGTTTTAGTAAAAAGTACCCAGAGAATATGTTTTACAGTGCAAAAGTTTCACTTTGCGTTTCTTCTGTTTGGCCTAGAAAGAGTTGTTGACTCTGCAACAGCTGAAGGGCTCAGACAGGCAGCAGGTGTTTGTACTAAACTGTGCAAACAGACGCTCAGAGTTATCTGCAAACTAAACCAAAGAGCTTCCAGGATTTTATTGCAAACTCTAAATTAAAACCTTGGTTTAATATGTTGTAATAATGAATAGAAACTCTGTGCAGTGTCAGGAAGGTCCTCACCATGGCTGCTGGTCTCCTCCGTGGACTTGTCGCTCTCTCCATCCGCCTGTCCGTCTGCATCCTGCTCTGCATGCTGCAGACTGAGCTTATGGCACACTTCAAAGGCCTGACCCACTGTCCGGACAATACGCATGGCCTGCGTCTGACAGGGAGAGAGAGGAGGGAGAGAGGGAGAGAGGGAGGGAGAGAGGAGAGTTTGACAGAGAAGGTCAGTGTTTAGAGGAGAAGTGTATGAGGTGTTTCACCAAAAACATGCACACTCTCAGTCATGCAGACACTAATAATACAATATCTGTGTAACAACAAGTCGCATTACAGCTGACTGGTAATAACAGACCGGCTCATAGTGAGGAAAGGTGAAGAGATGCACGTCTGAAATAGTTTTCCGTGTCCCTGAGTGCATCGATCTGTATTAACTGCAGGTTATGAAGGGATGAAGCCGCCGGAAATTGAAGGTGAAATACATAAATTTAAAAACCAACATTGATTAACTGAGCTGTCATAATCAGGAAATTAATTCATGAGAGCACAAACCGACCCTGGTTTACAGGTAGCTGGACATGCAGTATGTCCCACAGTGAACTCAAGGAGCAATGACAGCAGCAAATTAGGTGGCTGGAGGAAAAAAGTTTTACCAGTTGAGAACAAGCAGTCTAAACTAAGTAATCAAATAGCTGCGTTAAAGTAAGATCACGCTGCTGTAGTTCAATTTGGCATCTCTTCTTCTTCTTTGATGGGCGTGATTGTTGATTGACAGTTTCATTTCCAGTCATTTAAACTGGAAATCTCAGGGGCGGTGAAATGGCAAAAGAGCAGCTGTGCGTGACGCCTATTCCTCGGAAAAAAGTTATTTGATGAATGAGAGGCTCGCTTATTCAAAACGCGTATTCACTCGCCGAGAGTGAGTCAGCTGCCTCCAGCTTCACATTTAACTTAAAGACACGAGAGGGGTGTCAATCCTCTCGTCTAAACCCTCGGCAAGAAAGTGAATGCACGTATTTTCTAAAATATGTTTCTCTGGGGCTGGACTTTGGTTGTACCTTCTTCTTCGACTTGAAGACGTTACATCTGAAGGAGTTACTGGAACCGTCTCTTGCAATGTAGCTGAAGATCTTTAAGTCCTGGGAGTCGTGAGACACGTAAAAAATCCTGGAACAAAAAAATATACAAATTTACAAAAGTTTTTTTCATGTACATGATCCAGCCTTTTCTTTACATCACATTAAAACATAATATAGAAATCAGGGAGAAACTAAATAAAATAAAAGAATATCTACAGCACAGTACTTTATATAAACAGGCCACTACACTACTGTTCACTCCTTGTTGTGTGTTATACTGGAAAAAGTACGCTGCCCTCCGCCTCTTGTTGTGTCCCTGCCAGCATCCCTGCAACAACAACACACTGCAGTAAAGTGGCGGAGCAAAGGTTCAGCCCTCCGTCTCCATCTGCAGCTCCACCGCTATAAAACACGTCCACTGGGAAAAAGGCAAGCGAATTATGGCCATCTACAACTGAGAGTCACATGATACGCCGAGCACTCACTGCACACCCACTGAAACAAGCATGGATAATTACATTTAACACACACACACACACACACACACACACACACACACACACACACACACACACACACCACACACACACCACACACACACACACACACACACACACACTCCCTTGATAAGGCGTGGCTTCGCTAAATGAGATCTTTCTACAGATATATAATTTATAATCACGCGCACACACACGATGTTGAGACACTTTTCAGTGGCCACCTACTTCTTTCCATTCCCATAAAGAGCTTACCTCATTAGCTATAATTGCTCGTTATAAGCCAGGCCAAAAACACCAAAGAAATAAACCATCTCGATAAAAATCACACCTTTTATTTAAGTCTTCGTAATCTTTCCTAAACACCTGACAGGTTGGAATATTTCGACTCTTTACTCTTTAATTACTGTGAGCTGTTTATCCGTGACCGACAGCTCCACAGGCTTGTTGACGATTGGTTGACAGGCTCCATCACCGTGGAAACAGGGAGGCTGGGAGACCTCAAATGTTTGAAAGTTTGTCGTACAGACGATCTTGAACACCAGATTACCGCGACTATAATCCGACAGTAGTTGTGATGAAAATATGACATACTTTGAAGTCCATAAACACATGCTCCCCCAACCACATGCACAAGCTATAGATTATTCATCATGCCGTCTTATGAATGTATAGTATAGTAGATGCAAGCACATTAGTCCTGCATGCTAAAGTCACTCAAGCCTCGGCTTCGTCCGCAGAGGCCGAGCTGAAAGATTTCCACTGAGAGACATATAGTATATATCATCTGCAGTATAGTCACAGTAATTACTTTAGTTAAAAGTGCAAAGAACAGACCGGAGCGAAAAGTTCCCCTGAGTGTACAAAGGTGGTAAAGATAGCCAGGGCTTAAATGATTAGAGATGGGGAGGTGTGACTGACCTGTAAATGGGATCTTGCATGATCATCATCTTGCTCTCATCCCACGTCCATTCTTTTCTCTGTGTGCGAGTCAGATGGATGATGTTAAGCATTGCCAAACATCGGCGTTAAAGCTCGCGTGATGTTCAGTGATTTACCTTCTGCTTCTTCCTCAGCATCACCTTGACCCCGTCCACAGACACCACGATGCTGACCTTCTTCTTCTTGATGTTCTTGGCCTTGAATTCGTACTGAGATAAAAAAGAGAGACAAAAAGCAGTACATCAGAGAGGTAGCACTGCATGCTGATGATAAATCCTTTCAGTGTGAAACAAGTCACAATCCGAGACCATTTGGTTGCAGCTCGTTGCACACGTCTGAACAAAAATGTCATAATCTCGCAAGGCTTGAAATCTTTTTCTTCCTTCCACGGTAAACATCTTTCATTTGACACAATCTTAGGAAGCAGCTGATGATTACTTTAATTATCGAATACTTTACTGACCACGAAAGCTTATCAGAATCTCGTTTCAAACCCAAATATATTCAATTTAAGATCATATAAGACAGAAAATCAAGAAGTCTTAACACTGCAACTGCTGAGATTCTGCTAAAAATCATTAATTAATCATTTACAATGTATATGCAAGCACATGCTTTATCATACGGTCCCGAAGCACGCACCTCTTCGTTTCAGTGAGTGTGCGTCTTGCTGCACATTTGGCATTCTTACAAAAAAATAAGGGCATATAATCTGTCAGCATTAAAACATGATCTGCAGTGCACTTTAATACATCAGCATCTTTAATAGCTTGGCAGCTCACAATAGGAGCAGGAGCACTGAGCGGGAGTCTGAGGCAAATCTGTAGCCATGCCAACAACAACAAAACAAAAAAAACTTCTCTGATGCTCGTGAAATGAGTAAAGGACACTCGGAAAGTTGGATAACAAAGACAAACAACAAACTTTACCTCGACTGTAATGAGAGCAAACATCCCGTAGATTAAAAATCTCGCTTCATGTGTATTCTGGCTGCTTATATGCAGCTATCAAAAGGTTTCCGGTTTAATCATTAATCGAGTATCGTGTTATAAATGTGCGGCTGAACCACATTTCTGCCTCTTCGAGACACAAAACATAAACTACACCAGCTAGAAACAACCTGATTTAAAGTAAAAAGGCCCCTGATGTAGGTTTGTCTCCACTCTGCTTCATGGGTGCTACACACTAACAGCTGCGTCTGCACTGAGGGACTAACATGTTTTCCACCTCGTCAGCTGGCCAGGCACTCGGCTCGGGATCTTTAGCAAGTCAGGCCTGTCGAGTCAAATCAGCGACACTTGAAATGAAGCAGGGTTCAATTCTCGTTAGTTACCAGCTATCGAAGCCTACAGAGGCGGCGCGAGGTCGCAGCCGTTTATCATGTTACAGAATACAGGTGTTTAAACACGAACCTAGTCCCACCGTGGCCTGTGCAAGGTCAAAGAAGGGTGTAAGTCAGCTGTAGTGGAAAACAAGTTTGGCTGATTTTGTTTGACACCACTTTTCATATCTCTCTGTTGAATATGAAGCTGGAGCCAGAAACAAGAAACAGTAACCAATAACAACACTATGAGAGCAACCTGAAATGGTAAAGTCGCAGTCGGACAGTTAAACAATGAGCTTAAACTCCTTTAGATTCATCCAATAATATCGTTGTTATTTCATTTCCTAATGTCTGATTTTGCATCATAAATAAACCGAGCACACCCCACAATCCAGATGAGCCATATTTTCCTCACTTTTTCCAAATTTGCTGCAGACAAAGGTGGATTAAAGCTGGTTTACCACTTTCTGCCGAAATGTTAATATACAGCATCGTTCTCCAGCCAGAAGTAGGATAGAAGAAGAAGAAGGTAAGAAGACAAAGACACAGAGGAAGATGAGGGGTGAGTAAATAGAAGGAGATGGGAAATGAGGTGAGGGACAGCTGTTGTTATATAAAAAGGACCTCCTGCAAATTGTGACCTTTTCATCCAGCTGCACAATGCTGTCATGGAACAATTAGGTGAGCATTGTGAACGAGTCAAGAGCTACCAGCCATGATTATGGCATCCTTTGGCTTTTATTCGTCTCGCCTGATCTTAGAATAAAGTCCTCATCGTCTGTAAATAAAAGCAGGGTTTTTTTTGCCACATTCGTTTCTACGTTTCCATACCTTCTTTCATGCTCATTTTTTTTCCTTTGCGCCTGTTTGAAATGCCTTGCTCTCCCTTGCCCCGGATCCATGGTGATTAAAGTTTCAGTCTCTAATTATACAGAACTGAGTCCTGAGAGAGCTGATTAAATGGAGAAAAGGTTTAGAGAGAGGGAAAAGGAGGAAACACGCCACAGAGACACACACAGAGAGAGAGAGAGAGGAGTTTAAAGGGAAGGAATGGAGAAATGCTAATGCTGCAGAGTGAAGTATGGCGGCGAGATGAAAGTGTGAAACCAAAAAAACAGGTTAAGTAACGTCATTCATCTTTGCAGTGTGCTGCTTATGAACCCTGTGCAAAAACCCACTCGTACCGAGAATACAGTGTTTGCTCTGAGGCGAGGTGACGGAGCAGAATTAAGACTTCAAGCTGCCAAACACTGAACTCCCGAAACCGACAAAAGGCAGTAAAAGGTTATCATTAATTAATGCTGAAAGCTAATGTCTTCAATGACTTATCTGTTCCTCTCCCACAGCTCCGTGTTAGGCCCCAGAGAGCTGAACTTTTTTCGGTGTTAGATATTAAGTCTGAGACTTCATAAAAGCAGACTTTCAAACTTACTCTTGAAATGATCCTTGTATAATCACCCAGTACTTACTACGGGATGTTAAGTGTTTTCATTTGCTATGTTTATTTAATTTAATTAAAGCTTCCAAGCTTGGTATAAAAACAGAAAGATCCATTTGAAATGAAAGAAAACTGTTGTTTATCGGAGATCGTCTTAGAAATCTGGATTTCATTGGGAAACATTGGGACTATTCGACTGTTAAAGACGTGGTTATGTTTGCTATCTGTCAACACATCCTATTAAACTAATCCCATTAATGTAACGAGTATCTCTGTTTGGTTTGCTTGCAAAGTGAAATGGTATCTTGACTACCAAATACTTCCTAATATCTTTTGGACTGCTGGTTCGGTTGGAACATCACATTTAATAACATTAACGAAGATGTCTGACATTTAATAGACCCAACAATTAACTCATTAATCTAGAAAATGGCGTGAAGCCTAATCAATCATGAAAATAACCATTAGATGTAACTCTTATATAATCAATATATGTTCAAGGCGGCACTGATTGGAGCAATCAGGAGGACGGATTACCTGGTAAGTAAACATAATGAGCACCGGTCTTTCAGACAGTTATTAAATCATACAGCATACGAGCCGGTGCATGTAACCTTAATCATCCACATACTGCTGAAGCAACACCAATCAGAAACATGCATAGATGCACAGAGGACGTACACGCTTACTACCTTTACCGACACATCAGCGTCCAAACACTCGCACGTGGCTCTTTTAGAATTCACAGTTCATGTCAGCACTGTGGCGAAAGCAAAATGGGACATTGTTCAAAGTATGAAATTTTTATATTTTCTTTACGTGCATGCAAGTGTTTTGAAATATTCAAGCTTTTAATGCACTCGCATTGTTGTGTTTTTTTCCCCTAACAGCAGAACAATTAAAAGCTTGTGACACAAGTTCGCCTGAGGCAGCAAGGCGTGGAGATATTCCAGAATACTGCCGAGTTCACTTTAGTCCGCTGTTCTGAAACTTTCTGAATTATATTTGAGAAATTACTAATACATGGAAGCATAACAAGCGAGGGGCTTTAAGTTCTCTTCAAAGATTTGGCTTAACCCTTTAAAACTATACCTACGATGGTGACCGTGAGTGCTGCAGTGCTTAAAGCATACGGAGTGAGAGCATTTATTTAACGTCTTCCTCAGTCGGGGTTTGTGTGCGTTTAAGCCATCGGACTCATCAGTCTTCCCAGACAGCGTAACAAATTTCAGCCGGCGTTCCTCTCTGCCATCTATTATGAAAGTGTCAGACAGAATAGTGATGGCTGTTGTTATGTGCACAAAATAAAGGAGGGGGAAAGCTGGCTCTCAGTAGAAGATTTGAACAGTTTAATAGATATCGCCGCTTTAAATAAAATAAAATAAAAATCAGATATACAACCAAGATCAAACCAGACGAGACAAAAGAAGAGGCCATTCACTTTATATTAGTAACATCTGAGAAAGCCAAGACAATAGAATATGGTGTGACAGTTTCTGTTTGTGGCATGAATAAGCAAGTATGACCAAGCCCAACTTTATTCACTGTTTAATATCTGAGACTCATGACTTGTGATAGCTGTAGACTATCACGTCGGAAAATGGCTTAATTCTGTGGTTAGTTCTGGTTCTGTTCCAAAGATGAGAATGTTGGTTGGTTCCCTTGGATCCAGACTGATACATCTTAGCTACTTTTGGATGGATTACTATCCAATTTTGTCATTCATGGTCCCCAGATTGACTTTGGGGATCTCCTGAGGTTGACATTTGTGCTTTTGAGTGAATTATTGAATGGATTTCTATGAAATCTGACAGCTTTAACTTTGTAGTGCAGTGAAGTGATGTACTGATCTGCATTTAGAAGCTATTATTACTGACTTCCAGTGTATTCAACAGGTATGATTATGAGTATGATTGTTAATTCAGAGGAAACTGTAGGGGGTGACCCAGAGGACACGGGATACCAATGATATCTTCTTTCCTAGAGGGACCGTAGCTCTAGGAACAGGGCTCCGAGTCATTACGTGTACGGTAAATAAACCTCCTGGCTCCGTAAAGGTCTCTGTCAACAACCTCTAATTGAAAAGCCTCCGAGTCTTTCAGTTCATCTCATTCGGTTCATGCTTAAAAGTCTGACATTGGAGAAATCTTTCGAAAGGACAGATTTTTTTCCTCTCCTGTTTTTCATGGATATTTTTAGACTGAAGATAAAAAAAGAGCTGGATTTAGGTTTTTGCAACCCAAATCATGGAATAAGAAATTTCGGGCAACCCCCAACTCCCCATTCGCAGATCCTGAAAAGCAGAGGAATGCGGGGTCCATTGTGGGTCATTGATGCTCCCTGTAGTACCATTGAATCCATACAGGAGTACACAATAGGCCCCATAGATTGCAACCTAGCAACCCCTTCATTACAATTCTCTAGATTTGGGGAGTTCCAAGGAATTTCGCTGCTTTTTTTTCCCAATCCAGTGCACAAAGAAAGGACTGTTGGGAGCAGTACTGAGCTGAGACCCACAACAGCTGTCCAACAGGGCTGGTATTTAATGTGAAAAGAGACGTCTTGGAAATCAAAGTAGGAGGAAACTATTTCAAATAAAATTAGCACGTTTGTTTTTTTGTCCAACTCCAACTGGGAGTGCTAATTTTTTCTTTCTTTTCAGGATGGGAATCACGTGTTTTGGCAATCAGGCAGCTGCTTCATACAACGTCCCATTAATTAAACAAAGGATTGGAGCTTTAATTACTGCTGCTCAACCGGCCCCGCACCCCCCATTTAAGTTGTATTTTCAGACGGACGGGCCAAACAAGAAGGACGAAGCGACTCCCATGAGTCTCCCACTCCAAAACCTCGGTGAGCAAACTGGCACATCGCATCATTAGTCAGCACAAAGTGTGATAAGGGAGCAATTACCGCCACAGACGACGACCTTGGCCTAGATCTGAAACGGACGCTGACTGTGTTATGGATGAAATAATAACACGAGAGCTAGAAAGGCTGACATACTGTATAAAAAGTGTGCGTCTGCATGCATTTGGATGCTCGGTGCTGGTGCCTGTCTACACAAGTGGTTTCCACTTGAGTGCAGATATTATAGATGGGACTTGTGGGGGCTCCCGGTCTGTTGGCAGCCTCTGGTGAGCAGCAGCAAGCAGTCTGGTCTTCAGGGAGAGAGGGTGCTAACAGGAAACAGCCCACTTACAGCGCTGCTTAACGGGGAATTCTGCATGACAGCAAGGTTACACGCAACACTGGAAATTACTGCAAGGGGCGTAGAACAACTGAGGCTTTTATTGTGAAATAAACATTTTTCTCTTGTGCATTCTTGTCCCCCCCCCCTTTTTCAGCATGTTTACTCTTGACGTTGGTTTGACACTACACCAGCTCCATCTGGGAGCTACAGCTGTGACTCCTATAGATAAATGGCTTTCATTACAAGTGTGTTTATAGCGGCTGACAGACAGAATTGATCAATCCTGCCCTGTGTTAATACATCTGGACGGAGGCAGGGAAGAAGTCGAACCCTACGAACTCTGGGCAGCCATTACAAAAGACCATGTGATACGCTTTATTGATAATCATTACGTCCCTTCATCTCAAATTAAAGCGGCAAGGTCGAGAGGAAAAGCCGCCACGGGTGTGAAAGCTCTAAATGCGGGATGAGTCAACTCCTTCTTTTGAAGCAGGCTTGTCAGAGAAAAAACCCGGTGCAGGCTCGGGCAGGCACTCCTTGAGTGCTGGCACCCTTACAGTGCGAATGGACGCACGCCTGAGTGAGCCGTTGACAGGCACGGTAAGAGGACAGGCAGTTCCAGAGCGCTGACGGCGGCTACTCAGGGTTAGTCACATGGGACATGGAGGAAATACAAAGGAGCTACCTGAGCATGCCAGACACTCACTCTCAAGGACATACGGGCAGGAGGTGCACACGGATGCACAATAAATACTACGTGTGCAGTCAGGAAAGCACCACCGCAAATTAATTTACTTACCCTGAAGGCTCATGAGGCAATTCTTTACATTATTTCATAAAATGCAGAAATCATAAAGTGAGGCAACGCTGAGTTGTCGGTGTCATCAGCGTGTTTCAGGCAGACGTGTCCTTATGTCTGACACAGAAGACGTCATCTTAATCATCTTCGAAATTATAGCGTTACAGTGATGGTGTCTCATTCAAAAAGGAACTCTGACTCACAAGTGACTCCAATTAAAGAGAATATATCGGATCATCGTAGGCGAGGTTGTGATGGGAGAGAGACTAATGTAAATGTGCAGTACATGCAGCACGGGAAGAAGATTTGGGGTTGGCGTCAAAGAAATGTCTCCTGTTAAGTGTAAAGTGTGTATTTTCTTTGATTCAGACATATCGTACCTTCATAGCTTTCATCCAAAGCGACTTACAAAAAAGGGAAACCATCCAGGTACAGTGCGACAAGAACATAGTGCAGCAATAAGTACTGTGACCATAGACATATATACACAGACGCCGCACTGAGCGAGTTAGTCGTTGGTCGCGATACGTCATACTTATATATACAGTATATATATAAATATTTAAATATTTATCATCACAGTAACAGTGTTACACACATTAGGAGCTGTAAACACTCAGCATTAGAAACATACATACGTTGGTTTGGTGCTTACATAAGGAGTAAACATTTATAATCATCACTTTAAAAGTTACATACGTTGTTTCTGGTGCCTGTTTGTTTCCAAGATATATTAGTGTGTGTGTGAATGGGTGTATAAGAGACATTAACTTAAAGAACTTTGTAGAAAGGCGCTTTATGAAGTTCAGTCCATTTCCGTGTATTCATTTACGGGCAGATCTGCCTTTTCCAATATGGCGGCGCCGTTGACGTATCGCAACCAACGGCCAACCCGCTCAATGCGGCGTCTATGTATATATGTCTATGACTGTGACAGTACTAAAGGAGATAGATTTAGCATGTCCGGTTGTTAGTAGTGCTAGAAGAGATAAAGGTAAAAGTAGAGAGGGATGATCCGGTAGTAACTGGTAGGACGTTCCACCAACGTGGAACAACAGACGGGAAGAGTCTGGATTGCTTCGAGTGAATGGGTGGGCAGGGAAGGTAACGTCTGTATGAGGACGTCCAAGTAGGTGAGTGCAGAACCGGAGACCACTTTGTAGGGGAGCATTAGAGATCTGAATTTAATGTGGTCTGCTCCAGGTGCCTCTTGCGGCTTCACTTGGACATTTGGCCTTCAGTGCAGATGAATCATGGATGTGCAAACTTTGACACTAGAATACCAATTTCACAATTATCTGCTGAAGGGGGGAGTTTCCCTGCACGAGCAGGATCTTGCAGGAACTAGTTGGGAAGCTGATCATGGTCTAGTATGCAACCTAAGCATAAACCTGAAACCTCCAGTGCACATACAGCTTTGCATATTCATAGATTCTTGATTTTTCAGTCTTCTGAGCCGAGTATTTTGTCTTAAAACATGTATGGAGAGGATCTTTTTAAAAAATAGACATCCGGTTTAATCACTCAGATAAAAATGTACAAATATTGATTGAGGCTTTGTAGACCTGTGGAATGAACTTGGAGTCTTTCACTTTGTCTGTAACCTCTACATTTCTCTTGTAGACTTGTATACTCACACACCAGGCAAGTGATGGATCATCTTGGTCCACAACAGTGACGCATGCCCCTGCTTTCTAGAGCTTGTAAATAGTTCATCATTTATAAAGTGCCTCACTGGCTCAACAAGCGAAGCTGTCTGGATATTGCTCAGGATTCATCCAGCCAAGAGTATATAAGTCTTTTTGGCCTGAGTCGGTATATCTGATGTTTTTCTTTTCCCCCAGATTAATCAGGGCTGATAACAAACTGTCTAAATGTGGGCGTGCTGACAGGTTATTGGATAAACGGTAGACCCTGAGGCGACAGAGCATCCTGCTGCAGCAAGGGATGGGTTAACATAGGGACTATGGGAGCTACAGAGATGCTGAGTGTGCCTCTGTCCAATGCAGTAGTCTGGCAAAGCAGCAGTCAGAGTAATAGGATTACTGGGACGAGCCCCGTCAGATCACAGGCCTGAAAATCCCAGCACCCAGTGCAAAGAGGGGGGGGCACCCATCACTGATCCACATTTATATACTGTAAAAACAGTTTATTCTATACAGTCACCATAATAACCTCCAACTATGGCAGCAACAGATTCTGCACTCTGTTCATGACAGGATGAATTAATAGAGAAGGACTTGTTTCATGTTTTATTGCCATTTTACACAATTTTAATCAGTTAATGCAGAAAAAAAACAACCCTACGCTGCTCTAAAGATTTTCCGAATGTCTTAAATTAGAAGAATTTCATTGCTTTCATTGCAAAAACAAAGATATTAATGCTAAACTAGAATCTGTTTGGAGTGGCTGTGTGTACAAGGGCATATTAGCACATGTTCTGTTGCCAAACTGTAGCTCTGCATGTCTGCTATCACAAAGGGGAAAACACAAATGCGAACAGACAGGACAGTGGGGAGCCTAAAGCTGGTGTGAAAGAGGTACATGGTGAACCAGGGACCAGGGAGAACAAGAAAGTCGGTGATGAATCATTTGATAAAACAATATTTGAGGCCAAATGCAACCGCCTGATTAAGCATGTTAACCCTGTTTTAGGGAGGGTTAAACATGGGGTAAGAATCAGGGACACCATCTGTGCCTTATATGTCCCAAAAAACCCCCCTGGAAGAGGCTTTAGGAGGGTGTGAGAGCTTTCATGAAGCTCAACCATGAGTAGCTTAAATCCCCGTCTGAGAGGACAGACAGACAGTCCCTTGTGCAGGCTACGACACATCTTGTCTGACAAAAGAAGGTTGGCCAAAGTGTGCCACCACACGGCATTGATTGATGACCCTCACCTCAACTCTACTCTCTGCTATCTGCACCTCCAACCGTCTCTTACTGCTTCCTTTCACATCTCAAGGTGCATATGTATTCACATCCGAGAGAAGGCCTTGAATCGTGAAACGACTCACAAATTGAAACTAAACAACAGAAGTGTTTTCATTTGGCAACCGAGGCTGTGTGAGTCACAATGCGTTATGCACTGCTGCAGATTAAAGGCAATCAAATGGATCAAAAGCACTGGATGCCTTTTGTGCATAATCAAAAAGGACTTCCTGAAGATGAGCAGTGTGATAACCAAAATGACCACTATAATATCTTTGTCATATTACCATGCAGCAATGCTATCAGCACTAAGAGGCTATACTCACAGAGCTGTGTATAGAGATCTTTGGGGAAACATGATACATATTGTTTGAGTCATTCTTTGGGGAAACATGATACATATTGTTTGAGTCATTCTTTGGGGAAACATGATACATATTGTTTGAGTCATTCTTTGGGGAAACACGATACATATTGTTTGAGTCATTCTTTGGGAAACACGATACATATTGTTTGAGTCATTCTTTGGGGAACACGATACATATTGTTTGAGTCATTCTTTGGGGAACACGATACATATTGTTTGAGTCATTCTTTGGGGAACACGATACATATTGTTTGAGTCATTCTTTGGGGAACATGATACATATTGTTTGAGTCATTCTTTGGGGAACATGATACATATTGTTTGAGTCACTCTTTAGGGAACATGATACATATTGTTTGAGTCATTCTTTGGGGATGATACATATTGTTTGAGTCATTCTTTGGGAACAGGATACATATTGTTTGAGTCATTCTTTGGGAACAGGATACATATTGTTTGAGTCATTCTTTGGGGAACATGATACATATTGTTTGAGTCATTCTTTGGGAACAGGATACATATTGTTTGAGTCATTCTTTGGGGAACATGATACATATTGTTTGAGTCACTCTTTAGGGAACATGATACATATTGTTTGAGTCATTCTTTGGGGATGATACATATTGTTTGAGTCATTCTTTGGGAACATGATACATAATGTTTGAGTCATTCTTTGGGGAACATACATATTGTTTGAGTCATTCTTTGGGGAACACGATACATATTGTTTGAGTCATTCTTTGGGGAACACGATACATATTGTTTGAGTCATTCTTTGGGGAACATGATACATATTGTTTGAGTCATTCTTTGGGGAAACATGATACATATTGTTTGAGTCATTCTTTGGGGAACACGATACATATTGTTTGAGTCATTCTTTGGGGAACATGATACATATTGTTTGAGTCATTCTTTGGGGAAACATGATACATATTGTTTGAGTCATTCTTTGGGGAACATGTTACATATTGTTTGAGTCATTCTTTGGGGAAACATGATACATATTGTTTGAGTCATTCTTTGGGGAAACATGATACATATTGTTTGAGTCATTCTTTGGGGAACATGTTACATATTGTTTGAGTCATTCTTTGGGGAAACATGATACATATTGTTTGAGTCATTCTTTGGGGAACACGATACATATTGTTTGAGTCATTCTTTGGGGAACACGATACATGTTGTTCGAGTCATTCTTTAGGGAACATCATACATATTGTTTGAGTCATTCTTTGGGAACATGATACATATTGTTTGAGTCATTCTTTGGGAACATGATACATATTGTTTGAGTCATTCTTTGGGGAACACGATACATGTTGTTCGAGTCATTCTTTGGGGAACACGATACATATTGTTTGAGTCATTCTTTGGGAACATGATACATATTGTTTGAGCCATTCTTTGGGGAACACGATACATGTTGTTCGAGTCATTCTTTAGGGAACATGATACATATTGTTTGAGTCACTCTTTAGGGAACATGATACATATCGTTTGAGTCATTCTTTGGGAACATGATACATATTGTTTGAGTCATTCTTTGGGGAACATACATATTGTTTGAGTCACTCTTTAGGGAACATGATACATATTGTTTGAGACATTCCTTGGGGAACATACATATTGTTTGAGTCATTCTTTGGGGAACATACATATTGTTTGAGTCTTTCAATGGGGAACATGAATCTTCATAACAAATTTCACAGGAATCCATCCAATAGTTAACAGTAAACTTCATAGTGGCACCAGACAAAATGTCAGGGGTTCACCAAAGTAAGTAAGATTCATCCACCGGGGACCATGATTGTCTTCCCATTTTCATGGCAATCAAATTAAAACTTGTTGATATATTTCAGTCCCAACCAAAATGGGGAAACAACCCATCAACACTGAGAAGCCTAGAGCCAAATTCAGTTTATCTTTTTCATATTCAGTTCATGGATGTTGACCAAACCTTCAGGAATTTCTGGCTGGTAATAATACCATAACCGACAAGTTTTTGTGACAGAGATCTCTTTGTCTTATATCCTCAGTAACCGTGGCCAAAGGTTGTAAGAGAAGGTCAGTTCAGTGATACTTTAAATTGGAATAATGAAGCCCTGATCATGTTGGTAAGTCACGACACACTCCTGTATGAGTGTATTGATGTATCGAATGTAGGTGAGGAGACAATTAGAACAGAAAGAGATCTGAAGGGTTTATCATAACCCCTCCAAGCACATGCAGAAAGTGAGTCAAAGATTACACTGAAATCCAATTGGGATCAAATTATTGAAAGGAAGCACGAGAAGAGTTTGGAAAATTGAGATTCTGTTCCAAAAATATGCTAATACCTCCAGTGCATATGATTAAACGGCTTATGGGCTGTCTCTTCCCTCATTATCCATTCGGTTTTTCTGCCCTGACGAGTTGATGCAAGCGAAGATAACAATGAATGCAGCAAAACAGTTTGTCAAACTTTCACTGCAGAGCAACACCAAAGTAAATCACAGGGAAGAAAACCCTTTGAGTCCAATCACACATCTATGATTTTGATTTATTTGATCCATTTAAAACAGCTGCTGCTCAAATGGCTGACGTTAATGAATAAACAGAGTTTGACAGGCAGCAGCATGGTCCTCTGCGAGACTGAGACGCTGTTAATCTGAGTGACAGTCATTTAGACAGCAGAGGATACATTATCTTGTTAGTGGCTATGTGGATGGCAAAGTCCTTAGGATAAGCAGCAGCGGTTTGCTCACATAATTTATCCAATTAGAGTATAACAGGGAGCAAACATTATGTCCCCAACAGACTAAAGCAAAAAAAAACATGATCCCATTGACAAATATTGGATTTCCAAAGGCCTCTATGAACCAAACATTAGTCAGAAATCAACAGATAAGATGAGTTTTAAAGACAACAGAAAGACTAAATGGTAAATTGTAAATGCACAGCTGCTGTGTAGTTCAGTACATTTTACTAGAATTACACTGAATTGCATTACAAGATCACCCACAAGTTAAACGCAAAGCTTTTCCTGTTTTTTTCCTTTCAAGGGAGTCGGCAAGGGAGGAAAAATTCAATATGTTTGAATCAGTTTCCATCCCTAATATTTGTAGTAAGAGAATGTTACATCATACTTGTGCACTCCACATTACAACCAAAGTTCCTGGATGGCAGAGTCCCATTGACATCAACAGTCGACCCACATCCAGCCCAGGTCAGATCTTGACAACCAGGGTCGGGCTGATACGCATTGGGCATGCTCATACCACGCCGTGTCTCCATATGGTAAACACAATACAGCTTCTTTAAAAAGGGTAATAAATCATACCAGTCAGTAGGAAGATGCTACAGACGTACGGTGTAGGTAACTGGTAAATGGAGGTGTCGACACCAGAAAGTCAGTAGCGATTTAACCTCAGCTTGATCTCAGAGACCGGCGTGTTTGAACCAACGCAGAGTTGAGACAAGAGGAGGAGAGAAGGCAGAGTAAATGTGGCCACAATGAAAGAGAGATGAAGGTAGTGAAACAAAGAGACAATCAGAGTGCAGGGAGGAGGGTTGAAAGATTGGAGCAGGAGGATGAGACCTTGAGGCTTTCTATGTAGCACGCTGGAGAAAGAAAATGAAAGGAGTGAGAGGAATGCGCACACACACGACTCCAAATAACATTTAGAAGTAGGGCAGCCTATCTGCCAGCTCAGAAGCCTGCAGCACTCTCCTCAATCATTATCCAACAAATGATACCATAATACAAAAGGCCTGGTTTATCTGCCTACTCATGCTAAGAATGAAGGCCTGTAGGCAGAGACGCAACTTGCAAACGTGACATGTGGATTTAAAAAAATGTAGACTTTAATTTGTGTGAATAAATAACAACAAACTAGTGCTGCTTCTGAGTTAGACTCTACAGCTGTAGATGCTTTTCCTGTGCAACGAGCATCACGTTCATTCACGGCAAATCAAACACGGCGAGTTTCCTCAATGCGCACCAAACTTTAAAGCCCATCCCAAAACCTGAAGGGGAGTTCAGAGATACATGTTTTGGCGGCAGAGCTGGTTGCCAAGGGAGACCTGGGGAGCGGCCTTACATTTGTGGTTAATTCAGATCTGCAGAATAATAGCGAGAGGAGGGAGCGAGAGCGAGGGCTCAACAGTACCATTCATCAAAAAGGACGGACCGAGGCGAACCGTGCAATTGAAATTCTAATCTAATTCAAATCTAATCGTTCTGTTGGGACAATCGGGATGACCGAACCGAATTTGTAAATTTACAGATGGGATAATTACTTAGACCAAATATAGACACAGAGACAGCAAAAAAGGGGAAAAGAACGGTTGCGGTTTATTATGGCAGCGAGGAACAGATGCAGGTGAGGAAGAGTTTCACTTCCTGCACTGCTACAAAATATGCTCGAATGCAAAAAGATACAATAACAAGACTAGAAGTTAGAAGTACAGGCTGTGCTTTAAATAAACTGTGCTCTGATTGTTTAGGTGATGTTTCAGTAGCAGCATGTTAGTGCTTGTTAATTGGCCCTAGGTTGATGAAATGTTATTCGTTGGGGAACAAGCAAATTGCTGCAGATTTTGCACAGATGATGATTCCAGCTTAAAAAGTCAGTTCATCCACTGGAGATCATGAACGTTTCTAATAGATTTCATGGCAAATCTATGCAATAGTTAGGATGGGATATTCAAAACTAAAAACGTCAATCTCATCATGGTACTAGAGGAAAAGTCACAAAAGTAAGTAGGGTTCATCCTCTGGCGAACATGAATGCCGACACAAATCTTCATCTGTGATAGTTGTTGAGATGTTCTATGCCTACAGCTGCTATCGTGGCTAAGAATAAACAAATACACTGCAGACCCAGCATAAATTAATCAAATTAACTGACGTGAATGTATATATTTAGTATTTTGCTTATTATAAAGTACAAGGGAAGCTTATTTGGAGTGCATTTCGATTGCATCAAATTGTCCCTATTATTTTGTCCACCCTCTGTTCTCATACAGGACTTTTTTGGCCTATACGACTTATCGTGTTCAAATCCAAGGACATACGAGCACCCTGATGCAAATGTTGTTCAGAAATGCAGGTGCACAGACACACACTCATCCACACAGTCCCTGCTCTGTTGACTTTAGTTGTGTTCGAGCTTGAGATTAGCGACAGAAGGCTTTGCAGCAGACAGCAACAACAGTAGCAAGCTGGTTCTGAGAACTGTTCAGTTTGTGGCTGAGCTCAACAGGGACCTTTACACCGCAATGTAACTGTAAGCTCGGAGTTGCTGACATCTTGCAATGCGCCCAAATAGAGTAAAAATAACACCGCTGTTACAGCTGACTTGGTTGAAAATGGCAATCAGTTCAGACGTTTGAATTTTATGGTCCTATCTGACTTTTTCCATCGAAACAACTGAGTCATTATTAATCTGCAACATCTATGAAGAAAATGTGCCTCCAGGCTCTTCGGGCAGAATTGAGTTCATGGCTTTAGAAATGTAGGATGAGGTTGTTTTGGGTGAGAGTAGATAAGTCTTGACTAACTGTAGTGCTGAAAGACGTGGCATAGCCTCAGGGCAGAAGACGAAAGCCTGTGTGTTTGTGTATGCGTGCGACATAATGTCGGTTGTGGAGGCACGGGCCGCTCACCACCTGCCTGTCCATCCATGTGAGCAAAGACCTGCTGTCCCTTTAGTATATTATCCACCGTGCACACACAAGTTCAGTACTTGTACAAAAGTGTGTCTGTGTGTATATATAAAAAAAAAATGTTGCAAAGAAATTTGAATCAGAATTTTCCACTTTAGACAAAATACTTCCACTCTGCTGACGTTTCTGTGACTCAGACGTCTCTCTCATCTGAGTGTTTCTCAGTTTGCATGTCAGCTCAAGTTTGACAGCTTTGGACACACCTGTATAATAAAAATAATTCTGTGGAAGAAATTAAATCGCTGCGTTTACTTGAGCAGACAAAGAACTTTAAGCCAACGTGGAGTCCAAATTAAAGAAAACTCTCACAGTTTATTACAGTAGCTGTGTTGCATGATGCCAGAATATAAAAGGGATTGACGTGTAGACAACAGGTGACGGTGTGAATAACGCTTTGAATAAAAAGTATGTGACCTTATAGTCCCGATTAACAAACAAAATGGGAATTAAAGCTTGTTTCCATTGACTACCAATATGGGATTATTCAGAGTTAGGCTTGTCACGTGTCATTGAAACATTGCAGAAGAAGAAGAGGGCGCGACAAGATACAATTAAATAAGCGCCAGTCAAACCTCAAATAGTAAGAAACAATGTAGAAAACTCATTGAAATATCATTTGTATATATATTTCATGTATTAATTTGAGGAACGTTACAGTCAACCTCCTAGAGCTGCACATTTTGCAAAGACGCCCGGTTGAATTTCGCTGTACCACGTCCTGATGTGACCGACCCTTTACAGAACAGATCATGCATAAGTACACTGATACTCTGACTTATTCTCAGATGACTGTTAATCAAGAAGAATGGGACCAGCGTTCACTCAGCGGTTTGGATAAACAAAGGGTGAGTGCACCCTTTCAAAAAACTGAAATCACATCTAATCCAGTACACATATAGGTCACCTACTATGCTCGTGTACATCTGCCATTAAGCCAGAATGAATACAAAGTGAAAACAATGCCCCCCCCCCCTTCAAAATATGGCATGCCTCCCTAAATACAGCATATCCCGCATTCACACTTAGCCCCAACTGCCCCCCCTCCACTTTGCTATAGATCTGCAGCCACCCTGGAGTTAAGCTGTGCTCTCATTTCTCTTCCTGTTTTCTGGGACATGCAGGGTGGGTAATCGTTATGCATAAATGTGATTTATTGATAATTAAGACATTTTTATTGGGTCCTGACTAGAGTTGTCACGATACTATACCAGACAAAGTATCGCGATTCTGGGTATTATCGCGATACTGCTGCCTTTTTTTATTATTATTATTTTTATAAACTGCAATGTATTTGTACTAGTTAGTTTGGAACAATGTTTGTTTTTTAAGCAAAATTAGTGTTGCCACTGACGAAGACGCCACGGCAGACTCGCTGCTCGGGCCCGGTGCTTCTGCCATGGTGAGTGTGTTGTCTCGTGTCTGGGCGAGACAGAACTTTAGCTTGTTGTTTGTTTTGAAGCGAGTTTCTATCGAAGCGGAGCTGTCTTCATGGAGTTCGTTCTTGCCGGCAGAAACATACGAACAGCCAATCAGCTAACAGACGGGCGGACCCAGCGTGCAACAGCCTATCACATCCCTGGACGTCACCAGTAACAGGCAAACAGCCAATCATTCAGCAGCTGTGTAGTTCGGTTGCGGTTCCATGTTGGTTTGTTTACAAGTGAGTAGCATGCAGTGAGAAGCCGGGAGGAGAGCAGAGGTGGCCGCTATGTAGCGGAGACTGGCACCGGTAATATAGTAATCCACGATAGTATCGTCGTGAAAAATTTCTAGTATAGTAGGAACCATTACGACTTGGCACCGCGGTTTACCGTGTATACTGTGGGTATCGTGCAACTCTAGTCCTGACTCTTCTTAAGTTCAGTCTAACTTTGGCTCCACTGTAGATTTTACAGTAAAAATGTTCACATTTCACACTCGTGTCACATGTGTTGTTATCACACGTCTGTGTGTGTGCGTGAGTAATCGTTTGTGATGGCTAGGTGCCGATATCTGACCTCAGGAATGAAGTGAAAATGGACATTTCTCTGTTTCTCTTGTGAAAGTTGTTTATTTTTGGCGCTGCCGTTGGCGCTGACGTTGGCGTTTGGGTGAGTGACGGGTGGTCACATGAGCGTAGAGAAGAAAAAAACCTCATGGGTTTTTATTGACAAAATCCACAATTAAAAGACAAAACTCCAACATTTTACTTTTACTTATTTAATATCATGTATCTGTCATTGATTCATCAGTTTGAGTAAAGTCACATGAGGACACCTGAGGTTTTACTTTGTGCCTGTTTTTCCACGACATCCCTCTTGACAGTCAGAGTCATGACAGGCCACACTGAAATGGAGAAAACTCAAAGAAACATAAGGTCTGCCTCTTCTCTCGACAGAGATCTTCTCATGAGATGTTCCCGAGACGGACAGGGGGACAAATCCAGAAAGAAGGGAGCCATGTAATTTCTATAAAGACTCCTGGCAGTCTGACGGACATGTGAGGAGGCTTAAAATCCCATTAGGGCCGATCAAAATTCAAGGGGGGGCATGGGTAGCCTGCCCTCAGCCTAAAATCTATTCCTGTCAGCACCGAGGAGATGGTAGAGATGGGCTAAATCAAGAGAGTGTATTCTGGTGGGAGGAGAGTGTGGGGATGAAAAGAAAACAGCGGCGGAGGGAGGTGGGGTTAGAAACGAGGGTGTAAGAGAGAACTTGAAACTTGTTTCCTTCAGAGAGACGGCGGCCTCCTGTAAACACCGCCTGTTTTCCTTAAGGAGATTCCGGTACACATCCTTTTCGGAGGCAGCGAGCTGTGGATGACTGCGCCGAACGTCTCTGTGCAGGATGCAGCGACGCCTGCCTTTGTCATTTCTTGTTAATCAATTGCAGAGAATGCAAGAGCACTACCTATTATGGAGCACTGGGGCTCTCATTCTTACATTCAAACACGTGTGAACACACCACTGGTCAAACTGAATGAATATATTCTTATAAACCAAACACAGTAGGACCAGTCATCCATAATGGGGGAATGGTTTTAACAAAACGCGTCTCTGAAAAGATCCACAGGAGACAAAATTGTGTCTTTTCACTTCCTCGCGGTGGGAACGGCAGGTGTGTGTGTGTGTGTGTGTGTGTGTTTGTAAAATGGATGAGGGCTTGACTCAACTAGCACAGCTCCTCTGCTCTGTCAAACCCAGATTCACTGTTTGTTCAGAGATGATCGGGCCGTGTTGCTCTCTCCCTCCTCATGTTTGCTACTGTTTCCCCCCCACATCGACTGAGACTAAAGAGATTAGCCGAGGGAAATGAAACCACTGCGGCTCTGCCAGCCACCGAAAAAAAAAACCTCGCTTCTCGCTTCCAGGACTTTCTCTCAAGTCTTTGCCGTCACTTCATTCCTCACTCTCTTTAATCACCCTCATCTCAGTCCCTCGGCTAAAGGGTTTGCGTTTTGAAATTAAAAGACAAGGCCGCTGCTTTTGTGAAGAGAGATGAGGAGAAAGTCGGGAAAGGCCGGTCAATATTCATCTACACAAAGCTAATTACATCGGACTTGGCAACCAACCATGAACGCATGCGGCTGCCCTCTAAAAACGGGTTTGCATTCACGCAGCGTAGGGTCGGTGTGTGGGGAGGGTTCGGCCCAAAAAAAAGAAGTGCTTGGCACAAAAACACAAAAACACAGTCTTCCCCGTGTGTTTGAAACACTTCCATGAGACATGAGAACGTGCACGTCAACTACAATCTTCCTCTTGGAAATACAAAGCTGAATTAAAAACCAACTGAACACACTCATCTGCTGCCACAGTCTCTTATTGGAGAGTTATGATGGCTACTGCTTGCTATGTCACACAAAGTATGACTAATAATTAGGGATGGGAATCGAGAACCGATTCTTGTTGAGAACCGGTTCCGTGTGTTTCAATTCAATGGAATCGTTTGGCAGGTTATCTAACGATTTTCATATCGATTCCAGCAAGCACGACTAATTACGCCGCCTAACTTTACGCAAGTTTGGCACGTGCAGTGCGATCAGTAGTAAACAATGGCACCCACTCGGTTCAAACGCTCCAAAGTTTGGCAGCATTTGACCAAAAAAGACGGCGACCGGGCGACTTGCAATCATTGCAAAGTGGAGATAACATCGTCAGGAGGGAACACGACGAACACGCAGAAACATTTGCGCACACAGCGTGCAATATTTTGAAATGAACGTCGTGTTTTTTATGGACATCGTTACTATTATCCAGGCCGTGGGACTCTTTTGACCTCGCTGTTGGTTTTGTAAGGTTGTGATACTTCTAACTAAACTAAGTTGATGCTGATCAAACTGTTTGTTCTCCTTTTCTTTCTCCTAAATGAGAATCGATAAAGAATCGAATCGTTTAAGCAGAATCAATATCGTAAAAATCTTATCAATTTCCATCCCTACTAATAATGTAATTTTTAAAATTTTAAACATTTTGGGAAACATGGCTTCCTCTTCGCTTTCTTGCTAAGAGTTACGTGAAAAGATCAATACCACTCTCGTGTCTGTCTGTTACATATGAACTTACTGGCAAGTGACAGTAAAAACAATTATTTGTAGTTTTACAGGTAATTAAGTGTGGGACTAGTTCGTTTTTGGCCTGGTGCCGTGATTTCCTGAAGTTTTTGTGTTTGCACCTTCAGAATAAAAGTCCAGTTTTCATGCTAAGCTAAGCCGACTCTTCCCTGGCTGTATTTAAAACAGATAAATAAGCAAAGCACGTTTTCCAAAATGTTGAACTATTCCTTCAAAGTCCAATTAATTACTTTAAATCCTTGGGGCGACCAGGATGTTTTTAAAAACAACTCACTCAAGAGATTATTAGAAAATTAAAAAAACTAATTATTTTGTGTATTTTTGGTCACAGTGGTTGCTTCAGTGAAAGTTATGCAGCCTCGCTTAAAGGTTTCCACTGCAAAAATGTCGTGACATGGTAAAAAAAAAAAAATAGTCATCCACCGGTCAGTTTAACAGCAGGAGTATATAAATAGTGGCATCGCTCTACTCACTGTCAGTAGCGATTACATTAAAAACACATGACAAATTAATAAATAAAGAGGTTACCTCCGATCAGCCAGACGCTCCTGTTTACATTAATCACAGGGGAATCCATAAAGCAGTAAGCGTGCTTCCTTCATTAGTCATTCAAAAACAAAAGATATTCCATACAATGAGGCTGAGAGTTACAACCTAAAGAACTCATTCATTATTCATTCGAGGCTTTCTTTGGACCTCCAGAGGATTCAATGTACAGAGATACACAAACCCGACATGTATGCATCCACATGCGAGCACACACTCAGACATAAATGAAACTTAATAACGCGCCGTGTGTGTATTTTTAAAACAGGAGCATCATATAAATAGATGCCGGTTGACACACAACTAGATGTTCAAATATTTTTCTTGTAGCAAATCAAAAGCATCTTCCCCTTTGCCTGCCTCAGCCTGCTGTTTTCCACGCTCTGCCTCAGCATCACTCTGATGATCATGTTTACTTTACAACCGTATTGATTTGTCAGTTTTCGGGGATTCGCAGGAAAATAACAAGCTCTTTTTTCTGCACACTCAGCCCGTTCACAGCAACTCATAAACAGTCTGGCTTTGTCTCTGTTCCATAGACCTACTTTTGTAGATGAGTTCAGCTCAGCCCTGAAATATCTCTTTTAAACAGCGGAGGGGGGGGGTTCCTCTGATTTTATACATTTGCAGTTTCACACTTAAAAAGCAGAACAGCAGCCAACCCACAAACCCAGTTTCTTTAAGCTACAAGAGCCAAAACAAAGTCTTTGATATTGCATATTTCCGAGGGCACGTGCACATTATGGCTTCTTAGTAGCTCAAAAAAAAAGATTCCCTGCACATTCACTCGGCTTCTCTTAAGAGCCTTGTCGTGTCTGAACCAAGGTGAACCAAGTGAGTCCCACTTAGATTACAGAGCAACCCCCGGCTGTCTGATACAGCTCTGTGTCAGCTTCTGGAGGAAAATGTCGGCCCATTGGGACAAAGAGAGGGAAAAATCATTACAGGATCCTCGTAGTAACACTACTGATACAGCTTTATGGGAAACAGACTCCACCAAGCCTGGCTATGAGACGATAGTGTGAAATATAACGAGGAAAGTGTGAATTTCAGGTGACAACAAGGGAAAACAAATTAAAACCTGCGAAAGCAAAAATGGTTGATGGTGAAATTCTAATAAAGAGTAGCTCAACGCAACGCAATAAGCCTCAGTGTGGCTTTAATTAAAGGCAGTGATAACACACACACACACACACACACACACACTTACACACACAGTGTCCTTCAACTCTTTCAAACACACCCACCTCTCCTTTATTGCCTTCCCAGAACTTGTGTTCTGTTGTCCAGCCACTGAATGCATCGCTACATCCTTGATACAAATTTCATCCGACAGCCACACACTCTTTGTGTGTTTTGTATTGTGTGTGTGTGTGTGTGTGTGTGTGTGTGTGATTACTGTCTTATTGTAAAAAGGTAGTTTCTGTCCTCTGCCATGGAACAAGAAGCACAGGTCTGAAGAGGAAAGAGGAAAGTGTGTATGTGACATAATGACTTCATCTTACCCTGATTCTCCTCATGGCTGCCACGATCTCCATCCGGCTGTTTGGCCTCGGCACGTCCAGGCTCCCCACGTACTGTAGTAAACAATCAGAGATATAATCACATAATCAAACGTAACGCGCTCAGTGAGAGTTTGTGTTAAATCAATTGCTATTCTCACTCGAGTGTGCAGATGATTCAAATCTGGCAGCTTCCAGAGTGACATCCAGGGTCATTTATGAAGATTATTTTAAGTTTTAAAAGGTAAAGGTCTGCAATATGTGTTGATGTTCATCCTACAGACTTCATCATACAAAACTAAAACAGACAAATTCTCCACTGGAGAGATTAACACAAGTTTCACCTGATAAACTAAATATTCTGATGGAAATGTGGCTTCTCCATTGAGGACAAAATGTGTTTAATATCTTGCATGAAGGACCAGCTTTGCCTTTTTTAATCAGCTCTTAGCTGCTTGCATATATTCTAATGTGTGGCCGTGTAATTAAGAGGCTCTAGGGAGTGAGTTGCTGTTGTTGTTTGTATTATTTTTAATACTGTAAAGAGCATTTATTTCTATTCATCTGTATCTGCTGGCTTATATATATATACTTGTTGAATTTTCAGTGCTGCCACACGAACATGAGGCATGTTTATGTTACTGTCCTATCCACTCCTCGGTGTTTATGCTCTGCAAACAAGTAAGAAATCATCTGTGCATGGGGGGAAATATTGAGAAAGACAGACGAACCGAGATAAGCAGCGCCGCTTAATAAACAAACCTAATAAACTATAGAGATACAATCAGACATGTGATTGAACTTTGGACCAGAAACACGCCTTTTATTTTAACCCTTTGTTAAACCCTTCAAATACATTAAAAGCTATAATCTCGATTGAAAAATAACATATCCATTCCCTCCATCTTTCATATTCTATACCCCTTATTTTATTTATACTTCTATACTAGTTTATCTTTTCTTTTCCATACATGTTCTGTGTATGCTCAATCCTGCCACAGTAAATTCTGTGCTTGTGTAAACTTGCATGGGGAATAAAATTAATTCTGATTCTGATTCTGAATATAGGAATTGTGTGCGAGTGTGAACAGAGCTGCTAAAATCTGAATACTGGTCTGGCTGTTTTCCTTTGAGCTTAATAATTCAATGATCTGGAAAGAGGAGGAGGAGGAGGAGGAGGAGGAGGAGGAGGAGGGGGGACCTGAAAACACTCAGATCACTTTGGAGCATCAAAAACGAGGACACCAACCTCATTCTGAGAGGTTATGCAAATAAGATGTTGAAGAAATGTAAATGATTTCCCATCAGGCATGCAGAATAATTATAATAACAACAACAACAACAACAACACATGTGTAGTTGAGGACATGTTCAAACTTCATGAGGATCCAGTGCACCTGCCACCCTCAGAGTCACAATAAAGAAAGAAGAAATCTCACCTTAGCTTGGAAATGAATCCCATGCTGGTAAGCCTCTTCATTATGGAGGGGGACCCTCGAGTCCGCCACGTCGTCCACCAGGTTGTACCTGTTCCTCGCGGGCATCACGGGCTTTCACGCGGTTTTAAAAACACGCTGTTTAACAAACTAAACTAAGGGGGATCAGGTCAGATGATGTCGTCCCCGGCTCTGAAACGCGCCATGTGTGTGAGCACGGTGCACCTCCAGGAGTGACTTCCCGGTGGAAACGCCAAAAAAAAAAAAAAAAGGTCCCGTCCTCTGGAGGGACAGACAGATCTGAGCGCCCTCTTTTCTTTCCTTTTTTTCCAGTGACACCGAGAAACACTTCGGGATTTCCTTCCTGAAACGCTTCCCGCAAAAAAAAAAAAAGGAAACAGGCAGAGTGTGCGTGTGCGTGCGTGCGTGTGCGCAAAATGTGTGTGCGTAAAGCCAAGGGGGGAAATCCAGCGTAAGAGGCGGTGTTTATGTCTCTGCAGGTGATGTTGCTCGCTGTGGGTATTTCTTATTTATTTATTGAGAATCTCGTCCTGTTGGTGCTGCACCCGCCTCTCTCTCTCTCTCTCTCTCTCTCTCTCTCTCTCTCTCTCTCTCTCTCTCTCTCTCTCTTACTCCCCCTCCTCCTCAAAGCACAAAGCAAACCCCCTCATTGGAGCAAAAGTTCCCAAGCATGATGCAACCAGGAGCTGGAGGAGGAACACCGCCAGACAATTAGTCCCCTCACCTCCCCCTCTGGAGGTGAAAATGTGATACACTTGTATTCCTGGGAGATTTAAGGTGGATTTTTTATTTTTGTTTTTTTTCTAGATGCAAATTGTGCAGAAAAAAATAAAGATTTACTTTCAACACCTTATGAAATACTCGAATGCATCTCCAAATGTGGTTTGAATTTCAATTTCTGATCACCTGAAGTGTGTTCAGAGTACTCTCATACTACCTGAAGCTACATAAACCATTTAAAACCCCTCCTGGAAAACATTGTCACAAAGATGCACTCATGAAAAGTTTAATTTTTGGTTCTCATAGGACAGAGATGCTGAAAAAACATGATGATCTTACAGATTATGAAGCATTGCTGCATATTAAATTATAAAGTAGTTAAAAATAAACATGTCTTGGTCTCTGTAGCTAATTTCCCCCGTTCACGACTAACTTTAAATTTCTGTATAACTCACCGGTTCAAATTATATTAAGGCTTATAAGGTTATGCATAATTAACGGCATGGCTGCTTTGATTGACAGGTAGGTGCTGTTACAGATGGGTGGTCTGAGCCACCTCAGGGCCTTATTCTGACCTTCACCACAGTGCAGCTTCATGAAGTCACACATACACCATACATTATTTCTGCCAGGGTTATACACTAATAAAAAACATACTAAATCTGACACACTGGACCTTTAAAGCACCAATAATATACATCCTAAGACATCTGTAAAAGACTGACATGGACAATGAAGTACTTTTACTTTTGGGTATCTGAATGGTCATACAGTATGGTTTTGAATGCAGGACCTTTACTCATAGTGGAGTATTTCACAGTGTGGTATTAGTACTTGTACCTATGTGAAAACTACAAACCTTACTACACATATGATCACTTTATACAATATGATGCACAAAACTGTTTAAGCAACCTCCACCTTGGTCAACATTAAATACATCAATAATATAAAATATAGTACTGACACATAATGAGTACCTTTACTTTTGATCTGTACTTTTCTGTATGCAAGACTTTTACTAGTATTCGAGTATTCATACACTGTGATATTACTGCTGTTATTTGAGTATTTTTTTTCCCACCGCTGTCTGGATATATGGACATTTGGACATTCCCTAAATTTAAACAACCTATTCAGGCTAAGAGCCTGCGCTCTGTATAAGTGCAGAGTCAGGTTGCTGATTAAACAACGCTGAGGATTCGACACACAGACCTCATCTGGCCGATTTCATCATCCCATCCCCTCCACAGGAGCCCAAATGAGTCTATTAGTAGATAACAAGAGTTCAGTCACTAAACAGCCGTTATTACCTGAATGACAAATCGCTTTAATGACTCCAAAATGTCATTTCTGTTGAGACAATAAATGGCTGTTTGCTGTTTGGTCATAAAGTGGGAATGAGGGAGTTTTGATTCTAATGATGCTGAGCCTTTATTAAACTCCCACCTCATAACTGCAGCTGCTGGATTAACAATAAACCTGCAGCCTGCATGTGGAGCATCACAGGTTCAATTGAAACAGTGTCTTCCCTCTCTGGAAGAAGTAATGTCTTACAAAGTTAATTAAATACTAGGTAAAATAATTAAAACTGGGTTGAAATAATGTAACGGCTCCCTCTGCTGGTGATAATAAGTTACTGAAGTGAAATTTTGATCATGTTTCCAGATGTTTTAAGAGGTCTGTGCCTATTGTTGGCAATGTTACAGTTCGTGGACGCACTTATATGGATTAACCCATGAAAATCAAATGAATTAAGATCTAATAATGTGAAAAAAGGCAGCCAGCTCCAATTAAATCCCACTAATCTGCACTAAAAGGGCAATATATTATATATTATATTATAAGCTTCATAGGTGAGAGAAGATTCCCCATGAGGGAAGGACAAGAGCTGTCATGATGCAGTTTTAATTAAATAGTAAGAGGTGGTGATCATTAACCTGATGGATTAATTTAAACAGACAAAAAAACAACCTTTAAAATAGCTTCATGTGAGGTCAGACTTACAGACATAAGAAATCTATTTGAGCAATGCAGCCAAACAAGAGAATAAAGAATAAACCAAGAATCTAAACCATGCATAAAAGGTGTGATTCATTTGTTAACATGTCCATGTGGCTATGTAGGAAAAAACATCAACTCAAATTGTAGCAGAACATAAAAGTACTGTGAGATTAAAAAGTATCTAGTTACAGAACATAATGGAAATGAATCATACTGTCTTTAAAGACCAAAGAGGGGAGCTCTTTGGTCTTTAAAGACAGTATGATTCATGCCTTCTGGATTAATAAACTAGACTTGAAGCCAGGAACAAAATCCTCCCACCTCCCAGGACCTCAAAAGTTCACCAAGATAAATCTAGTTTCTTTAATCAAAACATAAAGCGTAAAATTTGCTTCTTTTTTATGTCGGAGGTTATATGCCAGATTATTTCCAGAAAGTAACCAAGAATCTTTCCACAAACTATTCAAGGTCAACCGCACTGACTTTAGAATTAGTTTGGGATATTTATATCTCACCAACAGACAGAAGAGAATTAAGTATACTGTGTTTCAAAAACAAAGTTGAAGGACTGTAGAATCAGCTCAATTCATTTGACTTCATTACTGATTGGTATCCACTTTTCTGCACATAAAAACGTAGATACCGTAGGAGGGTTCACTCCCTATTCCAGCTTTGATTGATGATGCCAGACAGTTCCTCATCTCTTTTTTGGAAATGATGACAGACTGGCTGTCATCCATCTATTAGCAATGCCTAGCAAGAGATTCCCATCTGGCTGTATCATTTATCTCGACTGCAGTGAAGTCGGATCGCTTTCCATGTCTCACCATCTGATTTTTACAGCTGCTATAAAGATAAATCGCACGTGTGTCATATGTCAGTCTGTTTGGAAGATATATACCGATGACGGCTATGTTGAGTCTACAAAGAGAGCGACAGACAAACTCTTAGCAGAATCTCAAAAATTGTGAATTTTACTTACATTTAAATCTCTCAAGAATCAACAGATTCTCTTTAGGTGTGTAACATGAGCTCAAAGTGTCAGGCAGGAATGGAGTGACCTTACTGTCCTTAACCATATTCACATATGGACTGTCAAAAAAACGTCTTATAACTTGTGACAACCACCAGCCACGTCATAGTCACACACTAGGGTTGGTTATGTCAATTTAAACGATTCATCTCATTTTTCTTCATGCATTTCATTGTCATGCAGCAACCTAACACATGTCATGTATCTAGAAAAAATAAACACAGCCACATATTGTAAGCTGGTTAGGAAACCTAAACTGTAGTTCTCCCTTTGTACATTTGAATAAGAATAATTGTTTTGTAATCATTTGTTTAAATAATTGACTCGCATCAATGTCCAATGTAGGAAAATTTTTTTAACAACATCCTTTATGGAGTGAGATCTAATCAAAGTAACATCAACCATATCATCCCTCAGTGATATATAGACATGTTTACAGTCCATACTGTAACATTATTCAAGTATTTATATCTAAAACACTGAAAAATAATGTAAAAACAAATGTTGGCATGTCAGGTCAAAATGATTTATTACACTAAAAGAGCGAGCCTCCCTTCACGTATAAATACTCTAAACAAAAGGATGCAATGCAGTATATAAACAAAATATGAAAAATGGTAACCTGGGTTTCTGTGATGGGACTGGCATGTTATGAATAATTCTTCTGCACTCAGAGAAATCCTCTCTCAGATGTTCTTTGATCGTCAGTAAAAGAAAAAGACAATTCTTGACACACAGGAGCAGAAAACTTTGAGAAGACCTTGAGGATGCTCATGTTACTTTAAAGAATTTAATATATTTTCAGGGTGGTATGATCCAAAGAATATTCCTATAAGGCTTTCTTCTATAAAGGGTTTATCTGTTGTAAATAAATTTTAATTAGTGAATATTTATCTGTGCATAACTCAGTCCTGTACACATCAACATCACCAGAAAAGACAGACACTAGATGTGATTACTCATATCTAATTGGTATGCAAATCCTGTTAATTTCGAGTCATTTCTTCTGTTGTCTCAGCTCATAATGCATCATAATGCAAGATTTTAGATTAATGGTATAGCTCTACAACAAAAGCAGCAAGGCTAAGCCAAACGACCCGTTTAAAGTGAAAAGTGAAACCATTATATTAATTTAAGCGGCTGTGCTACTTGTCTCCTCTGAACAAATACAAATTAATTAAATGCTATTTTTCAATTTGCTGCAATAGCAATCCAGCTCCAGTAATCACAGGTCAGGTTTCGAGTGTTATTCATGTGTCAGACACTGTTTCATGTAGACAGGGAGGACGAGAAAATAATGAAAGCACCTCGTTGAATAAAAGACTAGAATCACAATTACAAACAGTGTGGGTCACATTAGGTTGAATGACAATTACGCGCAGGTGCAATATTTATTATCCCCCTTTACTTCAAAACTGTGTTTGGGTGAGTGTTGGTAGGATGTTTGTGCAGTAGTTTAAACATTTGCATATTCATGAAATCTGGATTTTTTTTTTATTGAGGGAGAAGGAATATAGGTATCTTTTAAACCTGTTAACCAGTTTAACTAACTTTTTTTTTTGTTGAATCAGAATCAGAAATACTTTAATAACCCCAGATAGATAGATAGATAGATAGATAGATAGATAGATAGATAGATAGATAGATAGATAGATAGATAGATATCGATCGAACATCTGTAGCAAATTCCACGGCGATCCACTAGAGGAAAGAAGAAGCCAACACCATGGTAGTAGTAGCAAGTTTGTTTAATTCACTAATTGCTGACAGGATCAGGATTCACATCACAACACACATTTTACACATATCCCTTACAGCAAAATATGCACTCAAACACTTAAAATGTAAAATCAATCAAAATCATCATCACTGGATTTGTGTGTCACCGCAATAAAAATAAATCTGGACGGCTGCAGGACGAGGAGACGAGTGTTTTTGTTCTTTTTTTAACCTGTAGTGTAAGACTGTGCAGTGTGGGACCGGAGCATACTGCTGGTGTGTGTGTGTAGTGTTTAAATCACTCGTGAACACTCGCTTGTGTGTGTCTGATACTTTCATAGTCGTGTTTGCTAGTTACCGTACATCTATGATATACGCATGAACTACTTTGTATCTGTGCATGAAGTATGATACCTGAGAGCTGGTGGTGATGAATGTGTTAATAATCCACTCAGTCACTGACCAGCCAGTAACAGCTGTAAGAAGTACGTGTAAACAATTATTCCAAAAGCATCCTTATTACCAATGACACGACAGAGGCAAGGCAACGAAACAACACAAAACGCACATTGTATACCTCACTGTATACCTCATGTGATCGACAAAGGCAAACCATGGCTCTGATAGCTGTGTGGGATACAGACCAATTAAGTCCCTGAATCAAGACACTTCCCCTCATTAAGCTTTAATGGGTTTTGGTAGAGTGTTCTAATTAAGACTTATAATAAATACAACGGATATTCAGAGACAGATTCAAAAACAACAAAAAAAACAATAGGTACATGTTTTAAGAAGGAGAACATTCCACATAACGCACCACAAAATCTGCTACCGGCCGCTCGATCGCGAGGAAGCTTGTACGTGAACGAGCCGCCCCGTGCACCGAAAGCTTTTTAAAGAAACCAGAGTCCCTGCTACCAAACGTTCAGTGCAGGAATGCCACGTCTGAGCTTAACCAAATGAATATATGAAAGTATAAAACAAAAAAAAGAATAGACTTTATCTTTGGGTATACCAGATACATTCCCCAATGTTAAAAATATCCATGTCTATCTGTGTTTAAAAAATGCATCGGGGCTGCAGTTCAGAGCTGTGGGAGTGCAGCGGGTGGGATGCTCAATACTTTATGAAAGTCTGGTTGACTCAGAGGAAGATGAATATATATTTCCAGTTCATTGGTTATGAAATCAAGCTAATTCAATAAAAAAAATCCAATTTTCCCTCATCATGTACTTGCTTAAATCTAACGCAGACTTAAATCTGATGCTTGTCTCTAATGGCTGAGAAGTTAATAAGATCATAAATGGAAATAGATTTTTTTTCTTGCACTAGTTTTCACTGTGAGCTTCTCTTCTATGAAAAATGTATACATTCAGTGCTTCAAGTAGTTTCTTACAATTGGAACCACGCTGCCTAAAATGCATCATTTCAACTGTCCTTAAACGTCACACAGCTCTGAGTCGCAGCCTCAGAGGCATACCGGAATAACCTCGAGTCAGTTATGTACATTTTACAATCACATTAATTTCTAGATTTCAGATTTTCTGAAAAGGCTCTTGGGGCTACAAAGACGTACAGTACCTCACATATTTTCCTGCAAATAAAACAGGGCTCAAAACTGTCGACAGCAAAGGAGAACAGATTAATAAAAATAAAACATGACAGATCCCATTTACACGGCAGGTACCAAACGATGGACTGGATCCAACATCAATCTGTTTGGATACTATTAGGTCAGGACGATAATAATGCAGCAGTTTAAGTAAATAAATAAACTCGATGTTATGGAGGGATGGGAGAGGGAAGGAGCATAGAGGAGGAGGAGGTAGGATGGATGGAGGACTTGGAGAGATTCATCCGTAAGAACCGAAGGGGGGAATAAAAAGAGGAAGAGGAGGAGGGCTCACTCTGGAGCCCCGTTTGTTGTTCCTGTCATCCTCTCTTCATCCCCCTGTTTCTGATGCTGCAGTCTGGCGTAAGTCACAGCGTCTCCCCTGAGAGAGAAAGTAAAGGGAGGAACACGAGAGAGAGAGGAGGGTAATAAAAAGTCACGACAAGGAAGAGGTGGGTCGAAACAAAAGGAGAAGCGGGTGTGTCGGGAGAGAGACGGCAATGTTAATTGCAAGGTTATTACACGGCTCACCTTTTCAGAAGTTAATTTGCATGAATAAAAAGAGGCTGATTATGGATGTTAGGACTTCCAAGCATCAAATAAAAAAAATTTTATTAACCGATTATGTGGAATTTAATATGAGAGCCTGTTTTAATGTGACGTTTTAGAGGATGAGTGAGACACCGAGAGATACGAGAAAATTACAAAATGTCCATATTGTAACAGCTAGATCGTGGAAATAAATATTTCATATTACATGTTAAGACATCTTACTTTTTGCCTAAAGATGCCAGGCCGTACAGAACTCCTGTAGCGAAGGCGATGGCGTTTCCAAACAAGGTTGTAATGGAGAAACTCAAGAAGACTGGAAACAGAGCCATCCTGAGGAGGACAGAAAACAACAGTCAGTGAATCATACCAAGTGGATAAGAGAGCCACAGTCCCGAACGCGTGTCAGACAGTTTATGCAATGTTAATAACTATCAGAAATTTAATTTTTCATACAGTCTCGGATGACATAAATCGTGCTGTTCTCACCCGCAGTAGAAGAAGGCTTTCTGCCAAGGCCTGAGTTTGTCTGCGCGGGCTGCCACCGCGTTAGCAAACTCTATGAACTGGCAGCAGAACGGGACTTCACACAGGAACAGCACGAAGGCATTCAACCTTGAAGACGGGGAGGAGAGGACACAGCAGTGAATAACCGTCTCACATACCGTACGGCTGCAAGCGATGGAAGTCAGCGAATACAAAAGAACTATTATGCTGCCGTCATTCAAGGTGAACGCACCGGGGTCGAAGCGTTCACACCGACGGAAAGTTTATGTCGTGAGCTGGCTGTGACTGTCGACTATTTTCTTGATTAATCATCGCTTTTGTTCAACTAACAGCCCCAAACCATAAAATATTCACTTCACTATCCTCAAAAATGGGCAGGGGAGGTCTTTAATTAGATTTTTTGGATCACATAAGATCAGAGAGAGACACACACATCCAGAACATTTACTTTAGTGATATATCGATTGTCAAAACAGTAAAACAGTCACTGGTTTTCTGTTTATTGACCGATCCGTTTATGGTTTCAGCACAAAGTGAAGTAAAACTGGCACAGTCTCTTCTATAATCTGTGTTTTAATATTTCAAGGTGTGGACAGCTGCTTCATGCCAACTTTACACAACTTAAACTGAAAAAGCAAAATGTCATTTTCTGGGGAAAAAAGAAAGACCTCTAACAACCATTCTCTCGAATCATCTGAAAACTGAAATTCTGATCCCCAGAGTCTAAGATAAGTTCACTGTCAGATATGACAAAGACCGGCAGCAAAGACATTTCTGACATTGTTCATCTGAGTGAAACGGTTTATGATTTAGCTCTAAAAGAATCCTTTGACTCCGGTGTAAAGCGTACAAATAGCAGAAGGTCTTGGTTGTCTTTTTTTTTTTTGGTAATCAGTCTTAATTTGAATCTGGCGATGTAGCTCAGCTAACAGAGCAGCAGGGGAAAAAAAAAACAAAGCACAGCTGGCGTCCCTGTGGTATGAGTCAAATCAGTGCGGTCTTTGGCAAACGTCCACGAGACGAATTTCTCCACACCTCTGACATCTGAGCAGCAGGTGTGGCCACATGGCTACATGAGCAGTGTAGAGTAAATGAACAACTGGTAATCTGCACAGCAAAGCTCTGATGGATCATCGATGTTTCAAATGGTTTGAGTTTAAGTTTTTTTGAGTTCAAGCTCACACGTGTCAGTGACACTTCAGCCTGCAGCAGAACAGTATGAATATTATTCATTAGATTAAGTGATCACCAGTCTGTTACGACAACACTTTGATTGTGTGACTGTATTCTGCCAACCTAAACGAACAAATAAAAGACTTTATTTAAGTTTCAGAGCGGCTCTGTTCTTTTTGCTCCTTTATATCAACTTGTGGGATGTGAACAAGCTCATTTATGCGTGCATATGTTAAAGTGAAGACTTACACCATCCATACTCCGGCGGCGATGTTTAAAGGGTTCACAGTGACGCACATCCAGACTCCTGAGACGGCGCAGGCTGCACGATTAGGACAAAAGACAAAGCAAAGGGACCAATATTAAGATCAGAACTTATGACAGATCATGCTACTGTATGGAAAATATTATAGCTTTTGGCATTTTCAGTCCACATTCCTGACTGGTATGCTGGTTTTAAAAGCCATGATGAGTACATACCACAAGAAAATCAGCAATGCAGAACATATGGAGCACGTATGATATGTGGATACAAATGTGCAGCGTACAAAGTCAGTGAAATCTGTCATCTGTACATCTATAAATCACCTGATATCTAAAGAAAATTGGAAACATTTTCACGCTTGTATCTGGATGTGAGAGCTATTATAAAAACACGCTTTAACCTGAAAATTAATTACCACATCACATTAGAAACACTAATTATCGCTGTGTCAAAGTCAAAGCAGGCTACAGTTTTTCATTCACACGACAATTTGTTTCAGACAGATTCCTTTAATGATAATTCAGAGTATTTTTTCTATGTTAAACATTTTATTTCACGGTGCCCCACACGTAGACACAATGTCTGACTATCCGTCGTCTGCAACATGAGACGAGCTGAAGTTAAATTAACACGCATAGCTTCACTGGTAACCAGGCGACTGCTGGTACGATCATAGGTTGTGAAAAATGTATGCAAATGATCCACACGTGGAAATCTTAGAAATCTTAAAAAAAAAAAGTGTAACATGGCAACATCACACCTTGTAACGAGCGTGTCAGTGAATCCAATTAGATATATATATAAATAAAAAACAATTATCAGTTGTATCCATGTGAACGTAAAGTAATAAAACACATGAGGTGTGTCTGCCGTCATGAGTTTGTGGTTTATTAAAAAGCTTTGTGTGGTTCTGACTGTAACAGCGATATTTAAATATCATGAATGCTACAGATATGGGGCACATTTTGCTGTTGATGTTAAAAATGTTTTGCCACGGGGCGGTTGGTAGCGTAGTGGGTCAAGCGGCCGCCCCGTGTGTGGAGGCTGTAGTCCTCACTGCAGCTGGCCCCGGTTTGAATCCCGCATCGGACGGCTAATTTACTGCGTGTCACTCCCCCTCTCTCTGCCCCCTGCTTCCTGTCCATCTTCAGCTGTCCTATCAATAAAGGCATAAAAGGCCAAATAAATAAATAAATAAATAAATAAATGTTTTGCCACTGATGCCAGCCAAAGTGCAAGAATGTAACATACAAACTGAACACATTGCGACTTGTCAAACACAAACGCTTTTATCCGATAAGATTAATAACGCTTACATTCCACGTAGGCGTGTGCTCACTGACACACCTAAAAGCAACAGAGCAAAGCTGCAACTAATCCTTTTCCTTATTGACTAATTAGGCACGACGAATTGCTTCAGTCGGTAAAACATCAGAAAATAATCCAACACCGCTGTTTCCCAGACAGCACAGTGACATCTTCAAATGATTCTTTTTTCTGTAGCTGCTTATCCTTATATCAGGGCTGCGTTAATCTTGAATTCAACTATTTGATTTATTAGAAGAAAACTACACACAAAGAACGAATATTTTTGGGGGCTTTTATGCCTTTAATGATAGGACAGCTGAAGATAGACAGGAAGCAGGGGGCAGAGAGAGGAGGAGTGACACACAGTAAATTAGCCGTCCGATGCAGGATTCGAACCAGGGCCAGCTGCAGCGAGGACTACAGCCTCCACACACGGGGCGGCCGCTTAACCCACTACGCTACCAACCGCCCCGAACCAGCGAATATTTTGAGTTTTTGTGTAAAAAAATTTTTCTATCAAAGTAGCTGCTTATTAACCTTCAGTCATTTAAACCCTGGAACAGGCATGAATGCTATCACTTTACATCTGTGCTGTTTCCTCCTGTTTCAAAAATAAAACGGTCAAATGTGAGAAAGATGTATCAAAAGAAAAAACACATGAAAGCGTGATTTTCCAAAAAGAAATCCAACATTTCTCACTTTCATTTCAAAACAAAAATGTTTAAAGTAAACATATTCCCATTGTTTATCATTCATAATTCGGTGATATTTGCACACACAGACAGACAAAACCATTCATAGTCTCAGTCTGACACTCTAGGGTGAATATTCTGGTCTCTATGTGAAGGTTGAGCCCACGCTTGGCTGTCACAAGTTGGAAGAACTATGTAGCTGTATATCCCGCTTTGGGTTTTCAGACCATCGAGCCTCCTCCTTAATAATACAGAGCCCATTGAATATGCAGGGACGCGGGGTGGTTAATGTGATACTCTGGTGTCACTGTGAAGGAGAGGAGGAAGGAGAGAAGGGCTGCATGCAACGCTGCTGGAAAAAACAAAAACTGCAAAGGCCAGCAGTTAAACAACTGAGGTGAAAGAGACAACAACAACACACACATATATATATTTATTAAACAGCATAATTTAGGATGCTCTTAAGGGAATAAGGCGGTGGCTGCTGCAGTGAGGAGACAATGGGGCTGTGATAAAGCTTGTGTGTGAGCTGCATGATTCATTATACACAATAAAATAATATTATAATATAACAAACAACATAACAAGCAGCTGACAAGATAAGAAACTTAAATATCACCTAGTTAGACTCATTTATAATGCACACAAGCTATGGCAGCTTTATCATTTATTTATTTAGAAGAAATATACTTTAACTACTACTCACACACTCCTCCCAGGACCCCGGCTGTCTTGCAGAGCCATCGGTACCACCATGTCATGCCATCGTCCTCCGGAGCGGGTTTGGTGGAGGCTGCGGTCTCTTCGGAGCTCATTGTGTTTTCCCGGTGTTAGCTGGAGCCACACGGTGTGTTTACAGTTCACGTTAGCTCGTCTATGTACAAAAAGAAAAACAGATTTCTAGCGATGTAACTTTGAGTATTTCCTTTGTCTGTTGGTGTTTTGGGGGTGGGGGAGCCACAAGAAGCTGCTCATCCACACAGCTCTCCCCGTCAGTTAACACCAGCTAACCGGCTAAAGCTGCCAGCTTCGAGTGGATATCACCGCCGCATCAGGCCTAAACTCTCCTCTCACCGTGTAAAATATCATTAAAACAACACACACGCTGGATTCCGGTGTTTTAAACCGTTAAAAACTGTTATAATCCGCCGGTTTGTTTGTTTGTAGGCTCCTCGAGCGGCTGTTCCGGCTCTTCTCCTCCTCGTCCCTCCCTCCCTCGGCTGTTCGGCAGATGTAAGCGGTGCATTGTGGGAGGGATTGAGGGAGTGCGTCACGGTTTGTTGACATGCTGTTCCCAGATCAGCAGATTCAAAACAAACAAAACATGAAATCAGCAAAACATTATCACTTATTCTCAACACCAAGAAAAGAAACCATGTGTTGTTGTCAACCTCTTTTTTATTTATTATTATTATTAGGGAAATTTCACATCCATAAATGTAAAAAAAAGCTGTTTTTGATTGAAGTTGATTATTATTTTAAGTCTCTTAAGTTATGTCTCTCTATAATGAATATTCATGCAGATATGTTCAACCAACAACCTGTCACAACAGTTATAACTAGAACTTTATTTATATGTAAGATTACAAGTCTGTCACATCTAAGCTTTATTTTGGCTTTTCTGTTTTGATCTTTATTATATCATGTAACTATGCTGGTGCTATGTTACTATTGTCCAATTGTTTGTCTATTCTTTCAATAAAGTTTGTAAAAAAACCTAGCAGATTTTAACATACAAAAAACATAAAATCAGCATTGAGGGAAAAAAATATTATTACTTATGTTGAATACAAAGAAAAGAAACTTTTGTCAACCTCTATATTTTATTATTAGGGTAGTTTCACATCCATAAATGTAACAAAAAAAAGATTCCTCACCATCACTTAAGCTGTTTTTGATTGAAGTTGATTAGTATTTTAAGTTTCTTAAGTTAATTACTAACAAAAAATGTCTATCTATAATGAATATTCATGCAGATATTTTCACAGTTATAACTAGAACTTTATTTATATGTAAGATTACAAAGTCTGTCACATCTAAATTTTATTTTTGCTTTTCTGTTTTGATCCTTATTTTATTATGTAACTATGCTGGTGCTATGTTACTATTGTCCAATGTGAACTAGTATGACTGAATTCTTTATTTGTTTGTTTGTTCTTTCAATAAAGTTTGGAAGAAAAAAATCAGCAGATTTGAACATACAAAAAACATAAAATCAGCATTGAGGGGAAAAAAATATTATTACTTATTTTGAATACAAAGAAAAGAAACTATTGTCAACCTCTATATTTTATTATTAGGGAAGTTTTTACATTCATAAATGTAACAAAAAAGCAGCCGTTTTCGATTGAAGATGATTATTATTTTAAGTCTCTTAAGTTATGTCTAATGAATATTCATGCAGATCCTTTTAACCAGTAACCTGTGACAACAGTTATAACTAGAACATAATTTAATGTAAGATTACAAGTCTGTCACATCTAAGTTTTTCCCTTTTGATCCTTATTATACAGAGATGTATAAAGTACTGGAGTAAAGGAGTGGAGTAGAAGTACAAGTGCTATATCAAAAAATTGACTTGAGTAGAAAGTAAAGTGTTCGTTAAACACCATACTTAAGTAAAAGTACAAAAGTATTCATTATGTTTTGTACTTGTACTTGTGCAAGTAGACGTATGTAAAAAAAAATGCTACTCAAGTACTGAAAGTAAAAGTACAAGTACAAGTACTGTTGTTTATATTATTTCAAATATTTATTAAGGCACAACTTCTAATGTTACAGTGTTACAATGTTCATGGTAGAGTTCTGTGATTTCCCATGGTCTGTGAATGCGTCTGAATGAATGCGAGAGCGAGGGGGCGGGGGAGCAGGTGAGAGAGCGCACCTGGGTGAGTCAGGTGTATGACGTACGGCGCACGAGCGAGGTTGATGTGAGACCGGGACTGTTCTGTTGGTTTTTCTGGCGTGGTTCCGGCCGACAGTCACCGAGTCCTGGAACCAAACCGTTCAGCAATAAATGCACCTGTACAGTGTAATGCACCTGAAGTCGACTTTTATGATGCCTTTGTTATGACCCAGGGTCATAATTTAGTATATGATGTGTGTTTATTTTTTATGTGCCATTGTTCCTCCCTGCCTCAGGGTGGTGCTACCTCTCTTTCTCTCTCTCTCTCTTGCTCTCCAGGTGCTGCCTGCTGATTGGTTAATGGACAGGTGGATCTGCTATAAATGGCCGCCGCTGGCAGGCATTCGTTCTCTTCACTTGACTTTACTCCCAACTGCACCAGGTTGTGTTGTTTTGTGTTTGTCTTGTCTTTGTCGTGTTGTGTCTTTGTCCTTGTCGTGTTGTGTCCTTGTCTTTGTCGTGTCCTTGTCTTTGTCGTGTCCTTGTTGTGTCCTTGTCTTTGTCGTGTCTTAGTCGTGTCCTTGTTGTGTCCTTGTCTTTATCGTGTCCTTGCCGTGTCGTGTCCGTGTCGTGTCTGTGTCGTGTCCTTGTCGTGTCCTTGTCGTGTTGTGTCCTTGTCGTGTTGTGTCTTTGTCCTTGTCGTGTTGTGTCTTTGTTGTGTTGTGTCTTTGTCGTGTTTTAGAAACCTGTATTTTGTTTTCCTTGTTTTGGTTAGGTAAGTTAGTTTTTGGTCAGTTTGTTTTGCACCGTGCTCACCCTGAAGCCTAACACTACCACTTTTGAAATAATTGAATAAATGATCTTTTGTTGGACTGCAGTTTTGTGACCTTGGTCCTCATGAAATCACAGAGCAAAGCAATGTGCTGCAGCTCATGGTTGGTGTGTATTTCTAACCCTGAGTAAAGGTGTTAATTCAATTACATGTTTCTAGCATTGACCTGCCGATGTCCTACTTGTGCTGCACTATATTCAGAGCTAGGGATGTAACGATGCATCGTGACACGATTAAAATCGGTACAAATGCGTGACGCGTCGAATCGGTTGACAGAAAATATGAATCCCGATTCTTGGCGAATGCGAGAGAAGTAGGATATGTTGTTCGTCTTTTTTTTAAATTAGAAATAGCGTACGTTGTGGCTGCAGCTTCCGCCTTTCTGTGACACACACACACACACACACACACTCACACTCAGGGACGGCCGCACGGTGCGGGAGGATCCCCTCGTGGGACCACTCCCCGGCGCTGGCTGGCCCCCGCCGGGGCATTTCCTCCGAGGCGATGCGCCGCGACCGGCTCTGCGTTTACAGCGCCCGGACCTCGCCGTTTCCCGGGGCCGTGGACTCATTATGGACTAATGATAGCTCATTAAAGGGTTAATGAGCTATCATCTTTATTTTTAGTTAGCTCATACTTCAAGCTGAAAGGTAATGGTCAGATCAGCCCTAATAAGAACACAAACTGAGTTTCTGTAAAAAAATAAAAAAAAAAATCATTCAAATAGAATTTTATTTGGTCAGAATTTGTCTTTAGCTCATTTGATTTAATAAAAATCGTATTGTGAACAAAAATCATAACTCCATTTGGGAGTTGAGTGTATTGTCAGAGCCGTTTTTGAATATTCTGCTGCTCATGAATGTGAATCAAAAACATCTCTTTATACATAATGTTGTCCAGTACAACACCACCTTTAACTATGACCCCTCAGAGTTTTAATAACTGAAACGTGACTAATTTCCTACAGTAATTAATATTTGTAAGTTCTGGACACTTTAGGAAAATGGTGTTTTTCATGGCACAGCAGCCATTTTGTGGCACAGGTGTTTACTAAGGATACAGATTAAGGTTCTAAATTTAAGTTCTAAATGTTTCACAAAATGGCTGCTGTTTTAAAAGTATGGCTTCTGTTGCTTCTGGTCTGTAGTATGTATCTATGAAAAACATAGCTGCATCTGACCCATGGTTAAACCTTCAGCTCATGTGTGTTTACAAACTGAAGAATCGGTAAACTATGGTTACTAGTTACTTTTCATCTTTTAGATTTTTGAACACGACACATGTGATCGACTAATACAATGTAATGCATTAACCCATGCTGAAGTTGTACAGTTGTAAACTTACATAATGCATCAATAATATTATATAGAACAATAGTTTACCAGTAATATGCTGCACTGTTATTTGTGCAGTGAGTACTTTTACTTTTGATACTATGGGGTGCCGTTTGTAAAGTGTCTCGCTCTGAAAATAACAGCAACATTTTGTCAAATTTAGCTAAAATGTTTAAAAAAACTGGTTTGAATTTTTTAGTCTCTTTTTTGCACATTTAGAACACTATTTGTGAACTTTGAGATATTTTAAATATTTAAATCCAAATGTTAAATGTAAAATCTAAATGTTAAATCTAAATGTTGGAGCTAAATGTTTCGGGTGAAACTAAATATTTAGCTAAAATGCAAATTCAAATGCCTGTAACCGGAAGTGCCAAAATAAAAGCTTGAGGAGGTCAGAGCGAGTTTATAGTGGCAAATAACGAATAAAACCCATCTTATCCGGGGAAATGGACTCTTGGACATGGATTATCGTGATAATAACTAACACTTTGACTGATCTGTCATTTTTGCGGTGTAGGATCGTCTACACCCGCCCGCCTTCACCCCGGTAAACTCTACTGTCGGACATACCTCTGCAAACATGTCAAATGAGTCAAGTCAAAGTGAGCCCCCTTGTGGCTGGCTATAGTGGCTACAGGTTATAAGTCCCGCACCCTTTTACATTATTACATTACACTTAGCTGACTCTCTTATCCAGAGCGACTTACAGATATTTACAGGGTGTCAGTTACAGTCCCTGGAGCAGTGTGGGGTTAGATACCTTGCTCAAGGGCATTTCAACCATGGCTAAGGCGGGATTCCAACCTTCATAAAAGTGACACTAAAAACTCAAAGTACTCTTCAAATAAAGTTTCTCCAAACGTGTTTGTTCATCTAGGTAGTTATTATCACGATAATCCAACACAAACATTTTTAGCTAAATGTGACAAAATGTTGCTGTTATTTTCAGAGCGAGACGCTTAATACATTTAAGACAGGGACAGTCACGATTACTTGACCCTGTCGGCACTGTGAGCAGGCACAGTGTGCGACATCCCTGTCACCGTGCAGTCCATATGATACTCTTGAGTACATTTAGCTGCTTCTGTTTACGCACTCTCTTCCTCTTACGTAAAGTTTTTATGCATGACTTATGATGGAATATTATAAAGTTTCCATAGTTTTACAAAAATTTCCCCCCTCAAAGAACAACTCACTCTCACAATTCAAGTACTGCACTTACCTGTTTAAAATCGCCTTTTTTTCATCTGATTCAATTGCACTGTCCTATGTTAACCTGTTTTTAATGTTATATTCTTGTAATTTGATATACTTTTTTGTTTGTTTCTGTTATTTGCTGTCTACTCATTTATCGTAAGGTGTCCTTGGGTGACAGAAGGGCACCTATGAACCTGGTTAAACCTTCAGCTCATGTGTGTTTACACACGGAAGAATCCGTAAAGGAGCCGATAAACTGAACAATGCACAAACATTTTACGCAATGACTGCAGAAGTTCATATCAAATTGGTGATCTGGAATTTGGAGCAGATTATTACCTGTGGATATTTTTTCTGATCATTTTAGGAAGAATTCCTAACTAACTAACCTGACTGTATTCTGTTTTTCAGGAGGAGGCAAAAGGAGGATCGCTTGATGTTGCTGTAGTGAAGATCACAGGTGCACAGCAGTGCAGTACCTGCAAAGGTGGCAAACATACCCCAAAATCTTGTAGAAAAAGCAGCTTTTTAAATATGAGTAATAAATGCATTCAAAACCTTCTGAATAAAAAAGTGCACACACTTGCTCTCTGGCAGGAAGGTCAGTTAACGGTTTGCACGACGCGGTCAGCGCCGGCCTTTGGTATATGTAAGTAAAGGGAAATGCTAATGCTAATAAACCGTCCATTGAGGGGGTGCCACAAACAGGGAAGACAAAAAACTATATATATTCACTATTCTTACACTAAAACTAGTTGGTGCTGTTATTTCTTAATGTGAAAATAAGAAGCACATACATTTAACTGCATATTTAATAATAACAATATTAATAACAATAATACTCGAATACTAATCCTAAATCGGTAACCTTCTGCACTCACACATTTGTTTCTATAGTTTAATTTTGGTTATACATATTATACATTTACCCCTCCTGGAGCTGCCACCTTACCGCGGTGGAGGGGTTTGCGTGTTCCAATGATCCTAGGAGCTATGTTGTCGGGGGCTTTATGCCCCTGTTAGGGTCACCCAAGGCAAACAGGTCCTAGGTGAGGATCCAGACAAAGTGCAGCTCAACTTTCCTCACTTGTCACCGCGCAGTAACACAGCACAGGAGACATGAGAATAGAGTCATATCACTAAACTCATATCACTCATAAAAAAAAAGAGTCAAGTATGGAAGGCTGATTCACCAATGACAGGTAAGATCCCCCTGAAAACTCTGGGACAACCTAAGACAGGGACAGTCACGATTACTTGACCTTGTCGGCACTGTGAGCAGGCACAGTGTGCGACAACTCTGTCACCGTGCATTAACACAGCACAGGAGACATGGGAATAGAGTCATATCACTCATAGGAAAAGGGTCAAGTATGGAAGGCTGCTTCACCAATGACGGGTAAGATCCCCCTGAAAACTCTGGGACAACCTAAGACAGGGACAGTCACGATTACTTGACCCTGTCGGCACTGTGAGCAGGCACAGTGTGCGACAACTCTGTCACCGTGCAGTAACACAGCACAGGAGACATGAGAATAGAGTCATATCACTCATAGGAAAAGGGTCAAGTATGGAAGGCTGCTTCACCAATGACGGGTAAGATCCCCCTGAAAACTCTGGGACAACCTAAGACAGGGACAGTCACGATTACTTGACCTTGTCGGCACTGTGAGCAGGCACAGTGTGCGACAACTCTGTCACCGTGCAGTAACACAGTACAGGAGACATGAGAATAGAGTCATATCACTCATAGGAAAAGGGTCAAGTATGGAAGGCTGCTTCACCAATGACGGGTAAGATCCCCCTGAAAACTCTGGGACAACCTAAGACAGGGACAGTCACGATTACTTGACCTTGTTGGCACTGTGAGCAGGCACAGTGTGCGACATCCCTGTCACCGTGCAGTAACACAGCACAGGAGACATGAGAATAGAGTCATATCACTCATAGGAAAAGGGTCAAGTATGGAAGGCTGCTTCACCAATGACGGGTAAGATCCCCCTGAAAACTCTGGGACAACCTAAGACAGGGACAGTCACGATTACTTGACCCTGTCGGCACTGTGAGCAGGCACAGTGTGCGACAACTCTGTCACCGTGCAGTAACACAGCACAGGAGACATGAGAATAGAGTCATATCACTCATAGGAAAAGGGTCAAGTATGGAAGGCTGCTTCACCAATGACGGGTAAGATCCCCCTGAAAACTCTGGGACAACCTAAGACAGGGACAGTCACGATTACTTGACCTTGTCGGCACTGTGAGCAGGCACAGTGTGCGACAACTCTGTCACCGTGCAGTAACACAGTACAGGAGACATGAGAATAGAGTCATATCACTCATAGGAAAAGGGTCAAGTATGGAAGGCTGCTTCACCAATGACGGGTAAGATCCCCCTGAAAACTCTGGGACAACCTAAGACAGGGACAGTCACGATTACTTGACCTTGTTGGCACTGTGAGCAGGCACAGTGTACGACATCCCTGTCACCGTGCAGTAACACAGCACAGGAGACATGAGAATAGAGTCATATCACTAAACTCATATCACTCATAGGAAAAGGGTCAAGTATGGAAGGCTGCTTCACCAATGACGGGTAAGATCCCCCTGAAAACTCTGGGACAACCTAAGACAGGGACAGTCACGATTACTTGACCTTGTCGGCACTGTGAGCAGGCACAGTGTGCGACAACTCTGTCACCGTGCAGTAACACAACACAGGAGACATGAGAATAGAGTCATATCACTAAACTCATAGGAAAAGGGTCAAGTATGGAAGGCTGCTTCACCAATGACGGGTAAGATCCCCCTGAAAACTCTGGGACAACCTAAGACAGGGACAGTCACGATTACTTGACCTTGTCGGCACTGTGAGCAGGCACAGTGTGCGACAACTCTGTCACCGTGCAGTAACACAGCACAGGAGACATGAGAATAGAGTCATATCACTCATAGGAAAAGGGTCAGGTATGGAAGGCTGATTCACCAATGACGGGTAAGATCCCCCTGAAAACTCTGGGACAACCTAAGACAGGGACAGCCACGATTACTTGACCCTGTCGGCACTGTGAGCAGGCACAGTGTGCGACAACTCTGTCACCGTGCAGTAACACAGTACAGGAGACATGAGAATAGAGTCATATCACTCATAGGAAAAGGGTCAAGTATGGCAGGCTGCTTCACCAATGACGGGTAAGATCCCCCTGAAAACTCTGGGACAACCTAAGACAGGGACAGTCACGATTACTTGACCTTGTCGGCACTGTGAGCAGGCACAGTGTGCGACAACTCTGTCACCGTGCAGTAACACAGCACAGGAGACATGAGAATAGAGTCATATCACTCATTGGAAAAGGGTCAAGTATGGAAGGCTGCTTCACCAATGACGGGTAAGATCCCCCTGAAAACTCTGGGACAACCTAAGACAGGGACAGTCACGATTACTTGACCTTGTCGGCACTGTGAGCAGGCACAGTGTGCGACAACTCTGTCACCGTGCAGTAACACAGCACAGGAGACATGAGAATAGAGTCCTATCACTCATAGGAAAAGGGTCAAGTATGGAAGGCTGCTTCACCAATGACGGGTAAGATCCCCCTGAAAACTCTGGGACAACCTAAGACAGGGACAGTCACGATTACTTGACCTTGTCGGCACTGTGAGCAGGCACAGTGTGCGACAACTCTGTCACCGTGCAGTAACACAGCACAGGAGACATGAGAATAGAGTCATATCACTAAACTCATATCACTCATAGGAAAAGGGTCAAGTATGGCAGGCTGCTTCACCAATGACGGGTAAGATCCCCCTGAAAACTCTGGGACAACCTAAGACAGGGACAGTCACGATTACTTGACCTTGTCGGCACTGTGAGCAGGCACAGTGTGCGACAACTCTGTCACCGTGTAGTAACGCAGCACAGGAGACATTAAAATAGAGTCATATCACTCATAGGAAAAGGGTCAAGTATGGAAGGCTGCTTCACCAATGACGGGTAAGATCCCCCTGAAAACTCTGGGACAACCTAAGACAGGGACAGTCACGATTACTTGACCTTGTCGGCACTGTGAGCAGGCACAGTGTGCGACAACTCTGTCACCGTGCAGTAACACAGCACAGGAGACATGAGAATAGAGTCATATCACTCATAGGAAAAGGGTCAAGTATGGAAGGCTGCTTCACCAATGACGGGTAAGATCCCCCTGAAAACTCTGGGACAACCTAAGACAGGGACAGCCACGATTACTTGACCCTGTCGGCACTGTGAGCAGGCACAGTGTGCGACAACTCTGTCACCGTGCAGTAACACAGCACAGGAGACATGAGAATAGAGTCATATCACTCATTGGAAAAGGGTCAAGTATGGAAGGCTGCTTCACCAATGACGGGTAAGATCCCCCTGAAAACTCTGGGACAACCTAAGACAGGGACAGTCACGATTACTTGACCTTGTCGGCACTGTGAGCAGGCACAGTGTGCGACAACTCTGTCACCGTGCAGTAACACAGCACAGGAGACATGAGAATAGAGTCATATCACTCATAGGAAAAGGGTCAAGTATGGAAGGCTGCTTCACCAATGACGGGTAAGATCCCCCTGAAAACTCTGGGACAACCTAAGACAGGGACAGTCACGATTACTTGACCCTGTCGACACTGTGAGCAGGCACAGTGTGCGATATGCGAAAATGACACGAGACTGGCACTTGCCAAGGTGAAGCCACGCATATCTGAAGTGGTCTCTCCAAGGCAACAGCAGAAGTCACACTGAGGTAAGTTTCACACTGAGGTAAGTTGCTGAGGTAAGTGAGTTCATGCACTGTGTTGGTTTTGTTATTTGAACAAAAAATATCTATCGATCCCACTACTCCTGTGGGTAAACGTAATGTAAACCTAAATGATGTCAAAGAAAACAGAGAACAACGTCACCATGCAGCACATGTTGTGATGGGAGATACAAAGACAGAGAAACAAATAGAGTTTAACTGAAAAAAGGCATAACTGAGGAAAAACAAAACAGTGATATGACTCTAAAATTAAAAGGTCAAGTATGGAAGGCTGCTTCACCAATGACGGGTAAGATCCCCCTGAAAACTCTGGGACAACCTAAGGCAGGGACAGCCACGATTACTTGACCTTGTCGACATTGTGAGCAGGCACAGTGTGCGACAAACCTTTAGCCTTAAGCTCGATGTTGAACAAATATATTATAAGCAACCTTTGAAGCACTATCCCACTACTCCTGTGGGTAAACGTAATGTAAACTAACCTAAATGATGTCAAAGAAAATAATAAGTTCACATTCATCTAACTGCATATTTAATGATAACAATATTAATAATAATGATAATACTTTCCTACCAAGCCCCCCACCTCCCCCGCCCACCCACACACACACCCACACACCCCACTGACTCATTGGACTGTACCTGCTCTCTGGCGGGACGGTCAGTTAACGGTTGATGGATGTATGCACACGATCAGCGCTGGTCTTTGGTATATGTAAGTAAAGGGAAATGCTAATGCTAATGCTAATGCTAATAACCCCCCCCACACACACACCCCCCCACCCCCCCACCTCACTGACTCATTGGACTGTACCTGCTCTCTGGCGGGACGGTCAGTTAACGTTTTATGGATGTATGCACGCGGTCAGTGCCGGCCTTTGCTATATGTAAATAAAGGGAAATGCTAATGCTAATGCTAATAAACCGTCCATCAAGGGGGTGCCACAAACAGGGAAGACAAAAAACTATATATATTCACCATTCTTACACTAAAACTAGTTGTTGCTGTTTTTTCTTTATATGGAAATAATAAGCACATACATTTAACTGCATATTTAATAATAACAATACTAATGATAACAATAATACTTTCGGCACTGTGAGCAGGCACAGTGTGCGACAACTCTTTCACCGTGCAGTAACACAGCACAGGAGACATGAGAATAGAGTCATATCACTAAACTCATATCACTCATAGGAAAAGGGTCAAGTATGGAAGGCTGCTTCACCAATGACGGGTAAGATCCCCCTGAAAACTCTGGGACAACCTAAGACAGGGACAGTCACGATTACTTGACCCTGTCGGCACTGTGAGCAGGCACAGTGTGCGACAACTCTGTCACCGTGCAGTAACACAGCACAGGAGACATGGGAATAGAGTCATATCACTCATAGGAAAAGGGTCAAGTATGGAAGGCTGATTCACCAATGACGGGTAAGATCCCCCTGAAAACTCTGGGACAACCTAAGACAGTGACAGCCACGATTACTTGACCTTGTCGGCACTGTGAGCAGGCACAGTGTGCGACAACTCTGTCACCGTGCAGTAACACAGCACAGGAGACATGAGAATAGAGTCATATCACTCATAGGAAAAGGGTCAAGTATGGAAGGCTGCTTCACCAATGACGGGTAAGATCCCCCTGAAAACTCTGGGACAACCTAAGACAGGGACAGTCACGATTACTTGACCTTGTCGGCACTGTGAGCAGGCACAGTGTGCGACAACTCTGTCACCGTGCAGTAACACAGCACAGGAGACATGAGAATAGAGTCATATCACTCATAGGAAAAGGGTCAAGTATGGAAGGCTGCTTCACCAATGACGGGTAAGATCCCCCTGAAAACTCTGGGACAACCTAAGACAGGGACAGTCACGATTACTTGACCTTGTCGGCACTGTGAGCAGGCACAGTGTGCGACAACTCTGTCACCGTGCACTAACACAGCACAGGAGACATGAGAATAGAGTCATATCACTCATAGGAAAAGGGTCAAGTATGGAAGGCTGCTTCACCAATGACGGGTAAGATCCCCCTGAAAACTCTGGGACAACCTAAGACAGGGACAGTCACGATTACTTGACCTTGTCGGCACTGTGAGCAGGCACAGTGTGCGACAACTCTGTCATAGTGCAGTAACACAGCACAGGAGACATGGGAATAGAGTCATATCACTCATAGGAAAAGGGTCAAGTATGGAAGGCTGATTCACCAATGACGGGTAAGATCCCCCTGAAAACTCTGGGACAACCTAAGACAGGGACAGTCACGATTACTTGACCTTGTCGGCACTGTGAGCAGGCACAGTGTGCGACAACTCTGTCACCGTGCACTAACACAGCACAGGAGACATGAGAATAGAGTCATATCACTCATAGGAAAAGGGTCAAGTATGGAAGGCTGCTTCACCAATGACGGGTAAGATCCCCCTGAAAACTCTGGGACAACCTAAGACAGGGACAGTCACGATTACTTGACCTTGTCGGCACTGTGAGCAGGCACAGTGTGCGACAACTCTGTCACAGTGCAGTAACACAGCACAGGAGACATGGGAATAGAGTCATATCACTCATAGGAAAAGGGTCAAGTATGGAAGGCTGATTCACCAATGACGGGTAAGATCCCCCTGAAAACTCTGGGACAACCTAAGACAGGGACAGTCACGATTACTTGACCTTGTCGGCACTGTGAGCAGGCACAGTGTGCGACAACTCTGTCACCGTGCAGTAACACAGCACAGGAGACATGAGAATAGAGTCATATCACTCATAGGAAAAGGGTCAAGTATGGAAGGCTGCTTCACCAATGACGGGTAAGATCCCCCTGAAAACTCTGGGACAACCTAAGACAGGGACAGTCACGATTACTTGACCCTGTCGGCACTGTGAGCAGGCACAGTGTGCGATATGCAAAAATGACACGAGACTGGCACTTGCCAAGGTGAAGCCACGCATATCTGAAGTGGTCTCTCCAAGGCAACAGCAGAAGTCACACTGAGGTAAGTTTCACACTGAGTAAGTTGCTGAGGTAAGTGAGTTCATGCACTGTGTTGGTTTTGTTATTTGAACAAAATATCTATTGATCCCCACTACTCCTGTGGGTAAACGTAATGTAAACCTAAATCATGTCAAAGAAACAGAGAACAACGTCACCATGCAGCACATGTTGTGATGGGAGATACAAAGACAGAGAAACAAATAGATTTTAACTGAAAAAAGGCATAACTGAGGAAAAACAAAACAGTGATATGACTCTAAAATTAAAAGGTCAAGTATGGAAGGCTGCTTCACCAATGACGGTAAGATCCCCCTGAAACTCTGGGACAACCTAAGGCAGGGACAGCCACGATTACTTGACCTTGTCGACATTGTGAGCAGGCACAGTGTGCGACAAACCTTTAGCCTTAAGCTAGATGTTGAACAAATATATTATAAGCAACCTTTGAAGCACTATCCCACTACTCCTGTGGGTAAACGTAATGTAAACTAACCTAAATGATGTCAAGGAAAATAATAAGTTCACATTCATCTAACTGACTATTTAATGATAACAATATTAATAATAATGATAATACTTTCCTACCCTCCCCCCCCACACACACACCACACACCCCACTGACTCATTGGACTGTACCTGCTCTTGGCGGGACGGTCAGTTAACGGTTTATGGATGTATGCACGTGATCAGCGCTGGTCTTTGGTATATGTAAGTAAAGGAAAATGCTAATGCTAATAACCCCCCACACACACACACACCCCACCCCCCACCCCACTGACTCATTGGACTGTACCTGCTCTCTGGCGGGACGGTCAGTTAACGTTTATGGATGTATGCACGCGTCATGCCGGCCTTTGCTATATGTAAATAAAGGGAAATGCTAATGCTAATGCTAATAAACCGTCCATCAAGGGGGTGCCACAAACAGGGAAGACAAAAAACTACATATATTCACCATTCTTACACTAAAACTAGTTGTTGCTGTTTTTTCTTTATGAAAATAATAAGCACATACATTTAACGGCATATTTAATAATAACAATACTAATGATAACAATAATACTGTCGGCACTGTGAGCAGCACAGTGTGCGACAACTCTTTCACCGTGCATAACACAGCACGGAGACATGAGAATAGAGTCATATCACTAAACTCATATCACTCATAGGAAAGGGTCAAGTATGGAAGGCTGCTTCACCAATGACGGGTAAGATCCCCCTGAAAACTCTGGGACCCACCTAAGACAGGGACAGTCACGATTACTTGACCTTGTCGGCACTGTGAGCAGGCACAGTGTGCGACAACTCTGTCACCGTGCAGTACACACAGCACAGGAGACATGAGAATAGAGTCATATCACTAACTCATATCACTCATAGGAAAAGGGTCAAGTATGGAAGGCTGCTTCACCAATGACGGGTAAGATCCCCCTGAAAACTTCTGGGACAACCTAAGACAGGGACAGTCACGATTACTTGACCTTGTCGGCACTGTGACAGGCAGTGTGTGCGACAACTCTGTCACCGTGCAGTATCACAGCCAGAGACATGAGAATAGAGTCATATCACTCATAGGAAAGGGTCACTATGGAAGGCTGCTTCACCAATGACGGGTAAGATCCCCCTGAAAACTCTGGGACAACCTAAGACAGGGACAGTCACGATTACTTGACCTGTCGGCACTGTGAGCAGGCACAGTGTGCGACAACTCTGTCACCGTGCATAACACAGCACCAGGAGACATGAGAATAGAGTCATATCACACTCATAGGAAAAGGTCAAGTTGGAGGCTGCTTCACCAATGACGGGTAAGATCCCCTGAAAACTCTGGGACAACCTAAGACAGGGACAGTCCCATTACTTGACCCTTGTCGGCACTGTGAGCAGGCACAGTGTGCGACAACTCTGTCACCGTGCAGTACACAGCCAGGAGACATGGAATAGAGTCATATCAACTCATAGGAAAGGGTCAAGTATGGAAGGCTGCTTCCAATGACGGGTAAGATCCCCCTGAAAACTCTGGGACAAACCTAAGACAGGGACAGTCACGATTACTTTTGACCTTGTCGCACTGTGAGCAGGCACAGTGTGCGACAACTCTGTCACCCGTGCAGTAACACAGCACAGGAGACTGAGAATAGAGTCATATCACTCATAGAAAAAGGGTCAAGTATGGAAGGCTGATTCATACCAATGACGGGTAAGATCCCCCTGAAAACTCTGGGACAACCTAAGACAGGGACAGCCACGATTACTTGACCCTGTCGGCACTGTGAGCAGCACAGACGTGGCGACAACTCTGTCACCGTGCAGTAACACAGCACAGGAGACATGAGAATAGAGTCATATCACTCATAGGAAAAGGGTCAGTATGGAAGGCTGCTTCACCAATGACGGGTAAGATCCCCCGAAAACTCTGGGACACCTAAGACGGGACAGTCACGATTACTGCACCTG